>CM060382.1:170771431-171371431 GCA_030545235.1 Helianthus tuberosus | reverse complement strand
TTCGCAATTCATTATCTTCTTCTAAAGCACATTCAATTCGTATTTCATCTGGTTCGCCACATTGTATTTTATCACTAAAACACACAACTATGAACACATCCAATATCCAACTTCAAGTGTAGTAAAACACAATACTATGATCAAACTTAAAAAAACACCTTGTCTTCAACAAAACATATTGAATATATGTATATACAGGTTCTAATAACATTGTAACTTTAACACATCAATCCTTAAAACAATATCAGTGTAAAAATCAACACCTTTACCAAGACAGTCACTTTGTTCGTTACATTGTGTTTTATCACTAAAACACACTACTATGAACACATCTAGTATCCAACATCAAGTGTAGTAAAACACAGTACTATGATCAAACTTTAAGAAACAACATTGTCTTCAACAAAACATATTGGATACATGTATATGCATGATTTAATCACAATGTAGCTTTAACACATCAATCCTTAGAACAATATCAATGTAAATAACACTGTCTTGATGTTGTATTTTATCAGTTTCTAGTTTCTTCATTGTGTTTTATCATAGTATTGTGTTTTACTACACTTGAAGTTGAATACTGGATGTGTTCATAGTAGTGTGTTTCAGTGATAAAACACAATGTGACGAACCAGATGAAATACGAATTAAATGTGCTTTAGAAGAAGATGATGAATTGCGAATAGAATGATAAACATGGTGTTAGGGGATTAATTTTTAATACTATGGATCACATATCCTTAGATCTAGCCTGGATCACTGATCCTTAATGGATGGTGTAGGAAGTCTGAGGATCAAAAATCCTTATTATTACTTATATTAACTAACAATTGTATCCTATGTTTTAACTTGTATTCGCAGGTGTATAACGAGTTGGACTTTGTCTATGCTGGTATATCGGAGAATATGCTCTCAATTGGCACGTGCATGAATAAGTGTAGCCGTTATGGAGAATAAGGGGATACTTGCACATTTTTCACTTTGTTTGTTATCTTGTTATTTCTATTTTTATAGGGGATAATGAGGCTCATTTTAGGCAGAATACATGCTATCATACGAATATACAACACTCATACTCCCTCTCTCGCAAACTGCAAACATTAGTCTTCATTGTATTGAGCTCCTTATCTTTCGAAGTTGTATTTGATTACTAGTTATTTTTATTTATACTTGGTGATCGGTAGTTTCCATCACCCGAGGTTTTTTGTGCCGGAGATCTATAAAGGATCAAGGGCTTTTTCCTTATACAAATATTGGTGTTCATTGTCACTTTCATTTTGCAAATTGATCACATGGTTGTTCATACACATTAGCACTCTACCTCACAATCAAATTTTGGCTACATTATCCTTAAACTGATTTTTGACCAAAACATATGGTATCAATCGTGCTTATATTTCAATCCGAATTTGTTATCTTGATCCATGATTCTAGCTATTTTTTGTATGAAAGAGAGTTTTCTATAATTGGTTTTAGATAGGGGGAAATCGCGAGATTGTAGGGGCGTGTGTTATTTACGACAGTTATTTGATTGATTTAAAACATGTAAAATGACCATACTACCCCTAACCTATTATGATAATTAATTAATGACACACAAATGTTACAAAAATGCCACTGACTTAATCTCAACCAATAAACACACCCATCGAATGGCCCAGATCGCTTCCTACACTTTGTAGGAAAAACACACTTTGCGCAGAAGCTCTATTCAAAGTTTTGAAAGATCAACTACAAATAGTTGGTGAGTTTCACGGTTTATGTTTATATCCAAATAATGTATATGGAAATCAGGATTAGCACACGTGATGTAATTATATTAAGCAAACTCGTGAAGCCTAGATTGTACATTCTTAATCCCATGGTCTACATCCACCACGTCACTGCCCCGTGTAGCTATGGCTAACACCCCATAGCCTGTGTATGAACATGTGCAATTGCGGTGTATCTCATGGCCTTCGTGCCATCGCAATTGGGTTTGTTAAACCAATAGTACTATTTACATATTCACTGGCCTACGATTAATCACTTGGGTCTGTGGGGACTTTGCGTGTGTTGCTGTTAACTCAGATAACTCACATCAAATCAAATGAAGGTATAAAATATAAAATATATGAATTAGAGATGTAAAAGCTAGAAATATATGAAAATATTAATGGTTCACTTCAGTTCGGATAATTTTGGTTAAAGAAGCGTACAAAAAAACCAGTAACTGGTTTTTAGTTGATTTCATTTACTTTTTTTTTACCGATTTAGTTATTGCTCACTCCTAGACACTGTTAATCACATAACATATCTATATTTTTAATTAAGAAAACCACAACAATACTATACTTAAATGAAAGAAAATAAATTGTTCGTTTTTATAGTGTATTTTTTTTTAAATATTAATATACGAAAAAGTTATGGTTGTTTAAGAATCATTGATGTAGTTAGTTTTTTGTCATAAGGAGTTAAAGTGTAACTATTAATTAAATAATCAGAATTTGGTAAAGTGTGATTAAAATAAGAAGATTAAAATGTAATTAGTGTTTAAAAGACTAATTTACTATAATTTTGGGATTGTCCCTTTTGCATTAAACAAAAAGGTTCTTAACTTTTAGATATCAAAATGTCATTCCTAAATGCTATATATTATAGTATAGATATAGATAAACTCATGTGTAATTGAAAGAGATATTTCCAAGCTACAATATAATCAAGATGATAAATTTAAGAAAAAACCTTTAAACATCTGTGTTTAAAAATGAACTTTTTATTTGATCTTACCCTATAAAAATAGTTCTAAACATACAAATTAAATCCTTATCCATTAAGCTAAATACCTTTTTCTAAATTCTTTAACGTTATTGAGTAGAAGTGCCATTAAATACTATTTCATCTATTACTTTTAATTTTTATGTAAATGTAAATAAGCAATTGTTAACTAAAGTTATATAAAACCTGACATATAAATTAATTCATATATTAATTATGTTCACATAACTTTGTAAAGAGTTTTCAAATATGTTATTTATTTATTTATACTATATTATAATACATGAGAGATGTCATTTTAAGATATCCATAAAATAATATAAAATGAGGGTAAATTAGTCTTTTAAACAATAGTTATAGTTTAGCCCCATCTTATTACACCTAAATACCTGAGTTTTAATAGGTAACTAGGTTTAAAGAAGTTCGTCGTGTTGCGGCGAATTTCTTTTGTTATTTAGTATGTGTTTACATGTGTTTTGAAATCACTACGAGCGTGTTGCGAATGGAACTGCTGACAAGAATAAAAAGAAAATGTAGAAAAAAACACTAAAAGATAACCGAAAGAAAATCAAACAGAAAAGTTGTATGGTAACGATATTGTCCGTATGAAACCCGTGGTCAGAGATAAGCAAATTGTTCTGGGTACCGGTACCAAATTTGCTGAACCGAAAGATCTTAAGTACCAATTCGGTACCGACTTTTGGCATTACTAGTACCAGTTCACTACCGTTTTTACCTTCATATACCGGTACCGTAACCAGTATTTTTGCGGTATCAGTTTTGATTCTGTATCGGTTGGCACCGAGCTCTTCCCTACCCCTGAAACTAAAAAAAGAAAAAAAAATAAAAGTTGAAGAAAATCAACAAAAAAAGTTGTACGATACCGTTGGTCGTACAGTAACCGTGATCAGGGATGAGCAAATGGTACCGGGTAGCAGTACTGAATTTCCCGAACCAAAAGATTTCCAATATCAATTCGGCACAAACTTTTGGCGTTTTCTATATTAGTGTCGGCTTTTACCTTCATGTACTAATACCGAACAGGACCGTACCGGTATTTTCGATACCATTACTGGTTCGATACCGGTTGACACCAAGCTTATCCCAACCTCTGATATTAAAAAAAGATTAAAGTTAAAAAGTAAAGAAAATAACTATTATTATAATATTAAAATAATAAAAGTATTAAAAAAACTATATATTTTTATAATATTAAAATCACTATTCATTTCAATTCGGTTATTAATATATAGTAACATTAAAATAATAAAAGTATTAAAAAAACTATATATTTTTATAATGTTAAAATCACTATTCATTTCAATTCGGTTATTAATATATCGTAACATTAAAATAATAAAAGTATTAAAAAAACTATATATTTTTATAATGTTAAAATCACTATTCATTTCAATTATGTTAGTAATATATAGTAATAATTATGTTATTAATATATAGTAATTAGTTACACTTTTCCTTTCCACACCAAACTTGTAATACATATTCTTGCCATATCTTATAAACCATAATGTTTTTAAAAAATCCAAAAGGACCATGACGACCTACTATTTTTGTAGACGTTTCGATAGTTGTCTTAGTCAGTATTGATGTGTGGATTTAAAGGTACAAGTAGATGATTCCTTAATGTACAAGTGATTAAAGCCCAACGTACTTAGTCATTATCCCATAATGTTTAATAGCTATAGAATGTCAAGGGACTAAATGCTCTGTCCAAGCTAAGGAACTTACGCCAATGAGTCCTGATAAATGATGACGGATACGAGATTCTACATTTTTGAACCATAAAGCGATCGGTTTCCATTTCGGTTGTAGGTGTAACCAACCCACTATTAAAGATATGGCATAAATAAATAATAAAAAAGAGCTCCAGTATAAAGATCTTCATTAGTTTGTAAACCGATTGTATACCACCACTGATAAACACCAGAATAGGCAATATTCACTGGCCCCAGAGACCCCCTCGAGTAAAAGCTTCTACAGCTTGTTGACCAAAATGAGGATCCCAAATTGCATGAGCAATAGGTCTTACATGTAAAGGGTCATGTACCCATGACTCAAAATTTCCTTGCCAAGCCATATGAAAGAGATTTTCGAAAGTCCACAGAAAAATGATTGCTAATTGCCCGAAGTGAGAAGCAAAAATATTCTGATAAAGACGTTCCTCAATAATATCATCAAGACTCTCGAAGTCATGTGCGGTAGCAATACCAAACCAAATATGATGAGTAGTGGGGTCCTGAGCTAAACCTTGGAAATCTTAAAGCCATAATGCTTTTCCAATCCTCCTAGTGTCGCAACCCCCGAACCCTACCCCGGGAGCAAGAGGTGCGAACAACAGCTGGTGGTATCGGTGTTTATTAATTTGGCAGCGGAAATGAGAACCTCAGGATCGTAGTTAGGAAATAAATTTCAGAGTTTCAAAACACCAAACTTTTATAATAAACAAATGAGATAAAATCCATGTTTCATTCATAATACATTTATAGGGATAAACCCTAGTTGCTGAAAACATAAACTTTTATTGAGGTAACTTTTATAGCCACTTTCTTTAAGCCTTCAGTGCTTCATAGCTGACTTCTAAAAGCTTTCACATCAAGTTACCTGAAACGCGTTTTAAAAAACATTTTATTAGCAAGAAATACTGGTGAGTGCATCCCAGTTTAATCAAAATAAGCTTTTATAACTTTACAGTATTGAGAGCGATTACAATGTTTATATCTACCCAATTACTCATTCAGTATTTGTCATGTTGGCAGTTCCATGACTGTGGTCATATTACTATTGGCTAACTCTTTGTCCAATAGTAACGCTTGACTAGTAGTGTATACAAAACCCCACATACCGGCATAAATTGTAGAATACAAAGACTCAATCACTGTGAGTATAATTGAAAATAATTGAGATTCTGTAACACAGTTTGGTAGAAACAGAGAATGACTCACATTGTATACTTATGTTTTTCTACGGCTTCCTGTTGAGTTTCCTACTTATTTTCTGTTAAAAACATACAATGCACACGTGTTGGTAAGATAACCCAAATCACATTAGTCATACAACACGAGACAGAACCCCAACGAACTTAGTCAGGCAGAGTCTCGACATGCGTTGGTGGGTCCTAAATCATTCAGGTAGGGTAACGAATTAGTGATCGGGGGTTAAAATACTTACAACGGGGCAGAGCTTCGTGTTTTAGAGGGTATAATAACTGCTATTTTCGGATTATAGCATAGAGAGAAAGAAGGTTTTGAGCAAAGATTGAAAGTGTCGTTGCTGCTCCATTTATAGTTGAAATCGAGGCATGTCGCGCCCCGCGACAGCCTCCCCTCGTTCTTAATAAAATTAAGGTTATACGGGTTCGGTTTCGCACATACGAAGTATAATAGGGTGTTTTCGAGGGTTGTTATATCCTCCCCACCCTGTTTTAAATATCTTCCTCGAGATTCAGTGGAATAGGTATGGATATTTCCTTAGCATTTCTGACTCGAGTTCCCATGTGTACTCTGGTCCTCTCTTTGAATCCCATTTTACTTTGACCAGAACTAATCTCTTGTGCTTGAGATTCTTGATCTTTCTATCTTCAATCTAAATAGGTTTATCTACAAACCTAAGTTTCTCATTTACCTCTATATCCTAAAGAGGTACTACCAATGATTCGTCTGCTAAGCATTTCTTGAGGTTACATACATGAAATATACCATGTATTCCTACCATTTCCTCTGGCAATTGTAGCTGATAAGCTACTGATCCAATTCTTTTGATAATCTTAAAAGGTCCAACATACCTTGGGCTTAGCTTTCCTCTTTTACCGAATCTGACAATTCCTTTCCATGGAGAAACTTTTAACAATAACTTGTCTCCAATTTGAAATTCCAATGGTTTTCGTCTGTTATCTGCATAACTGTTTTGACGATCTCGTGCTGCTTTTAGTCTTTCCTTGACTTGAATGATTTTGTCAGTTGTCTCTTGCACAATCTTTGGTCCTGATACTTGCTTTTCTCCAATCTCTGCCCAACAGACTGGAGTTCGGCATTTTCGTCCATAGAGGGCTTCAAATGGTGCAGAATTGATGCTGGTATGATAACTGTTATTGTAGGAAAATTCTATGAAAGGTAAGTGATCATCCCAATTTCCTCCAAAATCAATTACACAGGCTCTAAGCATATCTTCCATTGTCTGAATTATCCTTTCGCTTTGTCTGTCCGTTTGAGGATGATAAGCTGTGCTTAGATTTAACCTGGTTCCCATTGCTTTTTGGAAACTTGTCCAAAAGTGAGAAGTAAAACGGTTGTCTCTGTCAGATACATTAGATAAAGAAATTCCATGTAATGAAATTATTTCATTTACATATAACTTGGCCAACTGTTCCATACTGAAAGTTTCCTTCATTGGTAAGAAATGAGCAGATATGGTTAATCTGTCTACAATCACCCAGATTGTATCATTACCTTTTCGTGTCTTGGGTAATTTGGTAACAAAGTCCATTGTTATCAATTCCTATTTCCAAATTGGCATCTCTAATTGCTTTAATAACCCTGAAGGTTTCTGATGTTCAACTTTAACCTGTGAACAGTTTAAACATTTAGCAACATAGTTTACTATATCCTTTTTCATTCCTATCCACCAGAAATTCTTTCTTAAGTCTTGATACATCTTGTCTCTTCCAGAATGCATCGTATACTTAGACTTATGGGCTTCTTCCAGAATTTGGGTTCGTAGGTTTCCTTGAATAGGTATCCAGATTCTTTTCTTATGGAATTTCCAAATTCCATCCGCTCCTTGTTCTAACTCCTTCATCATTCCTTTTAAACCTTCGGCATCTTCCTTGATTGTTGTTTCCTGTATCTTTCTAATTTTCTCATTTAAATCTATCTGCAGATTTAATCTAAGAGAACGTACTTGCTTTAATTTTTCAGGATATTTTCGACTTAAAGCATCAGCTACTACATTAGCTTTTCCTGCATGATACTGGATATCATAATCATAATCACTAAGAATTTCCATCCAACGTCTTTGCCTCATGTTTAATTCCTTTTTTCTGAAGACATATCTTAAACTCTTATGATCTGTGAAAATGACAAACTTACTACCATAAAGATAGTGTCTCCAAATCTTAAGGGCAAAAGTTATCGCTCCTATTTCTAAATCATGGGTTGTATAATTCATTTCATCTTTCTTAATCTGTCTAGAAGCATAAGCAATTACCTTTTGACGTTGCATCACCACACATCCAAATCCTAATTTAGATGCGTCACAATAGACTACAAAGTCTTCAGTTCCTTCAGGCAACGTGAGTATTGGTGCTTTGGTTAACCTTTGCTTCGAAATCCTAAATGCTTCATCCTGTTTTGGTCCCCATTCAAACTTAACTGATTTGCAAGTCAATTTGGGTAATGGAATGGCTATTCTAGAGAAATCTTGAATAAAACATCTATAATATCCTGCCAGTCCAAGAAAACTTCTTACCTCTATTGGTGACTCAGGAACTTTCCAGTTAGTAATTGCCTCGATTTTTGTGGGATCCACATGAATTCCTTTATGATTAAACAGATGTCCAAGGAATTGCACTTCTTGTAACCAGAATTCAAATTTTGAGAATGTAGCATAAAGCTTTTCCTTTCTCAATAATGTCAGGAGTAAATACAAATGCTCCGCATGATCTTCCTTACTCTTAGAGTAAATTAGAATATCATCTATAAAGACAATTATGAATTTATCCAGGTATGGTTTACATATCCTGTTCATCATGTCCATAAATGCGGCTGGGGCATTGGTTAAACCAAATGGCATGACTGTAAATTCATAATGACCATACCTTGTTCTGAAAGCAGTTTTAGGAATGTCATATTCCTTTACCTTCAATTGATGATATCCTTGAAGAATCGAGCTCCTTGAAGTTGATTTAACAGATCATCGATTCTCGGTAGTGGATACCGATTTTTAATCGTGACCTTATTCAATTCTCGATAATCAATGCACATACGCATCGATCCATCCTTCTTCTTAACAAATAACACTGGTGCTCCCCATGGTGATGAACTAGGTTGTATAAAACCTTTTTCTAGCAATTCGTCCAATTGTTTCTTTAGTTCCTGCATCTCCGTTGGTGCTAGTCGATAAGGTGCTTTGGCAATCGGTGCCGTTCCTGGTATTAGATGAATTCTAAATTCAACCTCTCGATCTGGCGGTAATCCAATTAATTCTTCTGGAAAAATGTCTGAGAATTTAGTTACTACAGGAATATCTTCTAATTCTTGTCCTTTAGTGTTAATGATTACTGAAATCATATACACCATTCCTCCTTTCCTTACATAACTTGTAGCTTTCATCACAGAGATGAATTTTGTGGTTTTTGTTGGCTTGTCTCCTTTAATTGTGATCTTTTCACCATTTGGTGTCCTTACTTGTACAGATTTTTGATCACATAATATACTTGCATGATTTGCTACCAACCACTTTATTCCTAATACGACATCGAATCTGGCAAGATTCATTGGAAAAAGGTTAGCAATAAAATTATGGTTTAGAATTTCTATCCTTGCTCCCTGCAGGATTTCGCTTATCTTGATAGAATCTCCATTTTCCGTCTCCACCAGACAATCTCGTTAAAGTTTAGTTAATGGTTGATTGAGAAATTTACAGAAAGAAGTATTGATAAAACTTTGGTTCGCACCAGAGTCGAATAATACTTTAGCATAAACATCATTAACTAAAAATGTACCGGCAATCACATCCGGAATCATCTTGGCTTCTTCGGCTATCAGAAAGAACGCTCTGCATTTTTCTTGGGTCCTTCGATTGTCTTTGCTTTGTTGTTTGTCGCTAGAGCTAGTTTCGGACAGTTCGGTTTGATATGACCAACTTCTCCACAATTGTAGCATATTCTAATGCTATCTTTCTTCCTACAGTCTTCTTCCTTATGTCCAGATATTTTGCAGAAGTTGCAGTATTTCGAGCATCTTCCGGAGTGCTTCCTTTTGTAGTACTTGCAGTTGGGTGAGGAGGAAGAACCTGGTCCTTTTCCACGGTAGGAATTACCATAACGTAATTCTTGGGAAATATTTTGAGCTAGGTTTTTTCTGGTTTTCCTCTTGCGTACGTACCAACTCATCAGTCAGAGTGTTAGCCAGTTCTACTGCTTCTTCTATGGTTTGAGGTCTAGCTGCCTTGACTACATGTCTGATTTCACTGATTAATCCCCAGATGTAACGGGAGATTAACACTGGTTCTGGTGAGGCTAAGGTTGGTACTATCCTTGCATATTCAAAGAATATGGTAGTATAGTCCCTGCAATCTAATCCACTCATTCTATGATTCAGAAACTTATTAGCAATCTGCTCCTTTTTATGAGGAGGACAAAATTTCCATTCAACTATCTCCTTAAAGTTGTTCCATTCCATGTTATAAACCCTGTTACTTTCTCTTGACTGGAGAATGGTATTCCACCACTCTAGGGCTGCATTCTTAAAGAGATTAGAAGCAAACATGATCTTATCATCATCTGCACACTTACGTATTGTTAAGGTGGCTTCTGTCTTTTCTATCCAGCGTAAGGCTGAAATGGCTCATTCATTTCCTGAGAATTCTATTGGTTTACAGGCCAAAAATTCTTTATAAGAACAACCATATGAGATGGTTCTTCTTCTTTTTGGGAATGGTGCTTGGATAAGTGGTCCGTGATTTCTATTCACGTTGTGACTTGGTTCAGTGGGGGCACGTTTACTTCCGATTATAGAATTATTATTTTCTGCCTCTTTAATAGTCTTGATAATATATGGCATAGCATCTATGATTCCTTGGGCTACTATGTGTTCGATGACACTTTTATTCACTTGGTTCTCGTTATTATTGTTATTCGGGATTTCCTGATTTACTTCGTTTGACATCTGAATTGTAAACATTTATCAGGTATTAATATCATAGAATAAAGTTAATACAAACAAACATTCAAGCAGCTTAAATCAAAAACGTCGATCATTGCGACTTACTCTTTTCCATATGTTTATATATGCATCTATTACAAACTACAACTGGAAATTTAAACACTAGTAACTATGCATCGATATATTTATATAGGTGATATATTAATTTTTATCTATTTTAGTTGTTTTTTTTCTTCAAAGTAACAAAATTACACACACACACACACACACATATATATATTAGGCTACTTGTTTCTAAAACTGCATTTCTCGCTCGTCATATTTTCAGACGAGTTTTTCTCCGATTTGACGAATCTGATTTCCCTCCTCATCTAACTCTTCACCATACTGGCAAAGTTCTTCCACATTCTCTTGATTCATTGGCGGTAGTGGGGTTGGCACTGGTTCAGGGTAACGTGGTATTGGTTCTCCGTAAGGGTATGAGTTATTCAGTATTTCCTGAAATGACCGGTTGTCATCCCACCATGGATCATAGTCTAAATGGTTTGGTGTGGGAATTCTGTAGGATCGAGAGTCGATCAAAACGAGTCTATTAGAAGAGTTCTCGTCAATACGAAAGGCGGAATTCAGTCGTATCGATGTTGTTTCAGCTGATTTGCACAAGAATCACTTTAAACTATCTCGTATATTGATAATAAAACGTTTTACAGGCTGGAGATACTTCGGCAGCACTTCGGCACTGGAATCAGATTGTTCCAAATGAAATCTCAAGGCAGGTATTTATAGGCTCAGCTATTTCGCACAAAACAGTTCATGTGAAAACAGCTTCACACGAAATGACTATTTCGTACGAAATGACTAGCTCATTTCGTGCGAAATGCCAGTTTCTCATTTCGTGCGAAATGCCTCTAACATACACATTTCTCATTTTCTCGTACAACGTGCCCTGATCTATTTAAACTAACACAAGACTCGATTTAAGACGAAGTCGACAGACATATGCACCAACAGACTCCCCCTTGGATGTCGACGAGTCTTTAGTACAAATCTTCAGAAAATCGAATCTTCAATCTTTATCAGTCTTTTTGCTCTCTCCAAAGTATCTGACAGTATTAGCATCCTCAATCTCTTTCTCTTCCAGAATCTCATCTTGACTTTATCTTCTCTTGATCAGATCTCTTGATTCCTTAAGTTCTTCAACATTAGCAACTTGCATGAACTTTAGGATCGAACTTGACTCTTACATCTTCAGACTCCCTCTTGATATCCTCAAACTCCCCCTTTCAATAAGCTTGGATCACAGTCTGAACTAGTTCTTGTTCCAAGATCGTGACCTGGCTCTCATTCAGCTCAGGTATCGGAACCTAGCTAACCTGCACATTCTCTACCCAATAATAAATTTCACAAATTTAAAATTTGACAAATTTAATCTCTGCTTATCTCATGAAAAACAATCAATCTCAAATAAACACTTTTATTTTGAGACATAATTATTTATAACAATTTTTCATTTCAAAAACAACTCTCCCAAACCTGTTCATCATGTTTAGCACTAGGAATTTTGAAAATCAGCTCTCCAACATCAGTTGTCGAAAATCTTTTTGTATTTTCAAAATTTATGCTAAAACACACTGAAAATCTTTTGGATTTTTGTATTTATCGACATGCAGAAAAGAAATATTTACAGACAATCTTTTTGTGAGTTTGTGTAAGAGGATCATATCAGTTTAGAGACAAATCACCAACACCGTTAAGCTATAAACATTTTAAGTTCTAAACGATTCACTTAGATTGTTAGTATACTGATCCACTTAAATTTTCACACAAAGTTCAACTGTATCGAGATACGAGATTAATGTTTTAAGAACTTAACCTTATTCGCGTGTTCCACCTCAGAATATACTCCCGTATCCAGATCCCAATATTCAGTCTTACAGGTGAGTATACTTAGATGATATCTGTAAGGGGTTAAATGCGAGGGCCATGAGAGCTCAGGCTATTGCTTCCGCAAAATCAGAGAGATGATGGCTTCGACTTTAGGTGTGTTCCCTTTAGAGAATCTTTTTTTCAACAGCACATGATTAGCATTTTGCAACGTTTCATTATTTTTTATGCTGAGGGGGGGGGGGGCTATTTTTCAAGCAAGCGAAAAGTATTATACGAGGACTAGGCCATTGCTTCCGCAAAATCAGAAGTCCCGGGATAATACCCCATATATCACTAAGCATAAAAACCTAGTATCTTAGAAAGAGGGATCTTTCAAACAAGATTTCGGGGGTTACCCATATATCTGAGAGATGTTCCCCACGAGATAAGTAAGTTTGAAATTTAGGTTTATATCTCGAACAGAATCTACTAAGCGTGCAAAAACCTACTGGCATATCATCAGTGAGACCGTTTATTACATTTTATCTTTCCAATTCTTTAGCATGCTGTGATAGTCCACTGATGTACTATCATTTCCTCTTTTTCACAACAAAACTCATTTTGAATTTATCATGTTTTTTACTTTTTCAAATTTTCAAATGTTTTTGGATTTTCTGAAAATTTTTACTCCCCCTAAAATGCAAGATTTCGGGGGTTACCCATATATCTGATTCCTGCTCCACGATTACCAACTTGGGAGCTCCGGCAAGTCCAGAGTTTAATCATAATAGGTTCTATCCCAGTTACCAACCTGGGATGACCTATCTTCACCTAGTCTCTTCGTTTTCTTCTCATAGAATTCCTTTACCCCTTTGACCTTCCCGTCAACCATTTTTCCAAAAATATTTTGAACTTTGGGGCTAAAGGCTCTTTCAACATCAAATTCTTTCTTTTCAGAAAAAAATTGATTTGAAATCTCAACTTTTCCAACTTTTTGTCTAAAATTTTCAGCTCGCAATGGTGGAAAATTTGCATCATCCATTGGCGGAATCGAATTTTCATCCTTTTTCTCAACCTGTGGCAACTCTGACTTTATGGAATCAGATTCATCGCCAGAAGATAGCTCCTCTGATTTTGTTGAATCAGAATCATTGCTAGAACTATCATCAGATTTCTTAACAACCCACTTGTGGTTGTCAAGATTCACTTTTCTTCTGTAAAAACTTTTTGAACACTCACCAACTTCAAACTTAGAATTTTTAAAAACTTTAAATTGTTTGATTGGTGGTTCATTCTCAACCATCTTTTCTTTCAGTTTAAGAGAAACTCCCTGTTTTGTTTGGATTGCCTTTGGACAATTCCTGGCAATATGACCAATTGTTGTGCATTGAAAACAGGTTCTTGTTTCTTTTTTCTGAGCAACTTCCTTCTTCATTTCTTCTTGCCTTTTAGCAAGGAATTCTTTGTTTGTCTACTTTTTGAACAATTGCTCTTTTTCTTCTTCAGATGATGTTCCTGAAACAAAAACAGTTTTTGTTTTATAAGTTTTCTCATTTTTATGATTTTTTCGTGGAATAAAACCAAGGCCTTTTCTTTTGAAATTACCGTTATGGTTTGGTTTCTTTCGATAACCTGAACCAGAACTGTAACCCTTTTTCTTGTTTAACCGTTGTTGATCTCTTGAGGTGTAAGGTTTAGGTTTTTCAGAAAGATTTTCATCTTTTATTTCAGAAATATTAATTTCTGTTAGTTTGAAAACCTTTTTTTTTTATCATTTCTGGTTTAACACCTCTTATTAGAAATTCTTCATCAGAATATAACTTGTCAGAATTATTCAAAGTATATGCTACTTTGAATGTTTCGTCATTCAAATTAGATTTTGATAACAGAAGCTCTTTATTGTAAACCCGTTTGCCCTTTTTGACTGTTGGACTTGAGGTTTCAGACTTTGACTCTGAATTTGACTCATCGGTTTCATCTTTATCCAACACCTGATCGACCACTTTCTTTATTAACTCAGACTCATGATCAGTATCAGACGAAGTAAAAGTGACATCAATATTGTCTGGCAAATTATCTGAAGACTCAGATTCCCACTGTAAATTGATTTCATGAAGAATATCCGTTTTCAAGCGGAGGCGGACACTTTGTATAACTGACACTGGGTTTCTTACCAGATTGCTTTTCTTCAGTATCTTCTTCTTCAAATGCCTTCATTCCTTCAACAGTTGGATAAATCCTGTCAATAACATAAGAAGTACATGAGTAACTTTTTAACAACCTGTTTACCCTTTCTGTTTCTATCCTCTGGGTTTCCAGTTTCTGTTCGAGCACAACACATTTCTTAATGTAATTATTGACAATTTTCTGCTTTGTCATGAAAGCTTCTTGAAGTGTTTTCATAGTTGTTGCTTGTTTACTACTTGATTGATTGTATTGATTCATGGCTTCGTTTAGAACATCATAAGATTCTTTCAATCTGTTCATGTTATGAATCAAAGTACTGTTTTGCTTTTTCACTGTCTCACAGGTTTCACATTTCACAGGAATTGTTCGTGCATCAGCTTCTGTTTCAATCGTGAAAGCTGGAATTTCTTTTACCTTTTTCTTTTTCACACGAACTTCTTCATCATCACTATTAACTTGTTTTTTAACTTTCTTCTTTTTCACTCGAACTTTTCCATCATCACTATCACTCTCTTCTAGCATTCTTAAGTGCTCTTTCATTCTATTTGCATAATAATCATCATTATCACTATCTTCAATAGCTCGAGCAACAAAAGCTGTAAGATCTGAAGTTTTGTTAGGATCAAAGTCATCCCAACTAAAACCTTTTGGTAGCCTTTCATCATCTTGATCTATCAAACATGCTTTACTATCAGCTGAAATGTATTTGTCCCAGCTGAATCCTTTTGATGATTTTTCATTGACACAATAAGCTTTCTTTAATTCTTCAATTTCCTTCCTAGCATGTGCAGTTTGTGATGATTGTTGTTGATGTGGCTGTTGAGCAACTTGATGATAAATTGCTTTTCGATAATAATCATTGTTGTTGAAAGGATCTTGAGCTCGACTTGCTTCCCGGTTTGTGCATTCTCGCTTGAAATGCCCTTTTTCCCTGCAACGAAAACAAGTAACTTTAGATTTATCAAAACCTAAAGTAGAAACATTTGCATCACGGAAGTCATCTCTTCCTGTGATCTGCTTGAATTTCTCAGCTCTTCTTAATACACTTGCCAAACACCACTTTATATCCATTAACTCCATCTCCTCAGCATCAATCTGATCGCAATCCTCGTTTGTCAACATTGGATTTCCGATACTTCCTGCAACTAAACTCCCATAAGATTCTAACACTGTCACCAGCAAAGACATATGATTTTTTGCTACTTCCTCAGAATAATTTTGTTCATTCTCAAGATTTAGCGCAATGTTGCATTGTAGAACTTTGCCACTCTTTGTTGCAGAAAACTTTGGATCAAATGATGTATAAGAAGAAAATCCTGTTTTGCTGTTTGATCCTTGAGATGACCCTCCAGAAGAACTTTTAGCATTGAATGCAGTTTCAATCTTTGGTGACATGTTGGTCTTATCATTGATACCTCCTTTGTAATATAAACCAATATCTTGTTCACCATCAAAATCTTTCATTCTTCCGACCTTCCGTTGTTCCATCTCTTGAGCTTCAAGTTTTTCAATAAACTTTCCCAGTGTTAGACTGCCAAAATCTTTCTTATTTCTCAACATAATAAGGTACGTGCCCCAAACTTCATGTGGCAACACATCAGCTAACTTTTCAATCAATTCTTCATTATCTTTTGTGATGCTCAACCTCTTCATGTAAACTATCAGATTGCAATATCTTTCTATGATCTGCTTGGTGTTTTCAGCTCTTAAACCACGAAATAGATCAAACTCTTTTTTCAACAATGATTTTTTGTTCTTGATCATCTCTTTACTTCCAACAAATTTCGATTTTAATGCTTTCCAAATAGAATATGCACTTCCATTGTGTTGCAGTAAAACCAAGATATCTTCTTTAACAGCTTGATGCAATAGACTAGTCATCGTCTTCTCATCTTTGTATTTCTTTTTTTTCTTCAACACTTAAATCTTTAATAGCAATAATCTCTTCATCGTCATTCACCGGTCTAACATATTTTGTTTCAACACATTCCCAAGCATCCAAGTAGTTTGCTTGAACCCAACTTTCGAATCGCTCCTCCCATCCTTTATACTCCTCAATATTCATGAGCTTTGGCGGTTTTTGCATAGTGCACGTTTCATTTTCTAACATTGTATTCTGTGCAATAGTAATCGGAGTAGTAAATGCGTTGTAAAACTCTTCTTCCATGTTTCGGTAAAATATTTCTCAAGATCACACTTTCTTAAACGAAATGAAAATCTTCACACGAAATGAAACCTTCAAACGAAATGCCTTTTCAAACGAAATGGATCTCTTTCACGCGAAATGACTAATTTCGTATTGAATTGAACAACTTTCAAACGAAATGACAACTGGCACGAAATGGGTAAATTCGTGCGAAATGGAACGTTGATTTCATGCGAAATGAACTAAGTTTCAAACGAAATGATCTTCTGAAACGAAATAAGTGATTTCGTACGAAATGGAATGATCAATTCGTGCGAAATGCTGCTGAGGTCATCAATCCGAACATGTTTTCAAGCGAAATGGTCAAAATGAACAAGTTTTAGATTGATTTTAGGTCTAATTCTTTCAAGGCTTTGATAAAACAGTGTTTCGCTTATAATGTGAGAAAATCAATCCATTTTAACCATGATTTCACGGTTAATTTTGAAAAGAAGGTGTAGAAGTGAGATTTTTGAAGAAAACAAGCTGAAATTGGTAAGAACTCTTCCTCCTGAGCTCTGATACCACTTGTAGGATCGAGAGTCGATCAAAACGAGTCAATCAGAAGAGTTCTTGTCAATACGAAATGCATAATTCAGTCGTATCGATGTTGTTTCAGCTGATTTGCACAAGAATCACTTTAAATTATCTCGTATATTGATAATAAAACGTTTTACAGGCTGGAGATACTTCGGCACCGGAATCAGATTATTCCAAATGAAATCTCAAGGCATGTATTTATAGGCTCAGCTATTTCGCACGAAACAGTTCATGCGAAAACAACTTCACACGAAATGACTATTTTGTACGAATTGACTAGCTCATTTCGTGCGAAATGCCAGTTTCTCATTTCGTGCGAAATGCCTCTAACATACACATTTCTCATTTTCTCGTACAACGTGCCCTGATCTATCTAAACTAACACAAGACTCAATTCAAGACGAAGTCGACAGACATATGCACCAACAAATTCTAGGTGTCTCATTTGGATCAAAGGCTGAGATTGGGAGCTGGTTTTCTTGGTTCTGTTCTAGTTCCATGGGCTGATTAGGGAATAAGGGTAGATGTTGTAGTTCTGCTACTTGGTTGAGATTAATTCCTCCTTCAACATTTCCAAACATGTGAAAGTCATCTAGTTGCCTATCCAATTCTTCCTTCCATAAGGGTCTAGCCTCCTTATTCTGAGTATTTCTCTCTCTTTTTGCTATTGCTCGTTGTTAGGCTTTTCTCATTCTTTTTCTTCTTTCTACTTTGGCTCTACTAAACCATCCTTGTTTCTTAGGAGGAAAAGGTTCTTCGGATTGGGCTTTAAAACAAAGATTCCTTCCTCAGAATTGGCTGTGTATCTTGAGGTTGGCTGGGATGTTCCTTCATTCCTTGGAGAATGAGGTAATTGACAGTAAGCGTCAGAAGTACCCTGATCACTCATACTGTAAACTAGAAAATTGTCAAAATAAAAAACAATAATATACACACTTACACAGATTATTAAAAAAATTATAGATATTTCCTAACATAATTGGTTAAAATTTAGGTATTAAGAGAACACCTAAATGGCTTAAAACAGTGGCTCTGATACCACCTCCTGTCGCAACCCCGACCCCTACCCCAGGAGCGGGAGCCGCGAACAATATTTGGTGGTATCGGTGTTTATTAATTTTGTCGTAACCCCCGAACCCTGCCCGGGAGCGGGTGCCGCGAGATCCAGATCAGTGGTATCGGTGTTTATTAATTTAGTGTAACACCCGTCTAATTTTACTTAAATTTAATATTAATTCATGCCATTTTTATAATAGACGATACCAAATTAATATAACCTTGAAAAGTCAAGTTCATAAATAGCATAAATCCTTAGTCAACTAACGACTAAGTTAGAACATCCAAAAGTTGTTTAACCAATTGTTTACAACCCATAAACAAAATCTAATAAAATTTAAAACATTGCGGAAGCTTGTAAATAGTGTTCGGTTCTTCAAAAGTTTGCTCGATCATCTTCCGGTTAGTTTCCATCATCACCTAAGATCAAAACCACAACAAAAGTTAGTTTTGATCAAGTTAAAATGAATCCAAACAAGTTCCATGGGTCAACATAAAAAAATAAAAAAAATTCCGGAATAAGGGCGTCGCGCGACGCCAAGGGGGCTCGCGTGACGCCTAGCCCCTATTTCAACAGACTCTTGCTTTTGCTGATGCAGAACAAACCCAGCTCCATGTTTATTCAAGTCCCAACTTAAAATGGCCATAACTTTTGACTCGTAAGTCCGTTTTAGGTGATTCTTTTTCCTATGCGTCTGTAAATTCATTTCCGACATGCCTATTACAAATTTCATACCGAAAAAATTTGTTTACGGACTGAAAGACTATATGACCATATGAAATTATCCGACCCATTTCTACTTTACACAATTCACTACTAATTAATTAACAACCTAAGGCGTTTATTACCCAACTTCCGGGGCTTATTATCACCGGCACTTCATTACCAAACCTATGGCTTCGTGCTCTTGTGACCATTTTCGCCATTTCTATTTATTTACATTATTATCATTATAATGTGACATTATTTGACCCGTTTGGTTCATCTACGGAAATCCTCCAGTTTGATGACTACCAAACGACTACAAACCAATTCTTAACATACGGATTAAGTAATGAACAAGGTCGCTAAAATCAACACAACTTTTAATCCACAACGCATAGTTTAACAACAATTCATTCAATGTAACGGGTCAAGTTACATACCTTTAGTGCACGCCCTTCAAACGCAAGTCGCCACCGGCTTGTCCGCTTGAAGCTCCGGTATCCTTTCCTATTGAGTTCAACCATAACATGTTTAGAACTCTTTTCAATTCATAATTCGCATATTTTGCCTAAACATCAAATTCATGCGGTTTATCCTAATTTTTCAGATTTAAGCCTTCTTTGAGGCATTTATGCGAACACTTTAAGGGCAGAAATTTATACTATATATTATCAAGTTCTCAACTTATTATATAGCCTTAATTTTTCATCAATCAACCATTTTACATGAACTTTATGTTCTAAAATTCTGAAATCACTTCGTACATGTCAAACATTACTAGAACAACCACTATCCTCCTAGTGTTTATCATTATCCCACAAAACCCATGAATCACCTTCATTGTGTTTATGAAATTTTCATAATTTTATCACGATTTCACATATTGTTGTCTAGGTTTTGCTCCTAGACACTTTATCTTTTCTAATTTACCCAAGTAACAAACATGCATCATCAAATTTCAGATTTCCTAAATTCATGAGAATTTCAAGTAGAGAATTCTCATCAAGTTTTACATACCTTATAATCCTCTTGCGATGAGGATCACAATTCTAAGCTCAGATTTCGTTTTGGACCAGATTTGCACCTCCAATTTGAGAGTTTTAGTGAATTTTTAGGGTTTGGAGCATGCGGGTCGACCTGCTCTTTCTTCTGATCGACCAGACACCTCTTTTGGGGTGTTTGGTTTATTTTTTATTTGTTTTATCAAATTAAGTTTCAATTTTAACAACTTAGGCCCCTCCACTTTGTTCAACATATAGTTTGGTAGCTTTTAACCCTATTATAAGTTATTTCTAGACTTGTAACTAACTAGGTTAAAATTCCTAGTTAGTAAATTCCGGTTTATTTATACTTTATAATTCTAATATAAAGTTTTATATTTTTGGGGTGTTACAAGTCCACCCCCTTAAAAGGGTTTCGTCCTCGAAACCGAATTACGTACCAAATAAAGTAGGGTAGAGTCGTCGCATCTCCTCCTCGGACTCCCACGTAGTGTCCGAGCCTTTTCTATGCTCCCATTTGATTTTGACTTGGTCGATTTGTTTATTTCGTAAGTGTTTGACCTTTCGATCTAAAATCTGCACCGGTCTCACAGCATAATTCAGACTATTATACACTTCGATATCATCGTAATGGATATAGGCTGTTTCGTCCGCTAGGCACTTTCGTAATTGTGACACGTGAAACGTGCTATGAATCCCGCTTAGTTCCTCCGGTAGCTCAAGGCGGTAAGCTACCTTGCCAACCCTTCCGATGATTTTAAATGGCCCAATAAACCTCGGGCTTAGCTTCCCCTCTTTTTCTGAATCTAATAACGCCCTTCCATGGGGAAACTTTTAGCATAACCATGTCGCCAACCTGGAATTCAATTGGCCTATTCCTTTTATCAGCATACGCCTTTTGCCTGTCTTGAGCCGCTTTCAAGTGTGCCCGAACCACATCAATCTATTCATTAGTGGCTTGTACTATATCTTGGTGGGCGAGTTCACGTGGACCTACTTCACCCCAACATACCGGGGTTCGGCACTTCCTACCATAGAGCATTTCGTACGGTGCCATCTTAATACTAGCATGGTAGCTGTTATTATACAAAAACTCGACTAACGGTAGGTAAACATCCCAACTTCCTCCAAAGTCGATTATAGCTGCCCGTAGCATGTCCTCCAATGTTTGTATTGTTCTTTCACTCTGTCCATCTGTTTGAGGATGGTACGCAGTGCTAATGAACAATTTGGTTCCCATTTGCTCTTGGAAATCTCGCCAAAAATTTGAAGTAAACCGGTATCCCTATCAGACACGATGGATACCGGTACTCCATGACGTGCTATTATTTCATTAGTGTAAACTTCTGACATCTTTTCTGACGTATAAGTCTCACGAATCGGAATGAAGTGAGCACTTTTCGTCAATCTGTCTACCACTACCCATTTGGCATCGAAACCACGATTTGTCTTAGGCAACTTGGTTAATATGTCCATTGTAATATGTTCCCATTTCCAAACCGGGATTTCTAACGGTTGGAGTTTGCCGTATGGTTTCTGGTGCTCCGCCTTGACTTGTAGACATGTCAAGCATTTTTCCGCACACTTCGCCACATCCCTCTTCATTCCAGGCCACCAATAATTTTGTTTCAGATCATTGTACATCTTGGTTGCACCCGGATGAATTGAATATCGGGATTTATGAGCTTCATCAAGTAGAAGCGCCTTCACCCCACAAGTATTTGGAACCCATATCCTTCCGGACCGAGTCTTCAACCCGTTATTCCCATCCGACAAATCTTTCAACTGACCGATTATTCTTTCTTTCTTCCAATTCTCCTCTTTCACTGCTTCTAATTGCGCCTCTCGAATACGTTCAAGTATACCCGAGGTCACCACGAGCTGCATCGACCTTACTCGTATTGGGACATAGTCCGCTTTTCTGCTCAGAGCATCCGCCACCACATTTGCCTTTCCGGGGTGGTAGTGTATTTCACAATCGAAATCTTTCACCGTTTCTAACCATCGCCTTTGTCGCATATTTAACTCCTTCTGATCGAAGAAGTATTTTAAACTCTTGTGATCGGTGAATATGGTGCACTTTACCCCATATAAGTAGTGCCTCCATATTTTTAAGGCAAATACCACCGCAGCCAACTCAAGATCGTGCGTGGGATATTTCTTCTCGTGTATCTTCAATTGCCTCGAGGCATAAGCTATCACCTTGCCCTGTTGCATCAAAACGCATCCGAGCCCCGATAATGAAGCATCCGAATAAACCACCAAATCTTCAACCCCGTCCGGCAATGTCAGTACCGAAGCTTGTGTTAACTTCTCTTTTAGCGTTTGAAACGCTCTCTCTTGGTCGACACCCCAAATGAACTTTTCTTCCTTCCGGGTTAGCTTTGTTATCGGTGACGCAATCTTGGAGAAATCTTGAATGAATCTCCTATAGTATCCCGTGAGCCCCAAAAAGCTTCTAATTTCCGAAGGGTTCTTCGGGGGATTCCATTTTGATATGGCCTCGATCTTTGACGGATCCACCAATACTCCGTCGGCACTTATGATGTGGCCCAGAAATTGTACCTCTCGTAACCAAAAAGCACACTTAGAAAATTTCGCATACAGCCTTTCTCGTCTAAGTGTCTCTAACACTTCTTGTAAGTGATGTGCGTGTTCAGCTACGCTTTTCGAATACACCAAAATATCATCAATAAACACGATGACCGACTTATCCAACATTGGCTTGCAAACCCGGTTCATGAGGTCCATGAAAGCCGCGGGTGTATTTGTTAGCCCAAATGACATCACGAGGAATTCGTAATGTCCGTATCTCGTGCGGAAAGCCGTCTTCGGCACATCTTCCTCCTTAACCTTTAATTGGTGATACCCCGATCTAAGGTCAATTTTCGAAAACCAGTTTGCACTTTGTAGTTGGTCGAATAAATCATCTATCCTCGGAAGCGGGTATCGATTCTTTACCGTGAGTTTATTTAACTCCCGGTAGTCGATACACATGCGTATGCTTCCGTCCTTCTTTTTCACGAACAGTACCGGTGCGCCCCAAGGAGACACACTCGGCCTTATGAATCCTTTGTCAAGCAAGTCTTGAATCTGGGACATCAACTCTTGTAATTCCGACGGTGCGAGTCGGTATGGTGCTTTTGCTACGGGTTTTGCGCCCGGAATCAATTCGATTTCGAACTCTATTTCCCGTTCAGGCGGTATCCCTGGTAGATCCTCCGGAAACACATCTTCATAGTCTCGTACTACCGGTACATCTTCAATCTTCCGTGATTCTTTCTCGGGCTCATTTGCGTATATCATGAATGCCTTGCATCCTCGCTTCATAAGATTGTGAGCTTTCAACATTGAGCATACTATGGGGTTGCCACCTTTTTTGCCATAGATGGTGACGTGTTTCCTGCTCGGAGATGTTAGTTTTATCTCTTTACGAAAACACACGACCTTTGCATGGTGCTGAGATAGCCAATCCATCCCAACGACTACTTGAAATTCCCCCATTGACATCGGGATTAAGTCTATTAAGTATTCCTCATCGTCGATGCTTAATTTGCAGCCTCGACAAACATCACAAACTATAAAACTTTTGTTGTCCCCTATTTCAACTTCTAAGGGCACAGATAATTTTGTCAATACAAATGAAGGATGTCGAATAAATCCATGCGAAATGAAGGATTTATTCGCACCCGTATCAAACAATACACGTGCTGGAATTGAGTTAATCGTGAATATACCTGAGACCACATCGGGTTCTGTTTTCGCTTCAGCCGCGGTGAGTTGGAAGGACCTAGCCTTCGCTTTGGGAGCTTCTGTTGGAGACTCTTTTGTGTCTCTCTTTCCCACCAACTCGGGGCATTCAGATTTCTTGTGACCGGGTTGATAACACTTGTAACAAACGAAAACTTTTCCGGGACATAGCGATGCAGTGTGCCCCGTCTTCCCAGATACCGGACACGGCTTGTCTTTGAAGCGGCACTCACCCTTGTGCCCTTTTCCACATACTTTACAACTTGGCGACCCGCCTTTAGCCTCCACCTTCTTCCCCGATTCAGCAGTTCTAGCTTTCTTTGTAGGGCTTGGATTCAGATCTTGTGCCCTCCGCTCGCCCCTTTCTACTTGTTTCTTTAACTCTATTTCCCGCTCCCGGGCGGTGTTGATAATCTCCGTGAGGGTTTCATACTTTGACGGAGTCATGAACTCACGGTACTCGGCACTCAACATGTTGTAATAGTAGTATATCTTTTGCTCTTCAGTGGTGACTAACTCGTCACAGAATCTCAGCTTATCCATGAAGATGCCCGTGATCTTATCAATTGATTCTCCCTTTTGTCTTAACTGGATAAATTCTTCTTTGATCCTGTTAATAACCGCTTTAGGACTATGGTGTTTAAGGAATGGTACCTTAAACTCGTCCCAAGTCATAACCCTCGCCGCTTCGGCTCCCATTTCCTTCTTTTTATTTTCCCACCAATCCTTGGCTTGATTTCTCAATTGACCTGTTCCGTAAGCAACAAAGTCACCTACTTCACAATGGGTTCGTTCAAACACCCCTTCCACATCACTTATACATCTTTGGCAAATTATCGGGTCAACCTCCCCGTTATAGATTGGCGGTTTACACGCCATGAATTCCTTGTACGGACACCCTTTGCGTTCTCCCGACTTTTCTTTTATAAGGTTGACATTACCTTCCAACCTTTTGACTAGCTCTTCAACAAGCGACAACACCGTGCTTTGAATCTTGTCTATAAACCCGGATAGACTTCCTTCAATTGCCTTCCCTACCTCTTCGGCAATTATCTCTTTCATTTGTTCGGTGCTTGTTTGCACCGGATTATCATCATTCCCATCAGACATCTTGAAACTGAAATGTTTACATTTAAACGTTAAACATTTCATTTATAGCATTGCTTCTTTTGTTTCGGTTTAGCCAAGTTCCTAACTTGCTTTAACAGTTCACATTTAATGCACTTTCCGGGTTTGAGTGTGTTAATACACTCTTCCCATGCATCTCAATTCATTTCTCATTTCTTACATAAAACCTAATTTATTAACATAATAAGTTAATTCTTACCGGACGATTGATCGAGCTTGAACCGAACACTTTGTTGACAACCTTAAGCTCTGATACCAACTTGTAACACCCGTCTAATTTTACTTAAATTTAATATTAATTCATGCCATTTTTATAATAGACGATACCAAATTAATATAACCTTGAAAAGTCAAGTTCATAAATAGCATAAATCCTTAGTCAACTAACGACTAAGTTAGAACATCCAAAAGTTGTTTAACCAATTGTTTACAACCCATAAACAAAATCTAATAAAATTTAAAACATTGCGGAAGCTTGTAAATAGTGTTCGGTTCTTCAAAAGTTTGCTCGATCATCTTCCGGTTAGTTTCCATCATCACCTAAGATCAAAACCACAACAAAAGTTAGTTTTGATCAAGTTAAAATGAATCCAAACAAGTTCCATGGGTCAACATAAAAAAAATAAAAAATTTTCCGGAATGAGGGCGTCGCGCGACGCCAAGGGGGCTCGCGTGACGCCTAGCCCCTATTTCAACAGACTCTTGCTTTTGCTGATGCAGAACAAACCCAGCTCCATGTTTATTCAAGTCCCAACTTAAAATGGCCATAACTTTTGACTCGTAAGTCCGTTTTAGGTGATTCTTTTTCCTATGCGTCTGTAAATTTATTGCCGACATGCCTATTACAAATTTCATACCGAAAAAATTTGTTTACAGACTGAAAGACTATATGACCATATGAAATTATCCGACCCATTTCTACTTTACACAATTCACTACTAATTAATTAACAACCTAAGGCGTTTATTACCCAACTTCCGGGGCATATTATCACCGGCACTTCATTACCAAACCTATGGCTTCGTGCTCTTGTGACCATTTTCGCCATTTCTATTTATTTACATTATTATCATTATAATGTGACATTATTTGACCCGTTTGGTTCATCTACGGAAATCCTCCATTTTGATGACTACCAAACGACTACAACCCAATTCTTAACATACGGATTAAGTAATGAACAAGGTCGCTAAAATCAACACAACTTTTAATCCACAACGCATAGTTTAACAACAATTCATTCAATGTAACGGGTCAAGTTACATACCTTTAGTGCACGCCCTTCAAACGCAAGTCGCCACCGGCTTGTCCGCTTGAAGCTCCGGTATCCTTTCCTATTGAGTTCAACCATAACATGTTTAGAACTCTTTTCAATTCATAATTCGCATATTTTGCCTAAACATCAAATTCATGCGGTTTATCCTAATTTTTTAGATTTAAGCCTTCTTTGAGGCATTTATGCGAACACTTTAAGGGCAGAAATTTATACTATATATTATCAAGTTCTCAACTTATTATATAGCCTTAATTTTTCATCAATCAACCATTTTACATGAACTTTATGTTCTAAAATTCTGAAATCACTTCGTACATGTCAAACATTACTAGAACAACCACTATCCTCCTAGTGTTTATCATTATCCCACAAAACCCATGAATCACCTTCATTGTGTTTATGAAATTTTCATAATTTTATCACGATTTCACATATTGTTGTCTAGGTTTTGCTCCTAGACACTTTATCTTTTCTAATTTACCCAAGTAACAAACATGCATCATCAAATTTCAGATTTCCTAAATTCATGAGAATTTCAAGTAGAGAATTCTCATCAAGTTTTACATACCTTATAATCCTCTTGCGATGAGGATCACAATTCTAAGCTCAGATTTCGTTTTGGACCAGATTTGCACCTCCAATTTGAGAGTTTTAGTGAATTTTTAGGGTTTGGAGCATGCGGGTCGACCTGCTCTTTCTTCTGATCGACCAGACACCTCTTTTGGGGTGTTTGGTTTATTTTTTATTTGTTTTATCAAATTAAGTTTCAATTTTAACAACTTAGGCCCCTCCACTTTGTTCAACATATAGTTTGGTAGCTTTTAACCCTATTATAAGTTATTTCTAGACTTGTAACTAACTAGGTTAAAATTCCTAGTTAGTAAATTCCCGTTTATTTATACTTTATAATTCTAATATAAAGTTTTATATTTTCGGGGTGTTACATTTAGCAACGGAATACATCAGGACCGTAGTTAGGAAATATTTTTATCAGAGTTAGACACCAAACTTTTTATAAAAAAAATAGGGATAAAACCCAAGTTCATTTGACAATACATTTGTAGGGATAAACCCTAATTATTGAAAACAAAAACTCCTTTTTATTTAGGTAACTTTTATAGCCTCTTTTCTAAGCCTTCAGTGCTCTCCAGCTGGCTTCTATTTGGCTTTCACATTGTGTTACCTGAAACACGTTTTAAAAACATTTTATCAGCAAGAAATACTGGCGAGTGCATCCCAGTTTAATCAAAACGGTTTTACAACTTCACAGTATTGAGAGTAATTACAATGTTTATATCTACACAATTACTCATTCAGTACTATCCACACCAGACTTGTGGGTTATATTACTCATTGGCTAACTCTTTGTCCAATGGTAACGTCTTTCACATTTTGTATACAAAACCCCAACATACCGACAGTAATTGTAGAATACATAGACTCAATCACTGTTAAGTATATTTTAAAACATTTGAGGTTTTGTAAAAACAGTTTAAAAAAAGGTGACAAAAAGTAAGATGTACTCACATTGTTTACTTAGGTAAATCTAAAGCTTCCTGGTGATCTCCTGGTTATTATCTATTAGAATTAAATAATGCGCACGTGTTAGTAAAATAACCCAAATCACATTAACCATACAACTCGAGACAGAATTCCAATGACTGAGTCAGGTAGAGCCTTGACATGCATTACGGAATCCTAGATCAATCGGGTGTAATATGAGACAGAACTCCAACGACTGAGTCAGGTAGAGCCTTGACATGCGTTACGGAGCCCTAGATCGATCGTGTAGGGTAATAACAGGGTTATAATACTTACAACAAGGCAGAGCTTCGCTTTTTAGTGGGTATTATGCCCGGGTATAAAAATAACTATCACAAAGTGAGAGAGAATTTTGATTTTTTTGAACGAATTCAAATGAACTCGTTCACCCTATTTATAGGCCAGATCAATGGCGGCTCACGGCCCGCGAAGGCATTAGTTAACTCTCTCGTGGCCCGCGAGAGAGTAGACTAGGGTTTAGGGTTGGCTAGTCAGCGAACCTAGCTTTGACACGTGTCGACACGTGTCGGCATGGGTGTCCGGCAAGCAACCGGGGCTCGCTCCCCATGACAGACCAAGGGTGTCTGGGTCGCGGCCCGTGACAACCCTATAAATTTTGTTTTTCTTGATTTATGTAAGTGTAAGGATATTTCGGGCTCGTTTCTCGCATACGGGGTATATTAGGAACGTTTTAGGGTCACGTTAAGGGGTTCTAGGAGGGTTGTTATATCCTCCCCACCTTGTTTTAGATCTCGTCCTCGAGGTCTACTGGAACAGGTGTGGGTATTTCCTTTGTATCTCTGACTCGAGTTCCCAAGTGTATTCTGGTCCTCTCTTGGAATCCCATTTCACTTTGACCAGAACTAGTTTCTTGTGTTTGAGATTCTTGATCTTTCTATCTTCAATCTGAATGAGTTTCTCGAGAAACTTAAGTTTCTCATTTACCTATTTGTCCTTAAGAGGTATCACTAATAATTCGTCTGCTAAACACTTTTTCAGATTACATACATGAAATACATCATGTATTCCTGCCATTTCCTCTGGCAGTTGTAGCTGATAGGCTACGGGTCCTATTCTTCTAATAATCTCAAAAGGTCCAACATACCTGGGGCTTAGCTTTCCTCTCTTAACGAATCTGACTACTCCTTTCCATGGAGAAAGTCTTAATGATACTTTATCTCCTACTTGAAATTTTAAAGGTTTTCGTCTATTATCTGCATAACTCTTTTGACAATCTCGTGTTGCTTTTAGTCTTTCCTTGACTTGAATTATCTTATCTGTTGTTTCTTGCACTATCTTTGGTACAGATAATTTTCTCCAATTTCTGCCCAATAGACTGGAGTTCTGCACTTTCGTCCATAAAGTGCTTCAAAAGGTGCAACATTAATGCTAGTATGATAGCTGTTATTGTAGGAAAATTCTATTAATGGTAAATGGTCATCCCAATTTCCTCCAAAATTGATTACACAGGCTCTAAGCATATCTTCCATCGTCTGAATTGTCCTTTCGCTTTGTCCTTCCATTTGAGGATGATAAGTTGTGCTTAGATTTAACCTGGTTCCCATTGCTTTTTGGAAACTTGTCCAAAAATGAGAAGTAAAACGGCTATCTCTATAAGATACAATAGATAAAGGAATTCCATGTAATGAAACTATTTCATTAACATATAAGTTTGTTAACTGTTCCATCTTGAAAGTTTCCTTCATTGGTAAGAAATGAGCAGATTTGGTCAATCTGTCTATAATCACCCGGATTGTATCATTTCCTTTTCTTGTCTTGGGTAATTTGGTAACAAAGTCTATTGTTATCAATTCCCATTTCCATATTGGCATCTCTAATTGTTGCAATAACCCTGAGGGTTTCTGATGTTCAGCTTTAACTTATGAACAGGTTAAACATTTAGCAACATAGTTTGCTATATCCTTTTTCATTCCTATCCACCAGAAATTCTTTCTTAGATCTTGATACATCTTATCACTTCCGGGATGTATCGTATACTTAGACTTATGAGCTTCTTCTAGAATTCTGTGGCATAGGTTTCCTTGTTTTGGTATTGATGTGCACGAAGTGGTTAAATAGAAACACTAAAATTAACCCTAATCTAGACACTCTAAGCTTTAAATTTATAAACTTAGACTCGATCTAAAACTAAACCACACAACCGGCAAGTGTACCGATCAATGTAGTATAGCTACAGTAAGTCCGAGTATCAAACCCACGAGACTTTAATGATTACGCTAAGACTCTATCTAGACTATGACTGACACGACTTAACTAAATGTTTGTTGATTGGGGGGATTTTCTAAAAATCCTAAAGAATGCAAATAACGATTAACTAGATTAGCTAGACTAACTAACACGAACTCGAACGAAGACTTTGACCAGTGGTGATGAAGACTACCTAGGCTAGACGCAAGCTTAATTCAGAATGGATTTCTATTCGATAGTATTGTGGTATGGAACCGGGATCTTTAAATACTAAACTTATTAAGATACCAACTAAGCCCCTCGATCCTTCTCAAGGTGATTCTTGTGGCACTACCTAGGCTGTTACGATTACCGGTTTTTAGATTTCCTTACAGTCCTCTAACTTCTTGAGAGTGCCTTAATATGACGATCTACCTTACAGCGCGAAAGTCTAAGGCAACTATGAGTTTCAACTTGGTTTAATAGACAAGGGAATGTTTAAGGACTAGACCGATTTCTAACAAAACCTAACCCTAGCTATAAACCAAACCAAGGCCTATTAACAACCTCGAGCCTCACAGCGACAAGATTAGTAGAACACTTGATTTTATTAAATTACCGAATATTACTTCTAAGGTTACTTACGCGATTTTCACCCTAAAGGATTAATGATCTATTACGTGATATAGACACTCACCTAAATCAAGAACTCTAGCACAACCCTATTATGTGATATAGACCGTCACCAAGGATTATACGAAACAATAAACAGCAATAAAACAATATCAAGCAGTGGCGGATCTAGAAAATCCGCCAAGCCGTAACGTTTTATAAATAAGCCGTAACGAAATCGAAAAAACCTCAAATTTTTCCAAAATTTACACTAATTTTTCCAAATTTTTCCGAGCCAAGCCGTAGCGGGCGTTGCCCCCGGGTATATGGTAGGTCCGCCCCTGATATCAAGCATGCATATACACCAAGTTAAAATTCCATAGTCGTTTACAATACAAGAAAATCCATAAACCACTCTAAAACCGAATAAAAATCCAATCTTTATTTAAACCATTGTCATGCCTAGGTAGTATAAGAAAATTAGCCAAGAAACATAGTCTTAAAAACAATCAAATAAGGTTTAGAACAAGAATTCATCGATGACAAACAAGAAAAATAGAAAACTAAAGAAATCGAGTAGAAAAACCCGTTAATCTCTTGCTCCCCAAGCTTCCCGCTCGATCCTGATGATTCCCGCCTTCAAGTCTTCCCCTGGCTGCGTCTCCAACTGTCTTCGTGCGTCCCCTATCTGATGTGCGGCTGATCTCAAAATTCGTAGTTAATTGCCGTCCTCCAACTGTTGTTCGAAAAATAATTAAATAGGGATACCTCCCCCTTGCTGTTATCGAACAAAACTCAATAATGGCCGCTAATTATTTGCGCTCAATGTGCAGCCGTGTCCCCCAAGTTGTGCGTCCAACTTTTCAAATTATGGAGGCCCACTATGTATTGTATAAATAATATCCCCCTTTTAATTCATGTTGGCCCAACATCCACACTAAACATATACTTGCTGGACAAAAGTGTTTCATGCGGCCCATTCTCAAAATCTGACAACATTCTTGCACGTATTATTATTCTAAGCATGTATTATTATATGTATAGTGTTGATTAGTCCTTTTTTTATTTGCTGGGCTTCAATCCTATGACACTACGCTAACTTATAAAATAGAGATGGTGGCTTCGACCCACTCACGAGAAATAGCTGCAATTTTAATTCGGTCACTGGCACCCTACTCTGCCCAACTGGCTTGTCATTTCCATATTGCTCGTTTTTGCTCCAATTGCACCAGAACCTAGCAAAACACAAAATAATATAATATACTACTAAAACTAAATAAAAACAAATAAAACCTATGCAATAGTTATACAATTTACACGGGACAAATATGTGTATTTTACATCACATCAAATATCCCCACACTTAACCTTTTTTCGTCCTCGAAAAAGAATTATGCAACGGAATCATAGTCGGAATAATCATTCGGGACAAAAGCATAAATTACTTATTAAAAATCGAAACTTGTGTTAGCCGCGATTGCAAGTATTTTGATTCTCTTAAACCCAAACCCGGTTCCAAACCCTTATCATGCAAGTTTAGTTCAATTATGGTCAATCTACCTAGGGTCTCACGCTAGGAATCGCAAGTCCACCTAATCCCCCCTCAAGCTTATAGGACAAAAGGAACAACCACTGGGTTATTTCCTAACCGCCTTATACCAAGATCAAGAGAGTTTAAAATCAAATCTATTTTTTTTTTCTCATTTTTTTTCTTTTCATCACTTTTTCAATTTTTTTCTTTTTCGAGCGTAGACGTTGCTTTCCCTAACCCAGAGGCATTCCGGCTGTAGAGTCGCTATCCCCAATTCGGATTACTTAGGCTTCGGTACTTTTTATTTTCTTTGCAAGGTCGATTTCACACACCCTAGCGGTAATCCGGTTGTAAAGTCACTATCCCAACCCAGACTACATAGAAATGCGCTACTTTCATTTAGTTTCTAGCTCTTTTTTTTTTCCTTTCCTTTTTCAACGAGATAATGACAAGAAACTCTAACGATCATAACTTATAACGGCATCCCTTATGCTATTTTTGGCGGTTTCAATTTCCCCATTTTCCCTAGATGAGAACCCACTAGTAAACCGACAATTATGTATATTTTAAGATCAAAGGAACCCAGAACCGAATCGAGCCTACCCGCGCATCTCAAACTAGACACAAGCACAATTATTTATCTCATATTATTATTATTTGAACCCGAACAAAAACCCGACTTTTCTATCATTTTCCGTTTTTTATTTTGCAAACTTCTTATTTCAAAAGACATTTTCAAATTTTTAAAATTTTTTTTAAAATTTTTTTTTAATTTTTGAAAATTTTTTAATTTTTTTTTTGTATTTTTCGACTTTTATGACTCGACTAACTATACTAACAACACTAAACGATAGTTTCTCATCCCCACACTTAAACTCTACATTGCCCTCAATGTAGGATGGAAACCGATTCAAAACTAAAAATAAATAAGAAATAAAAAGACACAAGGGCATAAATGGAAAGGACTTAGCTGGTTAAATAACGCGTATGCTTCAAAACTCTCGTCCAATCCAGCTCGATCGTATAGCATTTCATTCGCGACCGGCTTTAACTCTGACCGGTATGCTTAGTAAATGCCTGATATCTGATAAGCAGCTCCAAAATCACCCAAATGGGGATTGAGTACGGGTGGTACATATTCAAACCTGCATAAACAAAGACAAGCAAAAACCAAAGCAGTACCGGCTCTAAACAAAATACGACCCAATAAACTGAATTAGACTCAATATACAAAAACTATGACTCAAAATACAAACTCTACAAAACCTCCCCACACTTGAATTTAATCAGGAGGCTTCTCTTTGACTTGAACCCGATCTAACCCATTTAATTCCACCCGGTCCTCAAAAATACTTTAAAAAATTATTGGTGGAATTATAAAATATTTTGAAATTTTGAAACGGGTCAGACCACCAGAATTTATACTTACCTGGAAGAAACCGAATGCATGACATGTAGCGAGAAGACTGGTCGTGCATGAACTGTAATGTCTTCTTCTTTTCCATCTCGCCCCAACCTTCGATCCTCTTCCTGTTTAGATCTTTTCTCTTTCTTTTCTTTGCCCTCTCCCGTGGTTTTGTTGATTTTTTAGTTTCACTTATTACTAACACCAGGGGCCAGCTGGGGTGTTCTTCTTCCACCACTTTCAAAAAACGATCCCCACACTTAGTTTCTTCGTCTGGTGTAGGATTGCTCACCTCTGTCAGTTCACCTTCAAGTAGGGCATCAAAATATGTTATGTCCCTATCAGGGTCCAACGTTCCTACCTCTTCATAGACCGGTAAACCATCTAATTCTAACTCTAAAAACTCATCCTTCTCAGACGACTTAATTTCAACCTCTACAATTTCTTCCTCTGCACCAAACATTAACCCAAGGGAGTCTCCAAAATCCAATTACTCCCCCATCACTTTTTCTTTCACTAACGACCTCTGATAAGCAGCCCACTCTTCTTCGTCTATTTCATCATTAGAGTCACTCCAGTAATTAATAATTGGAACCCGTGGAACCGGAGGTGGGACTTCGTCGTCCATTTTCGTCTCCGTGACTGAAGTGATCTCTTCATCTGACCAATACTCATATGACAACTTTTTCCCTTCCGCATCATACGTATAGCCAGTCTTTGGCTGTTCTGATATAACAAACTCTTGATCTAATATAGCAGACTGTTGATTTCTTAGAATAGATTGTTGATTTCTCAGAATATTATCGAACTCTGCTAGGGTTTTCTGGGTATCGGCTTTTTGGGCAACTAATTAAACCAACATCGCTTCTATCCTGCCCAAAGCAGCATCATCACCCCCATCAAAGTTGCTACCAGAATATTGATCATAATACTAACCCCCGTTATGTTGTGACTGCTGGTACGGATCATTGTAATAATACGAAGGATACCCGTGTGAATAATATGGTTGCGGCTGCACAAATCGGTTAGCATAATAATCTGTAGAGTACCCCGGTGAATTTGGACAATGAATAGTAAAATGGGGCCCTCCACAAATCTCACACATATTTACTAATCTCAAAATAAATAAATAAAAGATACGGACAATTATACTCCTACGACTCAAACAAACGAACAAATAACACGTATAATGTCAAACAAGTCCAAACAAAGTAATTAACGCAATCGCCAAGAGTCCCCGGCAACGCCGCCAAAAACTTGATGTCCACGAAGTGGTTAAATAAAAACACTAAAACTAATCCTAATCTAGACACTCTAAGCTTTAAATTTATAAACTTAGACTCGATCTAAAACTAAACCACACAACCGGCAAGTGTACCGATCAATGTAGTATAGCTACAGTAAGTCCGAGTATCGAACCCACGAGACTCTAAGGATTACGCTAAGACTCTATCTAGACTATGCTGACACTACTTAACTAAATGTTTGTTGATTGGGGGGGGGGGGGTTTCTAAAAATCCTAAAGAATGAAAATAACGATTAACTAGATTAGCTAGACTAACTAACACGAACTCGAACGAAGACTTTGACCAGTGGTGATGAAGACTACCTAGGCTAGACGCAAGCTTAATTCGGAATGGATTTCTATTCGATAGTATTATGGTATGGAACCGGGATCTTTAAATGCTAAACCTATTAAGATACCAACTAAGCCCCTCGATCCTTCTCAAGGTGATTCTTGTGGCACTACCTAGGCTGTTACGATTACCGGTTTTTAGATTTCCTTACAGTCCTCTAACTTCTTGAAAGTGCCTAAATATGACGATCTACCTTACAGCGCGAAAGTCTAAGGCAACTATGAGTTTCAACTTGGTTTAATAGACAAGGGAATGTTTAAGGACTAGACCGATTTCTAACAAAACCTAACCCTAGCTATAAACCAAACCAAGACCTATTAACAACCTCGAGCCTCACAGCGACAAGATTAGTAGAACACTTGATTTTATTAAATTACCGAATATTACTTCTAAGGTTACTTACGCGATTTTCACCCTAAAGGGTTAATGATCTATTACGTGATATAGACACTCACCTAAATCAAGAACCCTAGCACAACCCTATTATGTGATATAGACCGTCACCAAAGATTATACGAAGCAATAAACATCAATAAAACAATATCAAGCATGCATATACACCAAGTTAAAATTCCATAGCCGTTTACAATACAAGAAAATCCATAAACCACTCTAAAACCGAATAAAAATCCAATCTTTATTTAAACCATTGTCATGCCTAGGTAGTATAAGAAAATTAGCCAAGAAACAGTCTTAAAAACAATCAAATAAGGTTTAGAACAAGAATTCATCGATGACAAACAAGAAAAATAGAAAACTAAAGAAATCGAGTAGAAAAACCCGTTAATCTCTTGCTCCCCAAGCTTCCCGCTTGATCCTGATGATTCCCGCCTTCAAGTCTTCCCCTGGCTGCGTCTCCAACTGTCTTCGTGCGTCCCCTATCTGATGTGCGGCTGATCTCAAAATTCGTAGTTAATTGCCGTCCTCCACCTGCTGTTCGAAAAATAAATAAATAGGGATACCTCCCCCTTGCTGTTATCGAACAAAAGTCAATAATGGCCGCCAATTATTTGCGTTCAATGTGCAGCCGTGTCCCCCAAGTTGTGCGTCCAACTTTTCAAATTATGGAGGCCCACTATGTATTGTATAAATAATATCCCCCTTTTAATTCATGTTGGCCCAACATCCACACTAAACATATACTTGCTGGACAAAAGTGTTTCATGCGGCCCATTCTCAAAATCTGACAACATTCTTGCACGAATTATTATTCTAAGCATGTATTATTATATGTATAGTGTTGATTAGCCCTTTTTTTTTATTTACTGGGCTTCATTCCTATGACACTACGCTAACTTATAAAATAGAGATGGTGACTTCGACCCAATCACGAGAAATAGCTGCAATTTTAATTCGGTCACTGGCACCCTACTCTGCCCAACTGGCTGGTCATTTCCATATTGCTCGTTTTTGCTCCATTTGCACCAGAACCTAGCCAAACACAAAATAATATAATATACTACTAAAACTAAATAAAAACAAATAAAACCTATACAATAGTTATACAATTTACACGGGACAAATATGTGTATTTTACCTCACATCAGGTATTCACGTCCTTCTTTATGGAACTTTCAAATTCCATTTGTTCTTTATTCTAATTCTTTAATCATTCCTTTTAGACTTTCGGCATCGTCCTTGATTACTATTTCCTGTACCTTTTCTAATTTGATCATTTAAATCTACTTGTAGATTTAATTTGAGGGAACGTACATGTTTCGGCTTTTCATGTTACTTTCGACTTAAAGCATCAGCTACTACATTAGCTTTCCCAGCTTGACACTGGATATCACAATCATAATCACTAAGAACTTCCATCCAGCGTCTCTGTCTCATATTTAATTCTTTTTTCCCAAAAATATACCTTAAACTCTTATGATCGGTGAAGACAACAAATTTATTTCCATATAAATAGTGTCTCCAAATCTTAAGGGCAAAGACTATGGCTCCTAACTCTAGATCATGGGTTGTATAATTCTCTTCGTATTTCTTAAGTTGTCTAGAGGCATAAGCTATAACCATTTGACGTTGCATCAACACACATCCATATCCTAACTTAGACGCATCACAATAGACTATAAAGTCTTCAGTTTCTTCTGGTAATGCGAGTATGGGTGCGTTGGTTAACCTTTGCTTAAGAATCTTAAAAGCTTCTTCCTATTTTGGTCCCCATTCAAACATAACGGATTTGCAGGTCAGTTTGGTTAATGGAATGGCTATTCTAGAGAAATCACGGATAAACCGTCTATAATATCATGCCAGTCCAAGAAAACTTCTTACTTCTGTTGGCGATTCAGGTGTAGGATCGTTGTACGACCTGAATGAGTTGTTCAGAAGAGTTTTGGATCCGAATCAAAGGCGGAATCAATGAAACGGACGCTCGATCTCTAATATTGATCTAACAATGATTTACAACCTGGAGACAGTTCGGCAGAGCTTCGCTACTCAGATCCGAAAGTTACAAATGAAGACCTAAGCACTACTATATATAGGAGGGTGATTCCGTTTGAAATGGTCAGGGGCGGTTTCAAGCGAAATTAACATGGTTAATTTCGTTTGAAATAACCTTTGACAGTTTCAAGCGAAATTAGCCTATTTAACACGTTTTCTCGTTTTGCATGCCCTCATCTATCATTCTAAATACAATACTTGATTCAAGACGAAGTCAACAGACATAGTGCACTAACAGACTCCCCCTTGGATGTTGACGAAGTCTTCACTGTCGAGTCTTTATCATGACACATCTTCAGTCTTGATCAGTCCCTTTGCTCTTTCCAAATTGTCTAACAGTGTAAGCATCCATCAATCTTACTTCATTGATCAGTTTCTATCTTTGAATGTTGTACCAAGATCTGACTCTGGCTCTAACATTAACAACTTCTTCAGGCTCCCCCTTTCGTCAAGCTTCCGTGCTTTAGGGATCGACACCTTGATTTCCGGTTACAAGCTCCCCCTTGCTTTGAGCTCGTCTTCAGACTCCCCCTTAGACTCAGCTGTCGGGATCGTAGTCTGGAATCTCATCTGCAAACACTCAAACATTTATAAGTACAAACATTTCAAGCATTCAATTATCCAGGAATCGTAACCTGGCTCTTTCAAACTTTCTAAACAAACACATTTTAACAAATTTCTGGATCGGAAACTGGCTCTATTTCAAAGATTTTTAACAATATAAGCTTTTTTTTTTGTTAAAACTTAAATTTTCCAATTAATGAACTTGATTTATTTTCAGAAACACAATCAGCATACTCAGATTTTGAAATTCAGCACTCAGACATCGGTTGTCGAAAATAAAGCAGAATCAAAATCTTTTTGTATTTTTCTAAAACATAAAGCAATAAAGAAATATTTACAAACATATTTACAAACAATATTTTTGTTTAAGTTTGCGTCAGAGGATCATACCAGTTTCTGACAAGTCACAAGTACCGTTGAGCTTTGTTACACATTAAGAATTAAACAATTCACTTAGATTGTCGATATACTGATCCACTTAAATTTTCACACAAATTTCAACTGATTCAGGATACGAATTAGGTGTTTTAAGAACTTAAACTCATTCATGTGTCCCACCTCTTGAATATACTCCCGTATCCAGATCCCAATATTCAGTCTTACAGGTGAGTATACCTAGATGATATCTGTAAGGGGTTAAATTGCGAGGACCGTGAGAGCTCAGGTCAGAACTTCCGTTCAGCAAAGAGATGACGGCTTCGACTTTAAGTGTGTTCCCTTTAGATAATCTTTTCTTCAACAGCACATGATTAGCATTTTTCAATGTTTCATCATTTTTTATGCTGAGGGCAGTGCTATGTTTCAAGCAAGCAGAAAGTATTATACGGGGACTAGGCCATTGCTTCCGCAAAATCAGAAGTCCCGAGATAATACCCCAGATATCACTAAGCATAAAGACCTAGTATCTCAGAAAAAGGGGTCCTTCAAACGAGATTTCAGGGGTTACCTATATATCCAAGTAGTGTTCCCCACAAAATAAGCAAGTTTGAATTTAGGTTTATATCCCGAAAAAGTTTACTAAATGTATAAAAATCTATCGGCATATCATCAGTGTGACTGTTTAACGCTATTAAATCATTACATTTCTTTAGCATACTGTAACTCATTCCATTTCTTTAGCTTACTGTATCTGTCTACTGATGTACTATCATTTCCTCTTTTTACACAAAAACTCCTTTTCATTTTATCATGTTTTTGACTTTTTCAAATTTTCAAATGTTTTTGGATTTTCTGACAATATTACTCCCCCTAAAATGCAAAATCATTTTAAAAAATTTGACAACCAATACTGATAGCTTTGTCTCGCCATCCATTTTCTGCTTCTCATGCACTGATTTGCAGAAAATATAACGTACCCCCATGATTTACAACACATTGATATTTTACAGCATGAAAACCGTTTTTCAATCTTGTGAAATTAATCATGTTTGTTCCGCCGTGAGGGTTTCGGCATTTTCAATCAACATATTTTTGAGTTTTTTAAATTTTTAACAAATTAAAAAAAACAAACATATTTTTGATTTTTCAAATTTTTGACAAAATAAAAACATATTTTTGGTTTTTAAATTTTTAAATTTTTAGGGTTTTTGAAATATTGTTTATTTATATACAGAAAACTAGCAAACTCCCTGTTTCAACCAAACCAGGGTTCAGCAGCCTCCTCTTCCCATTGTGCCAGGCTGCTCCGAATACCATTTTCACACTCTTCAGTTTTCTTGAGCACCTGCACATTCAGACTACTTGATTACTTGAACAATTTAGCCCAGGTCTGTTTGACCTTAGGCATTTCAACACAAAATGCTTCATTCAATTTCGGAAAATCTTTGTCATTTTGAACAAAGACTTTTTCAACTTTGACTTCAACTTTCTCATCTTTTACCGAAGTCACTTGTTTCTTAACATTCCATGTTTGACCTTTAGGAGTACCTCGTTTGTAAAAATGTGACTCTTTTTGAATATTTTGACTTTGAACAACTTTTGGTTTCCAAAATTCTTGGGGTTTTGTCATATCAACTGATGTTTTCCAACTTTGAGTTGTTCTGAATCTAGGTGTGTGAGAATTCCAGGTCTGTCTTGAATCGAACCTATTCGGGGTTGATCTCCAATTTTGGTTCGAAACAAACTTGTTTATGTTGTACCTCCAAGTTTGTTTTGAATCAAATCTGGTTGACCTGTGTTTCACATCCTCAGATTTATGTTTTTCCACATTATCAGACTTCTTTTTCTCAACATCAACAGGTTTCAGATTTGGACACTTGCGAGCAAGATGACCAATTTGATCACATTTAAAACATGTTCTCTTTTAAATGTATTTTCTTCATGGTCGGAAAAATTGAAGGCTTATTATGTGATGCTTACAAAGTTTGACCCGGTGAAGGAAGCTATGGTTGAAACAAAGGTTGAAGACGAAGTAGAGGTTGAGTCTGAAACGGATGAGTCGGCTAGAGACATGGTTTGTGGAGCTTAGCTTTTATTTCATTTTCTAGTTTGGTGTTTGGTGTATGTTGGTTCCTTTGTTTGTGTTTCTTTTTTTGAGGTTTGGTCTTTGGCGAGTCGCCTTGGCCAAATGCTCTTTTTTGTAATCTTGTTTTGAACTTCATTAATAAAAGGTTTGCCCGGGGGTTTTCCCTCGTTTCCCAAAAAACATGTTCTCTTTGAAACATCTTTGACCTGTGGTTGTTGCCTTTTCTTTTGAGCATAGAACTCTTCATTAGATTGACGTCTAAATTGAAGTTCTTTCTCTTCTTCTGAACTTGTTCCGTGAACAAAATTCATCTTTGTCTGATAATTTGGCGTTTCATTTTTATTTTTATTTCTACTTTGCTTCTTCTTATAACCCAACCCAGCCTTCATGTTTTTCTTCTTGTAACCAGGTTTGCTATAAAAAGTTTTGTGACCTTTTCCAGCAAACTTTGAAATTTCAGATTTCTCAATCTCAACCATTTTTAAAACTTTATCAACCTTTTCTGAGATCACATTCTGAATCGGGAATACAACATCTAAGAATAATTTGTCCGATCCAATCATGGTATAAACCAATCCTTTTAAATCATCATCCAGATTTTTCTCGGATTTTGAGTTTTTCAGATATCCATCATGAAAATTACCTTCATTTTCATCCTGTGATTCAGATTTACCTGTATCAACTGACTCTTCTTTCAACACACTTTCAACGACCTTACCTACCACCTCTGAATCACTAGAATCATCAGATTTGGAATAGGTTACGTAAATGTTATCTGGCAATTGATCTACCATGTTGAAAGCTTTTTCGACCTTTTCATCATCATAAAATGCAAACTTTTCCGGTGGTGGAACTTGATGAAACTCTGAGCCAATACCTTTCTTGTTTGCTCAGAATCTTTTCCATCCGGTTTTATGTTGAAAATTCTTTCAAGCACATATGACGACACATGATAACTTTTTAACTTGTTATTATCATGTTCTAAATCAGCAATCTGACGCTTTAGCTTAGCAACATCCTCAATGTAGGAATTTACAACATGTTGCTTTATTTCATACTGTCGTTTAAGCTCATTAGTTGTTTCAGAACAGTAATTCAATCTTGATTGAACAAATTTCATTTCACTTTTCACTTTTTCATATGACTCTTTTGTAATGTGATATGCCAATTTTATTGAATCATATTCTTTCTTCATTTCTTGACAAACAATTTCCTTTTGATCACATTCTTCTGTCTTTTTCAAAACATTTTCCTTCAAAACTTCATTTTCTTTTTCTAACTTTTTACATTTTTCCAAAAGTTTTTCATCATTATCTTTCAAAATCTTTTCATTTTCTAACATTTCTTTGTATTTATTTTTGAAAACTTCTTCTATTTTGATAAATTCAAGATCTCTTGTTCTGAACTTTTCGTCTTTTTCAGTACAAGCACTGCACGTTTCCATGCATTTCTTGCACTGTTCAACAGTTTTTAAGATTTCAGAATCAGAAATTACCTCAGTGATTGGCACTTTGGTGTTTGCTGTAACTTCTGTCTGATCAGCATCTTTCTGCTTTCCTTCAACACCAACCTCATCATCAGCATCACCAGCAACCTCCAAAATCTCATTCTTCACTTCAGCCAAACTTTCAACCTTCTTCTCAGCTTCTACAACCTGCTGTTCTTCAGTAACAGCTTTCTCAACCTCTTCATTCACCTCAACTTTTTCTTCAATCTTTTCTTTCTCAGCTACCTTCACATCTTCCTCTTTAACAACTTCGACTTTAACTTCCTCAGCTACCTTTTTCAATTCTTCAACCATACACTCAACATTCTTCTTCATTTTTTCTTCATCCATCTTCCTCAAGCTTAAAGTCATAGCATCTCTTATGATTTTTCCAAGCTTTTTCTCATATGATTTATCTTTCACAGCATTTGAATAATATTCCCCGGCTCGAGGAATTACTAGAAGAACATCATCATAAATTATGTCATTCTTGGGAACACAGGTTCACCATATTTGTTGACATAACACTCTTGCTTCTTATCCCATCTTTTGTAGCTGACAACATCTTCATATTCTTCTTGCATTTCATTCATTCTGTTCCAAGCCATGCTTTTTTCTCTATATGTTTTCTCATTCAGAATCTCTTCTCTGGTTTTCTCTTTGACTTCAGCCATGATTTTATTTCCTTGATTCACCTAAAATGAACAAACAAACACAATCAGTTTAAACAATATCAAACAACTTGAAATAAACTGACACTCGGTTGACGTGAAATGATCTTGACGCGAAATGTCCACTTTCAAACGGAATAGTGATTTTCAAACGGAATCACTTCTTCAAGCGAAATCAGAACTTTCAAACGAGATCAAACTTTTAAACGGAATCACTGAATGACAACTTCAAACGAAATCAAATGTATGTTTCCCACGGAATTAAACTTTCAATCGGAATAACTTGTTTCAAGCGAAATCTCTTGGATGACACTTCAAACGAAATCAGAACTTCAAACGGGATACCCTTTTGAAACGAAATCACTAATTTCGTGTGAACCTTCTCAAACGGAATTAAAGTTTAGAGCGAAATCAGGTGAACTTTTCAAGCGGAATTACTTTTTGGTGCGGAATTACCCTCTTCACACGGAATTAACATGCTATTTCAAACGGAATTACGTGCTAATTTCAAACGGAATTATGATGACATCAGCATATCGGTCCAATTTTTGTCCAATTAATCCAGTAATAGGTCGAATTATGATCTAAAACTTTCAAGGATTTGTTAAAACACTGTTTCGCATGTAATATGTAAAATTCAGTCCATTTTGTCCGTAAAATCTTGTGAATTTTGAAAAAGAAGGTGTAGAAGTCAGAAAACTGATGAAATCAAGCTAAACTCTTCCTCCTGTGCTCTGATACCACTTGTAGGATTGTTGTACGGCCTGAATGAGTCGTTCAGAAGAGTTTTCGACCCGAATCAAAGGCGGAATCAATGAAACGGATGCTCGATTCAATTTAAATGTCTCTATTATTGATCTAACAATGATTTACAACCTGGAGACGATTCGGCAGAGCTTCGCTACTCAGATCCGAAAGTTACAAATGAAGACCTAAGCACTACTATATATAGTGTGGGGATTCCGTTTGAAATGGTCAGGAGCGGTTTCAAGCGAAATTAACATGGTAAATTTCGTTTGAAATAACCTTGACACTTTCAAGTGGAATTAGCCTTTTAACACTTTTTCTCATTTTGCGTGCCCTGATCTATCATTCTAATACAATACTTGATGCAAGACGAAGTCAACAGACATAGTGCACTAACATCAGGGATTTTCCATTTAGTAATCGCCTCGATCTTTGTAGGATCCACATGAATTCCTTCATGATTAACCAGATGTCCAAGGAATTGCACTTCTTGTAACCAAAATTCACATTTTGAGAATTTAGTGTAAAGCTTCTCTTTTCTCAACAATGTTAGAAGTGTATGCAGATGCGCTGCGTGTTCCTCTTTACTCTTAGAGTAAATAAGAATATCATCTATAAAAAAATTATGAATTTATCCAGGTATGGTTTACATATCCAGTTCATCATGTCCATAAATGCGGCTGGGGCATTGGTTAAACCAAATGGCATGACGGTAAATTCATAATGACAGTATCTTGTTCTGTAAGCGGTTTTAGGAATGTCCTCTTCCTGAACTTTCAGTTGATGATATCCTGAGCGTAAGTCGATCTTAGAAAAGAATCGAGCACCTTGAAGTTGATCGAACAGATCATCGATTCTCGGTAGTGGATACCGATTCTTAATCGTAACCTTGTTCAAATCTCGGTAATCAATGCACATACGCATCGATCCGTCTTTCTTCTTAACAAACAACACCGATGCTCCCCACGGTGATGAACTTGGTTGTATAAAACCTTTGTCAAGAAGTTCGTCCAATTGTTTCTTCAGTTCCTGCATCTCCGTTGGTGCTAAACGATAGGATGCTTTAGCAATCGGTGCCGTTCCGGGTATAAGGTGAATCCTAAATTCAACCTCTCTATCGGGAGGTAATCCAGGTAACTCTTCTGGAAAGACGTCTGAGAATTTAGATATTACAGGAATATCTTTTAATTCTTTTCCTTTAGTATTAATGATTACGGAAATCATATATACTAATCCTCCTTTCCTTTCATAACTTGCGGCTTTCATCACAGAGATGAATTTTGTCGATCTAGTTGGCTTATCTCCTTTGATTGTGATCTTTTCACCTGTTGGTGTACTTACTTGTACAGACTTTTGATCACATAAAATACTAGCATGATTGGCTACCAACCAATCCATTCCTAATACAACATCGAATCCGGCTAGATACATTGGGTAAAGGTTAGCAAAGAAATGATGGTTCAGGATTTCTATTCTTGTTCCCTACAAGATTTCACTTATTTTAACGGATTCTCCGTTTGCCGTCTCTACCAGACAATCTTGCTGAAGTTTGGCTAAGGGGTGGTCAAGAAGTTTGTAGAAAGAAGTATTGATTAAACTTTGGTTTGCACCAGAGTCAAACAATACTTTGGAAAATATATTATTAACTAAGAACGTACCGGCAATTACATCCGGAATCATCTTGGCTTCCTCAGCTATCAGAACAAACGCTCTTGCATTCTTCTTAGGTCCTTCAGTTATCTTAGCCTTGTTGGTTGTGGCTAGAGCTAGTTTCGTACAGTTTGGTTTGATGTACCCAGTTTCTCCACAATTGAGGCATATCCTATTGCTACGTTTCTTCTTAAGGTCTTCTTCCTTGTGTCCAGATATTTTGCAGAAGTTGCAGTATACAGAGCATCTTCTAGAATGCTTTCTTTTGCAATACTTACAGTAGGGTGTAGAGGAAGAACCTGTACCTTTCCCACTGTTGGAATTACCAAAACGAAATTCCTGGGTAAGCTTTTGAGCTAGGTTCTTTCTCTGGTTTTCCTATTGTGTACGCACCAATTCATTAGTCAAGGTATTGGCTAGTTCTATTGCTTCTTCTATGGTTTGCGGTCTAGCTGCCTTGACTACGTGTCTAATCTCACTAATTAATCCCCAAATATAACGGGAGATTAACAATGGTTCAGGTGAGGCTAAGGTTGACACTATCTTAGCATATTCGAAGAATATGGTAGTGTAACCTTTGCAGTCTATTCCAGTCATTCTAAGATTTAGGAACATATTGGGGATTTGTTCCTTTTCATTAGGAGGACATAATTTTCTTTCAACCATTTCCTTAAAGTTGTTCCATTCCATATTATAAACTCTGTCACTTCCTCTAGACTGGAGAATAGTATTCCACCATTCTAAGGCTGCATTTTTGAAAAGATTAGAAGCAAACATAATCTTATCTTCATTTGCACATTTACTTATTTTTATGACTGCTTCTGTCTTTTCTATCCAACGTAAGGCTGCAATGGCTCCTTCATTGCCTGAGAATTCTATTGGTTTGCAGGCCAAGAATTCTTTATAAGAACAACCATAAGAAACGGTTCTTCTTCTTTTAGGAATTGGAGCTTGGGTTATAGGTCCGTTATTATCGTTCACACTGTGACTTGGCTCAGTGTGTTGGCATTTACTTCCATTTGCAGATTTATTATTTTCTGCTTCTTTAACAGTCTTGATAATATAAGGCATAGCATCTATAATTCCTTGTGCTACTATATGTTGGATGGCACTATTATCTATTTGGTTTCCGTTATTCTCATTATTCTAGTTTTTCCTGATTTACTTCGTTGTCCATTTGAATTGTGAATATTTATCAAGTATTAATTATCACATAATAAATTTAGTACAAATATTTATACACAATCACACAAACAATTTGATCAAAAACGTCGATCATTGCGACTTTTACTTTTTCTATATATGCATCGGTTACATACTACAACTGGAAATCAAATACACTTATAGTTATGCATCCGTATCTATTTTAGTCTATTTATAGATATTTTTTATCAAAATATAAAATTACACATATATCTAAGCGTTTTCTAAGTATCATGTATCCAATCATGTATATCACGCTTGACATGTTTCCACATAAGGTTCTCTCCTATTTGACGTATTCTATCTCCTTCTTCTACTAATTCGTCACCAAATGAGCGAAGTTCCTCCAAATTTTCCTGGCTCATAGGTGGCATGGGTGCTGGTACTGGATCAGGGTGTCGAGGGATAGGTTGTCCATAAGGGTATGGATTTCTTATTACACTCTGCGTCCACCATTCGCTGCTCCAAAAGGGATCTAAAGGGTTAAGGTCAGCGTAACTTCTTCATTCTCTTTCTTCTCTCATGTGCTCCTCTATTAAACCAACCTCTCTTTTTAGTAGTGAAGGGTTCCTCAGACTGTGCGTTAAATATAAATATCCCTTCCTCAGTATTGGCTGAGTATCCTGAGGGATTAGGTTGATATGATGTTCCTTCATCTTTTGGTGAACTAGCTATATGACGATAAGCGTCTGATGTTCCTTGCTCACTCATACTGTACCTAACAAATAGTCAACTAACACAAAACAATATTTACACGTAATCACAAAAGTTATTTCCTAACACAGAATTTAAGTGTCAGCAGAACACTTCTTTGGCTTAAACCAGTTGCTGTAGCTCAGATACCACTCTCTGTCGCAACCCCCGACCCCTGCCCGGGAGCGGGTGCCGCGAGATCGAGATCAGTGGTATCGGTGTTTATTGATTTAGCAGCAGAATACATCAGGACCGTAGTTAGGAAATATTTTTATCAGAGTTAATCACCAAACTTTTTATAACAAAACATTGGGATAAAACCCAGGTTCAATTTGACAATACATTTGTAGGGATAAACCCTAATTATTGAAAACAAAAACTCCTTTTTATTTAGGTAACTTTTATAGCCACGTTTCTAAGACTTCAGTGCTCTCTAGTTGGCTTCTATTTGGCTTTCATATTGTGTTACCTGAAACGCATTTTAAAAACATTTTATCAGTAAGAAATACTGGCGAGTGCATCCTAGTTTAATCAAAACGGTTTTACAACTTCATTGTATTGAGAGCAATTACAATGTTTATATCTACACAATTACTCATTCAGTACTATCCACACCAGACTTATGGGTCATATTACTCATTTGCTAACTCTATGTCCAATGGTAACGTCTTTCACATTTTGTATACAAAACCCCAACATACCGGCAGTAATTGTAGAATACATAAACTCAATCACTGTTTAGTATATTTTACAAAAAGGTGACAAAAAGTAAGATGTACTCACATTGTTTACTTAGGTAAATCTAAAGCTTCCTGGTGATCTCCTGGTTATTATCTATTAAAATTAAACAATGCACCCGTGTTAGTAAAGTAACCCAAATCACATTAACCGTACAACTCGAGACAGAATTCCAATGACTGAGTCAGGCAGAGCCTTGACATGCATTACAGAATCCAAGATAAATCGGGTGTAACACGAGACAGAATCCAACGACTGAGTCAGGTGTGACACATGTGCCTCTGCGACCATCAAACAAATACCAAACCAATGAAATATTGTGTTTCATACTTGGGATTTGTATAAATATGTGTATCATTTGCACATATTAATTCTCGTTCGATTTCGAGCTCTAAATCGCCTTTTGGAAAGTTATACGCGAACTGATGCGTAAACGTAATTAGTTTAACGTGAAAAACACTCTGGAACAGTGACATAGGCTTAACATACCTTAAATAACCTTTACATAACTTAGAAATAACTTTTGGAGGGTTTGGTGTGTCGAAATCAAGTTTATTCGCTTACAGAGACTAATTTCGACAAACTGCGAAAGTATGCCGATTCGTACTATAATGAAGCTTCTGGAATATGATCATAAGTTAAACATGCCCTAAATATACTTTACATAGCTTAGAAATAGGCTTTGAGGTGTTTTGGTGCGCAAAAATAAGCTTTATTGATCAATAGGGACTAAAAGTGTCAAAAAGTGCATAAGCTTGCATTTTCGCGCATATCTTACTTTCTGAATATATCCGGACATCCAAAAATTTATGTAATCATTAAAATATTTATTTTAGTGATTGGCATGATAAAATTCCACTCATCGCGTAATTTGGATCGTTTTTGCGTTCGTTACGATTTCCATCGTAATTAACCGAACAACGCAACCGTACGACCAAACGAACCGACATCCGAGATATTTTTGAGCACATTTTAAGTTCCCTATACTCTAAATTTATTTTAGAGCCTTAAAATGGGGTTAACGGGGCTTAAAAGTGCCAAAAAATCAAGTTTTACAAGTACTGGGACCATTTTTGAAATTTCTGGCAGATACATTGAACTTGGTCCATTTCTGAAGTTTTGATGGTTTTAACCCAAGGTTTTGCACTCTATGGGCTGGAATTTGATGGTTTTAAGTATCCCCATGGTTTTGAAAACCATGTGCCCACATGGAGGGTCAAGGTCAAGGCACGAAATGCGAGAAACGGTCCTAACGGTTCTCCGAAATCTATAAATACCCAAGCTCTCATTCCATTTTCCTCACACCTTGATCTAATTTTATGCTCTAAGTTGAAGCTTTATGCTTCATACCTGAGTATTTAGATCAAGTTCTTCCTAGCTTGTACCCTTTGTAAGTTTCTTTCATGCTTTTATGCGTTTTAAGCGTAAAAGTCAAACAGTGTTTGACTTTCTGCTTTGACCAGTCTATGGTCAACACGAAGTTCGTTTGAACTTCGTAACGTGAGCGTAATCATGATGGTTATAGTCTCTTGTGACTATACCTACTGATTACCACGTTATTTAGGTGTAGTGACGAGTCATAGTTTCGGTCAAAATGCGCATTCTTGCGTATTTTGCAACCAAACTATTCTTGGGTATAAAGACCCTTTGTCTTGATATCAAACTTGTTTTCTAACTTCGTTAAATATGTTTTAACATGTTTAGCTCGTCACTTTAGGTTTAGTGCTTATATAGGGTCGTAAGATAAGCGGTCTAAACAACCGCTTAGACTTTCGAACCCGACCCGTTTGGTCGATCATTAGGATTCGACCAAGCATTTATTGTGACCATAGTTGTATAGGGAATAAACTTCTGAGGTTATAGCTTATGGTCACTTCGTTTAATTAGTTGTATGATAGGTAATTTATATGCCTTAGGAAAATGACCAAAATGCCCTTTTTACGCATAAATTCATTTTAAGCATATGAAACATAAATTTTGGCATCTAAACTGATTAGGCAACATTATTAGACATGTTAAGGCATATAATACTTGTCATAGGACTAGTTAGGTGGTCCGAACGCGTTTTACGCGAACGACGCGTTAAAGTGGCGTAAGCTACCTTAACGAGTCGTAATGGGTCGTAAGCACTTAGGTTAGGTTTCGTTTTAGAATGTAGGCTTTGTTAAACCATATTACATGAGTCCCTACACTCATTTGGTTTACGAAACCTCATTTTATCCGATTCTCCCGATTTAGGTCCGTTTATTAACTTAGTTACCTATATTAGGTGCCGTTTGATTTCCGTGATCCCTCTAGCTTGCTTGGTTGTTATTCAAGACTTCTAAGCATTCTCAAGCGAGTACATATTCCCCTCTTTTACTGTTTTCAACTGTTTTGGGGTGATACACATGTGCCTACTTGTTACTTTCGTGCTTTTCATGCTTTTATATTATATACTTGCTATGTTCATTAGTACGTATATAGTACATGATTTCATTATGTTTTTGTAACACCCGACTTAATAAATCAAGATTTTATTAATAAAATACACATTTAAATGCTAAAATGTGACTTTACAAAAACTTTTCATACTAACATTTCCACATGTTAACAACATTTCAAAAATACAACTTAATGTAATTGGATTCGTCGTTTTAAAGATACGACGAAACGCCGCGCGGAAGCTTTAATCTCGTGTGTTCGGTTCCTCATCGAGCTTGATCTTCATCCGGGCACTCTTGGCGATCACCTATGATCAAAACCAACTTCAAAGTTAGTTTTGATAGTCAAATATTAAGTTCAAACAAGTACAGGGGTTAAAAGGGTAAAATTTAAAAATTTTCCGGAGTTAGGGGCGTCGCGTGACGCCAAGGGCCTAGGCGTCACGCCTAGCCCTTGTTTTCACAGACTGTTGCCTTCAGCTGTTGCTGTACATTCCCAGCATGACCCGATTTCACGGAAACGAGCATAACTCTCTCGTTTTTAATCCGTTTTACCCGATTCTTTTTCCTACGCGTCCGTAATTTAATTCTCCATCATATGGAGTGAAAATCCAACATCCAACATAATAAATTTTGAGACTTCTAAGCCTTCGACTCGTTACCCTTTTACCGAATTTTAACCCGTTTATGCGTCTTATCAAACAAACGTATTTGTTTGATTCCTATATCACATACACTTCTTCAAATTAATGTTAACTACCATTTTAGGTTCTAATCACAAGTTTGTTACACAATTTAAACCCGTTTTCGCTCGTATGCTTATCTTGACCCGTTAAGGGTATTTAAGCACTTTCGAGTCTAAAATCACTTCCGATTGTTTCTAGCATTACATCACCACATTTCTTATCCTATAATCTCCCACCACAACTATATTTATGGTGGGTTTAATGTGGTGATCTATATAAACCAAATTTTACCTCTCGAATCATTATTTTACGGCAAAAACTCAATTAGTGCCATTTGACTAATACAACACCTCTTTCAGCTTCTATACTTATTCTAAGTATTTACCTAATCATAAAACTCGTTTCCAAACAAACTTTAAAGGTTGTTTGTTCGAATTAGCTAACCAGGGCGTTTTGGTCCTTTTTGATCCTTCTTTTACGACAAAGGACTTTCAGATACTTGTTTGACCCAAATATCCGGTCTTCTAACTATGACCTTGTTTAGAAACCATTATGTTTCTAAAACACTACATTTATAACTTGAATTATTCGGTTTATCTTTAAGATAACCAAATATCCAATTTGACCTTATTTAACTCTTAGAGAACCTCAAATTCTACAAGATGAGTTGAATCATTACGCAAACCTGGCTCGGATCAATGTATTGACCCGTTACGATACCTTGCCTTAGTGGCGCTAAGTAATAGAGATGTCATCATTCAATCGATATTTATTCCTGTAATCATGCAACTCGACAAAACATTAGCCGGTATTGTCAAAGGGTGATATTTTCACCCTTTTGACCCGTTTGGTCTATATGACCGTTTACTTTTACGAGATGGATTTATTATCATCTCGTCTACATGACTAAATGACCTTATTTTCTCTTTTTAACCATTCAACATGGTTTATCATTATTTTCTTTTGTTCCGAACCGCGCATGTCGGGTCGAAACATCATAAGTCAAATGTGACTTTTGATTATTCAAAATCTATAAATCAGATAGATATTAATAAAAGGTGTAAGTTATTAACTTACCTTGTATCCAAGTTACGTCTTTTCTTCTTCCTTGTTTCGTTTGACCCGCTTGCTCCCCAAGCTTCACCTAGCTTGTTAAGCGCCAACTATCATTCATTATTCACAAGGTTGTTAGATTAGTCATTCTAAATCATGACTTTCACACCTTATGAATCTTTGACTACTTTTCTTATTGAACTATATCATAAATCATGAGTTAAATTCTTGTGTCAAGACCCACTTCAAATCAAGTATGAACTCTTAACAAATCCCCATTTTGTTCAAGTAGTTCTTTCATACAAGTTAGTATGGTGTTTATAAACACCAATACAACATCAATTTCATCAAATCATCCATAACCAATTTTTTCTTTCACGTAATTAGTCAAATAAGGCAAATTACGCGTTTCATTTGTAATTTCAACACTTAAACATTCACTTAGGCATTTTAGCAAACACCTTGTGGGCATATTCTATAAAATCAACAATCTATTTCCATAACTAGTTATTTACCCCAAGTTTTAACATCATTCATAAGTTCTTATGTCTAGCATGCATCACAACACCTAGACTTACTTTATGGAAATCAAATAACACCAAATTGATGATCATAAATCTAGTGTTCATCATCTTCCTACAAGACCCACTTAACACCTAAATGGGTGATTCTCAATTTCACATGCATGAATATTAATGCATCAAATTATTGATTAGGGTTCATTCCTAACCCTGTATTTATCATAATTTCATTCAAACATCAATCAACCAAGTTCAGATTTCGATTTCACAAGTTATCAAGAATTTGAGATGAAACCAAATTGTGAATTTTGACATACCCTGTGATCCTCTAACCCGAGTGATCACTAATCCTAGCTTGGTTTTCGATTTAGACTTGATTTGCCCTCTTGATTTGGTTGATTTTTGCTTGTTAGGGTTTTTGTGAGGAGCCCCTGGCTTCTCTGGATCATTCGACCAGAACACACACTTAAAGTGTGTGTTTTGGTGTCCAGTATTTTATTTTAAACAAACTTGTTTCAAGTTTGCTATAATTGGTCCCTATAGATTATTCCAAGTTGCATAAAGTGTATTATTTAACCAATTGTCCTTTTTATTCCTAAAACACTTAACTAACTAGGTTGATATTCCTAGTTACTTAATGGGTCCCGGGAGTTATTACCCGGTTTATTTTAAGTCCCGTTAACTCGGGCTCTTATAAACTCAATTCCTTAAAACTTTGATTCTCTTGTATTTAATATTAGGATTTCTTATTGAAATCCAAATATTTACCGGGTTATTATTATTATTTTTTTTTACTACTAACGGTACTTTACCCGTCTTTTAGTATTAACGGAGTTTGATTACCAAACCCATTTTCGGGGTGTTGCAGTTTTGCTATATATGTTCTCTTAGCATGCTAGCACATTGATTTTCATGTTACATTTTGTTGCATGTGTTCATCCAGTATATGGACACATTATTTTACATTTTGAATTATTTTGAACCGTTGAAATTGTTGGTCTATGTGAACCGTTTGAATCTCATTGATTATGTGAACCATTTGAATCTGATTGATTATGTGAACCGTTTGAATCTGATTGATTATGTGAACCGTTTGAATCTGATTGATTGTGTGAACCGTTTGAAACTGTTTGAACCGTTGGGTTAGGGAAGTGATTAGGTAACGGGGCAGGTGTAATGTGTTAAAAGCATGGTGGATACGCCGCTGGTACTTGATGGAGGGTATGAAACCGGAGTGTTAGCGTGCATATTTTGTGTGATTTATTGTCGTTTAAGTGATAATGTGCCTTGAATATGTTAACTACGTATGTTTGTCGTTTTACAGGTAAACACGTAATACAGCGAAGTTAGAGAGTTTAGTGAGGAAACGATATAAGCACGGATGATTAGAAAGAGGTATCGCACTATTTGGGAATGTTTCGGACCGAATGATAACGTGAAATCGAAAGAAACATGAAGGAATGAAGTCCATGGGTTGATTGGTAATTAAATGGAAGTTGAAAATAAGTCAAAATTGTTCCAGCAGTCAACCGTAGCTTACGGTTACGTAAGTGCAGCCTACGGTCATGAAATAACAAAAGAAACAGAATGTTTCAATCGTAACCTACGGTTGAAAACGTAGGCTACGGTGCATATAAATGGCAGCGTATTTGTGGTTACCCCCTATATGTGGTTACCCTAAGGGACATGCACGTGATATTTTGGGGACTTGGGATTGATTGGGCCATACTTGTGTAGACTTTTTGGGCGTACATCTTGGCAGCCAACATCAAAAGTCACGTGGACTTATGGGAATTATTGGATGAGAACATTATATGGAGGCCATCCATGAATATTAGTGGGCCAAGATATAAAAACATTACGTGGACTAGAGGATTTTTTCATACAAAATCACATCATCACATTAACGGCTGAGGAACAATTAGAGAAGCATGTGGACTTCTCTTTTGGGCCGAATAGAAAGAGAGAAGAGAGATGGACCGACATGCATAGTGCCGGTTGACTTATTCTTGGGCTCACGTTTATACTTTGGGGGCGGCAACATAAAAAGAAAAAACATCAATACATCGTCATCTATACAGCAAAGAAGAAAAAGGGTTTTTTCAACCGGGTATCAAGCCAGTGAAGATCATTCAATCGAGATGAGCAGCTAAAATCTCTCGTGGACACTTCGGATGAATGATTCTTGTGAGACACTTTTAATTCTAGTTTCTGTTTTTATTGAGATTTGGATTTGTAGTCTGGTGACAGCCGACTATTTGCGTGATTATATAATTTGTGTGACAGACAAATCCTGAGTGACAGTCAGAGTTATAATTATGTGTTGAATCCTGATGTGTGCAAAATGCAACATATAAATTTCGTCAATTGTGGCATAAAACTAACCATTTTTTAGTACTAATGTTGGAAAAAGTGTGCTTTTGTCTTCCTTTTGTATTTTCAGGATTAAATGAGCTCAAATTAACAAAAGAAGCAAAAAGGCAGCTAAATCTAGCATAAATACAAGAAAAGAAACAAACGTGACATGCCCGACCCCACGACAGCATCTTCCCAAGCAAAACAAGAGAACAGAAGGCTGAACAAGCCCCGTGCTCACTGAGCACGGGGGCGTGCCCAAGTGTCAGCATAAAAGACAAAGTTGTAGAAGCTTTCATCGCCCACCACGGGGCCGTGCTCAGCGGACACGGGGCCGTGTTCAACTATAAGATTCGCAGAATCCAGGCAAATCTTGATAGTACAGATATGCTTCTGCACACGGGGTCGTACCCAGCGGACACGCGGCCGTGGTCAACTAATACAGACAAGAGCAATTAATGAAGACAGAGAAGGATGTGGACACGGGGCCGTGCCCGAGCTTCTGTTCAGCCTATAAATAGGAGTGCTTGGCTCAAGCTCAAACCATCCCTTGGCACACCACCTCTCTCACACTTCACACTTCACCCACCACCCACCACCACCATAACACCATCATCCACCATCATCATCCATTGTCCATCATAGAGTGTGTGAGTCGTCTCGGGATCCAAGATTGATCGTAAGAGTTCTTGACAATCAAGGCCATGTTTGCCTAAGTCTCTTACATCACTTGGTGAAGACAAAGTGTCTAGTGTAATACTTTTTATTTTTAATCTTTTCGCACTTTTTACTTGGTTATGTATTAATGACTTTAATAACTAGTTTCTTATGTTGAAGGTGATTTTTCCTTATCGTTTGTCCGTGGTGTCTTGGCATTATTTTACTGTCTATATAAAATAAAAGATTTTCACCATTCATACCTCCACGGTCTATATGGAGGTATGTTGGCTACCTGGTCGGGGGTTAAGGGAACGGTTTGGTAAGAGTCTTGCCATTGTTCAGTGTATAGATCCTGCAAAGGACCTGGGTCAAATTTAGTAGGACCTCCTTCAATACTTAACGGTATTGGATGGCGGGGGTCCAAACTCTTTGATCCCCTCATAAGTTAAACTACTATTAAAACTTTAACCCGGCTACTTAGGACTGTATCCCTGCTGACTCAGACTACTTAGCCGAGGGTAACGTCACCTTCAAAAGAGGGGCCTACCATAATATGCATTAATAACTTAATTAATTATCTTTCAATACTCCGACCCTTTAGGATTGTATCCTTGCTGACTCAAACTACTGGGTTGAGGGTAACGTCGCCTTCAAAAGAGGGGCCTACTACAATAACTAAGATAATCTCTTAAAAAGTGCAAAAGGGCGGAAATAATCAAAGGTTACATTATACACGAGTCAGAGCCAAGTGATTCATCTTGTCTATCTGTTTTTATTTTCATTTTTATTTTTCAGCATTTTAGTTAGTTTTTATTTTTTCTAGTTTAAAACCTTTTTCTAAACTTTTGATTTGATTAGACGTTGAGGATAAACCGGTACTAAAAGCTCTTGTGTCCTTGGACGACCTCGGTATCTTGCCAACACTATACTACGCTCACGATGGGTGCACTTTCCCATATGTGTGTTTTGTGTTAGTAAATATCGTGTTTTATAAATTTAAAACTTGGCTAAAAAGTGTTAAAAAGGGCTTAACATATACATTAAAAACTAATAACACTCACGCACATCAAATCCAATTATGCTTTTGTTGATTGAATGCTTCCTATGTATGCTTGTTTTAATATTTATCTGTAAGACCCTAATACGTATTTGACAAAAAGTCGCAGCGGAAATTTGTGCCATAAAAATTTCTTTCATTACAAACGTCTTGACTTACTTGAAAGTTCGTTTTAATATGAATCTTTTACAAAAATAAGGTATAAGTCATGTTTACTAAAGTACATACTCAAATATCCCCGTACAATCTACTTTGTGACCCAATCTTCGATCTCTATTCCTCGTGATAACCGCCTGTGATTCGTACAACCTGCACTCACCACATACATTCATAACATTAGTATACAATACATAAACAAGGTTCAACCTCATACACTTCCCATTTCGTTATCTTTCTAACTTTAAGCATTTCATCTGCGTACCCATGTCCTGGTGAGGCTTCAATAATGTACCTGCATTACCTTTCATTCTCAAGGTACACTATTAATAACTTATTACTCAACGTATCTAAATCACGCGTACATACATCCTTACATGCATACATACACATCTACATACGTACCTGCATTCATACATCTCTACATACACGCATACATACATACTTACATTCATTCATCTCTACATACACGCATACATACATACTTACATTCATTCATCTCTACATACACGCATACATACATACATGCTTACATTCATTCATCTCTACATACACGCATACATACATGCTTACATTCATTCATCTCTACATACACGCATACATACATGCTTACATTCATTCATCTCTACATACACGCATACATACATGCTTACATTCATTCATCTCTACATACACGCATACATACATACTTACATTCATTCATCTCTACATACACGCATACATACATACGGATCTACATATTTACATACGTCCCTACGTTTCTACATACATGCATACTCACATTCACGCATTCAAGATCTTACCGAACCCTTATATACTCATACATACCTTTATGCTTACATACATAGACATCCACATGCATACATACCTTCCCATATCTACACGTGCATACATACACTCAGACGTACCTTCACACATACATATATATATACACATCTACAGATGTACATACCCATATATACACATACAAGCTCTCACATACTTCTTACAGAATCATACATTAATTACATGGGACTTAGACTTAGATTTATAGCCCATAAACATCTAAGGAACGATCAAAATCATGTTTGGGAGGCGCATAAGTTAAAAGGTGTTCTGTTGAACTCCTCCTATGTTAAGATGTGTTTCTTTTGCACTCCTCTTAAGTTAAGAGGTGTTTCTTTTGCACTCCTCCTAAGTTAAGAGGTGTTTCTTGCTGCAGCTACGTTTCGTCGTCCGTGCGCACTAAAACGCGCATAACTTTTGAACCGTTTACCCGTTTAACCTCCCGTTTCTTCCTACATGATCATAATTTGACCCTCTATCAAATGGACTTGGAACCCCATATCCGACTTAAGGAAATTCCTACCTTACGCGCATTCGGCTTATTATCATTTTCTAAATATTTGACCCGTTATGGGTATTTGCGCATTTAAATGATCTATGGCATACAAAACCATACTCTTCGCTTTCACACATGACCAAAACATTACTCTAATCGATTCGCTTGTTTTCAATAGACATTTAAGGTCGTTTGCCCGATATACCTATCAAGGGCGTTTTTGTCAATTTCGCTCTATCCTTAACAACAAAGGAATTCCTTGCATAAGTAACCAATCCTACTACTTAGCTAAAATTATTAATCACACATACCTTGCTCGGATCAAAACTAAGATCCGTTTAATACTTCATCAACATCATACAATTCATTCCTATTTGACCTCAATTATCATATTTAATTAAGTTGCATATAACTTTACATAAGCAACTAAGAAGTGATTACGAAATCACTTACCTTATGCGTCCGTGCTCGTATCCGATCTCTTGCCTCCTCTTGGCCCGTTAACACCTCGTGCTTGAGCTCGTCTCGACGTGATTCCTATGCTTCCATTTCATCGAAATCACGCTCTTATTAGCATACTCATTTGTACATGTTAACGGTCATATCATTAGTCATTCCTAACAAACGTAACTCATATAGCCTTACCCATATCCGTTTGTACTCATGTAATTCATCATGTCATCGCATTAAACACACATAAGTCTAACACGTACCGTATAACTTACTCTAATCTTGCAATTATGACAACACGTCTAACCATTCTTCTTATACCCAGTTGACTTTCAGAAGGCAACGTTTCATTTAATTTAACTTTCGATTTATCATTATATACCCGTAACATCATAATCGACTATACGGACGACAATATATACATTTTATCATACGATTGGTGTGCGTACCACCTTTTAAGCATAACGTACAACTAGTTCATGCATATCCTTCTAATCTCATACATAATTCATCAATTTCTTCCTTCTAATCAACATGAATCATACAGGCATAAACATTAAACATACTAGTATCACATTTCTTTCAATTCCTCTAACAAGAATCCATCATACAAATCAAAATACATCAATATTAAGCAAGAATTTAGACATAGATGATTTACCCATGTCATCATCTTCACCATAACAAACGGGTTTCACCCTTAAACATCAAATTAACCTAAACCATGCATAATCCATGTTCTATATGATGATTCTAACACACACCCATTCTCAATTTCATACAAATTCACGGTTTACATCAAAACCCACTTCGTAAAAGATCACCAATCTAACTTTTAAGACATACCTTATGATTCCCTTGTGATGGTGATCATTAATCCATATTCCTTCACGAATTTAAGCCTTGAATCATCCTTCAATTTGGTGATTTAGTTGAGTTTAGGGTTAGAGCTCTTTGGAGCTCCTGAACATTCGTGAACACACACGAAGTGTGTGTTTGTGTGTGTTGAACTTTCATTTTAATAACTCAACTTCCATCTTGTTCCATTTAACCCCTCATGTTTGCCACTTAACACAATGTGCACTACTTCCATCTTTTAATAATTTTTACCATACATTTAACTAGGTTAAATAGCCTAGTTATTTATTTCATGACGTGTCATATAGGAACACACAGCAAATATAAACATTCGGATTTTGGGGCGTTACATTATCTGATCAATTAATATTAAGATTTTGAACTACATAGGTAATTGGTAGATGTGACAGATTTACTATTCAATCAATAGCATCCAATAAAATCAGAACTAGGTTATTAGTAATTACAGAATCTGAATCCCAGAGTGATCACCTTTTCTCATCATTGTTTATTACAATTCAAACTTTTTTCTTAATTTTTATTCGTTAATTTAGATAATTCTTATAATCAATCACACCGATTTTCCAATTCAGTAGTAATTAATTAATACTTTTCATTAGACACTTTCCACAATCCTCATCTGGTTCGATATCCGACTTACTCTAGCTACTAGTTTATTTCAGTTTTTGTATGTTACTAACGACAGACATCAAAATGGCGCTGTTGCCGGGGAGGCGTGCGCAAAGTGTTTAGTGTTAAGTTTTAGTAAAAAAAAAATTATAAAAAAAACCTCTAAAAGAATTTTTGTTTTTATTTTGTTATCTTATTTTTTTTTCATGATTTACGTGGGTAGTTGAGCTGTGTTTGTGCAGGATGACAGATCTTACAATATTCTGCAGCTCTCTTACATGCATTTTGTGCGGGGAACCACTTCACCCGTGTATCGGTTGCCACGAGGCCCGATTTAGACGGGAAAAAGCGAAATGGGAAGAACCACCGATGCCTTGCTATGATAATCCTTCCCCTCCGCCATATTTCTATGATTCTGATACAACGGTGCAGGATGGTTATTACTCTGACGGATGGGATCGGGACGAGGATGCTTATTATGAACCAAGGACGGATGGACAATGTTTCTGTTGCGGTCGTAATCATACTTCTGTTTATGATGATGTGTGCGCGGTGTATTTGGAAAATCCAGAGTATTGGAATAAAAAAATGATGGATGCGTACATCTTAAGACTGTATCAGGGATACCGACAGTATCATCCTGAGGAATATTCTAAGCCCGAGGGTGTCTATGCTTATCGGATCGAGGAGGAGAAAAAGCTTGCTAAGTTGGAAGTGACTTTGTCCAAACTCGAGCAGTATTTATCAGCACCCAACCATTCCGATGAAGATCGAATCAGCTGTTTAGTTTCCAAGTGTCAGAAGTTAAAAATGAAGATAGAAATAGAAGAGCGTCTCTCACCATTACCTGATGATTTTAGAGATTATTCTCACATGGAGGAGGAGGTTGTGGAGGATAATACCACACCAATGAATCCTTTATCTGATGAAGAGTCTCTGGTGGATCAGATGGTGTGTGAGGATGAGGAGGCAGAGTAGTCTGATGAGATGAATGTGTGTACCGAACCTCTCCCAATATCAATCATTCAAATTACTAAGTGTGGGGAAGAGGGTTCGAGGAAGAAGATGAGAAGGGTGAAACAACAAGACATCAAGGTATATCTCGTGAAGTGGATTAGCGAAACCCGCAGGTGCAATCTGAACATGCCAATTATACTTACAAACTTATGGAGATGGCATGTAAATTTTCGGGCATTCGTTGGAAATGTTTTGGGTAAGTGTGCATTGAGGCCACCGTAGCGTATATCCGGTACGGTCTGGCTGAAGACCTTTAAACTTAGCGCTCTCGGGAGGCAGCCTGAGGATATAGAGTATTGTATTGTATTTTGGTTTGGTTTGGTCTCATTTTGGTGTGTTTGTGTTTTGGCAGGTTTCTACGTTCCATCTTCATGGATGCAATGAATCAAGTGTGGGGATGTTTGGCAACATCCCTGATGAGATCTCAAAGAATCTATGAGGGGCGTATGTTCCGGTTAGATCACAACAGCTACACCACTACAAACACTCACTTGTTTTCTGATTAGGTGCATGTGTTTATCTATCCTGTGTTTTATTTGTTTTTGTGTACTTGGTGGTGTGAAATTTTTGTGTTGGGAGTGGTTTTCTTGTGTTGAGTCGTCTAGTTATTAGCCGTTCATGGTTTGTTAGGTGGTATCTCTCGGGTTATGACTATAAATTGCACCATACATTGGGGACAATGTATCTCAAGTGTGGGGATGCGGTAACTCGAGAGAGGGTTGGTAAGATTGTTGATCTAAAATGCTTGAATTGGTTGAAATTGGGCTAAAATTGAAAAAATTTAAAAAAAAATTTGTCTAAAGTATGCTTGAACTACATGAAAACCGACATTTTCAATTGCTTAAGGGTTCCTACTGATATTAAACTAACTTAGATCCCTAGTCATGGTTGTCCCTTTAAGTTTCATGAGAGTATTTCTAACAAGTTTTAGAAAATAGTTGAGAAGAGATGCCTAACTAGGGGTAACGTGCTTTAGGAATTACACATGCTACGTGTCGGCAACCGTATTCCTTTTGTTCGGTGAGATCTTTGAGCCCACTAGAGCCCACTAGATTGTTAGTTGAATTACAATAACTGTTCAATTGTTGAGAGTTGGCCATATGTTGCTTTGTGTTAGAACTTGTGTGGTTTGATACGTGCCAAGACTGTGCTTTAGTGTTTACACATAGATGATAAAGGCATTAGGATCCCTTCATTGTTTCATATGTTTTTATTTATCCATCTATCTTAGTAAACCATGTTGAGCCTTGTACCCTTCGTTTGTTACACCTCGTTTGATCCCTTTGATCACCAACCATGAATGACAACTGTGTTAGTATGTTATATAAAAAAAGAGAAAAAATGAAACGAAAAAAAAAAAGAGAAAAAAAAGAGAAAAGAAAGAAAGAAAAAAAAATCATTGTATGTTCGTGTTAAAAATAATGGGTCGAAAAATAACCCAAAGTGTTAGTAGTTATTGTGAATAAAGTTGTCATGGTTTGGTATTATTTGTTGTGTTCGCCAAATAAATATAAAAATCCAGAAATACATCCATACCTTTACCCTTAACCCAAAACCCAAAAGTCCTTTTGATATGTGCTACATTATTTGATACAGTGGAGGTATGATTGCTATACAAGCTTATGATTGCAAAGTCGCGTATTTGGTTTTGAGCGAAATATATACTAGCACATTACAAGTTAGTCTTGATTAAACCGAGAGGAGCGACCATTGTGAGGGGCGTGTGGCATGTGTGTAGTATCATAAGCATATTAGTGTTAGTTAGGCAAGTCTTAAGTTGTTTTAAATGCGTATCATTTACTTGTCAGATTGTCAATCTCGATTGTGTCAGTCTATGGGACGGGTATGACTTGGGACCTTAACTTGTTAATTCGGTAAGGGATTTAATGGTGATTTGTTAATAAGGTGAGTAATGTGTATGATGGTTGCTTGAGGACAATCAAGGATAAGTGTGGGGATGTGATGGAGGGTGTGAAACCGGAGTGTTAGCGTGCATATTTTGTGTGATTTATTGTCGTTTAAGTGATAATGTGCCTTGAATATGTTAACTACGTATGTTTGTGGTTTTACAGGTAAACACGTAATATGGCGAAGTTAGAGAGTTTAGTGAGGAAACGATACAAGCACGGATGATTAGAAAGAGGTATCGCACTATTTGGGAACGTTTCGGACCGAATGATAACGTGAAATCGAAAGAAACATGAATGAATGAAGTCCAGGGGTTGATTGGTAATTAAATGGAAGTTGAAAATAAGTCAAAATTGTTCCAGCAGTCAACCGTAGCTTACGGTTACGTAAGTGCAGCCTACGGTCATGAAATAACAAAAGAAACAGAATGTTTCAATCGTAACCTACGGTTGAAAACGTAGGCTACGGTGCATATAAATGGCAGCGTATATGTGGTTACCCTAAGGGACATGCACGTGATATTTTGGGGACTTGGGATTGATTGGACCATACTTGTGTAGACTTTTTGGGCGCACATCTTGGCAGCCAACATCAAAAGTCACGTGGACTTATGGGAATTATTGGATGAGAACATTATATGGAGGCCATCCATGAATATTAGTGGGCCAAGATATAAAAACATTACGTGGACTAGAGGATTTTGTCATACAAAATCACATCATCACATTAACGGCTGAGTGGGGGACAATTAGAGAAGCATGTGGACTTCTCTTTTGGGCCGAATAGAAAGAGAGAAGAGAGATGGGTCGACATGCATAGTGCCGGTTGACTTATTCTTGGGCTCACGTGAATACTTTGGGGGCGGCAACATAAAAAGAAAAAAAGTAAAATTCCATTTTGCTCCCTGTGGTTTGGTCACTTTAACGGTTTTGCTCCAAACCTTTAAAAATAGCCATTTTGCTCCCTGATGTTTCGGTTTTTTTGCCAGTTTGCTCCCCGCCTCTAACTCCATCCAAATTGCTTGTGTTTCCATTTTGCTCCCCGAAGGGAGCAAACTAGCAACAAAACCAAAACATCAGGGAGTAAAATGGCTATTTTTAAAGGTTTGGGGCAAAACCGTTAAAGTGACAAAACCACAGGGAGCAAAACGGAAGTTTACTCAAGAAAAAAACACATCAATACATCGTCATCTCGACAACAAAGAAGAAAAAGGGTATTTTCAACCGGGTATCAAGCCAGTGAAGACCATTCAACCGAGATAAGCGGCTAAAATCTCTAGTGGACACTTCAGATGAATGATTATTGTGAGACACTTTTAATTCTAGTTTCTGTTTTTATTGAGATTTGGATTTGTAGTCTGGTGACAGCCGACTATTTGCGTGATTATATAATTTGTTTGACAGACAAATCCTGAGTGACAGTCAGAGTTATAATTATGTGTTGAATCCAATTATGCTTTTGTTGATTGAATGCTTCGTATGTATGCTTGTTTTAATATTTATCTGATCAATTAATATTAAGATTTTGAACTGCATAGGTAATTGGTAGATGTGACAGATTTACTATTCAATCAATAGCATCCAATAAAATCAGAACTAGGTTATTAGTAATTACAGAATCTGAATCCCGGAGTGATCACCTTTTCTCATCATTGTTTATTACAATTCAATCTTTTTTCTTAATTTTTATTCGTTAATTTAGATAATTCTTATAATCAATCACACCGATTTTCCAATTCAGTAGTAATTAATTAATACTTTTCATTCGGCACTTTCCACAATCCTCCTCTGGTTCAATATCCGACTTACTCTAGCTACTAGTTTATTTCGGTTTTTGTATGTTACTAACGACATACATCAAAATGATATATATCGTTGCGTTATCTAGTTCACTTGGGCAAGGTTATCAAAACAAAGTTATATTACAAGGTTTTTCTAACAATATAAAACATTCGAGTTTTATTTCAAAAATGATTTACAATTTGGGTTTACTTAAACAAATGTTTTGAGTAAGATTCATGGTATCGAGGTTTTATAAATTATAACAAATCTGTTTTAACTTGGTTATTTCAATGCACAATCTAAACATTTTACAAAACTAGTTTTTCTAATATCGAATAACAAAGTTGTTTGAGTTATTTCAAAAGGTAAAACGAGCCATGAATCTGACACTCACATAAAACCTATGTACTCGTTGACATTTTTATGTTGACGTATTTTCACATGCGTTTCAGGTACCATAGTTGATGATGTTTGATGATGATATTGATGCATGCTCACATAGGAATGGACGAGGCGTTAGTGACTTAATAACAATGAAAGTCTATTTGTTCATGTTTTGTTTCTAATTTCAATGTAATGTAATGTAATACATTTAATTTAATAAAACAAAACTTCAATCCATGTGTTATGAAACAATGATTCTGTTACAACACTCCCCGACGTTTCCGCCATGATTTGTTGTTTTATTGTGGTCGGGGTGTGACATCAGGCAGAGCCTTGACATGCGTTAAGGAGCCCTAGATCGATCGTGTAAGGTAATAGCAGGGTTATAATACTTACAACGAGGCAGAGCTTTGCTTTATAGTGGGTATTATGCCCGGGTATAATAATAACTATCAGAAAGTGAGAGAGAATTTTGATTTTTTTGAACGAATTCCAAATGAACTTGTTCACTCTATTTGTAGGCCAGATCAATGGCGGCTCGCGGCCTGCGAAGGCATTAGTTAACTCTCTCGCGGCCCGCGAGAGAGTAGACTAGGGTTTAGGGTTGGCTAGTCAGCGAACCTAGCTTTGACACGTGTCGACACGTGTCGGCATGGGTGTCTGACAAGCAACCAGGGCTCGCGCCCCATGACAGACCAAGGGTGTCTGGGTCGCGGTCAACGACAACCTTATAAATTTTGTTTTTTCTTGATTTTTGTAAGTATAAGGGTATTTCGGGCACGTTTCTCGCATACGGGGTATATTAGGAACGTTTTAGGGTCACGTTAAGGGTTCTAGGAGGGTTGTTATAAATTTGGCAGGGGAAATGAGAATATCAGGATCGTAGTTAGGAAATAAATTTCAGAGTTTCAAAACACCAAACTTTTATAATAAACAAATGGGATAAACCCATGTTTCATTCATAATACATTTATAGGGATAAACCCTAGTTGCTGAAAACATAAACTTTTACTTAGGTAACTTTTATAGCCACTTTCTTTAAGCCTTCAGTGCTCCATAGCTGGCTTCTAATAGCTTTCACATCAAGTTACCTGAAACGCGTTTTAAAAACATTTTATCAGCAAGAAATATTGGCGAGTGCATCCCAGTTTAATCAAAATAAGCTTTTATAACTTTACAGTATTGAGAGCGATTACAATGTTTATATCTACCCAATTACTCATTCAGTATTTGTCATGTTGGCAGTTCCATGACTGTGGTCATATTACAAAACCCCACATACCGGCAGAAATTGTAGAATACAAAGACTCAATCACTGTGAGTATAATTGAAAATAATTGAGAATTTGTAACACAGTTTGGTAGAAAAAGAGAATGACTCACATTGTATGTCACACCCTGACCGCGTTAAAACAACCAAACCACGGCGGAAACGTCGGGGAGTGGAGCAACAGAATTATTGTTTCACAACCATTGATTCAAAAAGTTTCATTTTATTGATTCATTAGATAATTTACATTGTCTTAAAACAAAACAAACAAGTTAAACATAGTCTATCATCGTTATTAAGTCACTAAGGCCTCATCCAGTCCTAAGTGAGCATGCATCCTAGCAATCAACATCATTCAACAACACCTGAAACATATGTAAAAACAAAGTCAGCAAAGAAATGCTGGCGAGCACATAGGTTTTATGAGAGTGTCAGATTCATGGCTCGTTTTCATGTTGCAATACCTCATTAGACTAAAAGAGTCAAAAGTTAAAAACCTTGTTTTGAAAAGTGTATAGTATTGCGACACAATTAACCAACTCAAATCAAGTTGGTTATAGTTTATAAAATCTCGAAGCCATGATTCTTAACCCAAAACATTTATTTAAGTAAACCAATTTTTAAATCACCTCGTTAGTAAAACTCGTATGGTTTATATTATTTAGAAAACATCGTTGTGTGACATCGTTTTAAAATCGATTTCCCAAGTGAACTAAATAATGCCACGGAATGTAATATGATAGAAACACTAATATATAAGAAGTACCAGCGGCGTATCTACCATGCTTCTATCATGTTACACCCGTCCCATTACCTAATCACTACCCAAAACCAGTCGTTTGTCCAATTCGTTTAACTCGTTTAAATCATTTCAATTGTTCAAAATCATTCTCGTTTTAATTGTGAAAACTACTTTTGGTCGTCTCGCTAATAACATCCAAACCTTCGTAACTCATTTATCGCTAATCTCGCATTAACAAACCACCAAAGGGTAAATTAACAATCACAGATTTAGTCGTTACCCACATAACCCCCACACATAACCATGGGTGCAGTCTGATAACAGGATTTGTCAGATCCTATGGTACCATAACCTAATACTGGTCGGTTCGGCCAAAACTAATGAATGTTATATGTTATGTAATTACGTCCAACAAGTTTGTTCACATTATCGAAATCGTTATTAGTTTTATATTAACCATATTAATCATTTTTGAAACCATCGTTAAAAAACATTGAAATCATTTAACACATATGAATCACCCCAAAATAATTGACAACAGTAAAATAGGGGAACTATGTACTCACATAGTTACCACAAAACATGTAAAAAGAGGGGATCTATGTACTCACATTGAAGTGAAAAGTATCCGTGATCTAAAGAACTCAACAAGGCTTCAACAAACCAAAGAAATCAAGTAGCACCTAGTAATCGGATCACTAGGTTAATAAATCGACACCTAAATCAGAAGATCGGATAGAATGAGGTCTCGTAAACCAAATGAGTATTGGAACTCATGTGATATGGTTTAACGAAGCCTACATCCTAAAACGGAACCTAACCTAAGTGCTTTCGACCCGTTACGACCCATTAAGGTAGCTTACGCTACTTTAACGCGCCGTTCGCGCAATGCGCGTTCGAGTCGCCTAACTAGTCCTATGACAAGTATTATATGCCTAAACATGTTACATAATTAGTTTAAGTGACAAAAGTTAAGTTATATATGCTTAAAATCCAATTATGCATAAAAAAGGGCATTTTGATCATTTACCTAAGGCATATAAACTACCTATCATACAACTAATTAAACTAAGTGACCATAAGGTATAACCTCGGAAGGTTATTCCCTATACAACTATGGTCACAAATATGCTTGGTTGGATCCTAACGATCGACCAAACGGGTCGGGTTCGAAAGTCTAAGCGGTTGTCGAGACCGCTTATCTTATGACCCTAAGCACTAGACTAAAAGTGACGAGTTAAACATATTAAAACATGTTTAACTAAGTTAGAAAACAAGTTTTGATATCCAAGAATAGTTTGGTTGCAAAATACGCATAAATACGCATTTTGACCGAAACTAAGACTCGTCACTATGCCTAATCAACGTGGTAATCAGTAGGTATAGTCATAAGGGACTATAACCATCGTGATTACTCTCACGTTGCAAAGTTCAAACGAACTTTGTGTTGACCAAAGACTGGTCAAAGCAGAAAGTCAAACATTGTTTAACTTTTACGCTTAAAACGCATAAAAGCATGAAAGAATACTTACAAAGGGTCCAAGCTAGGAAGATCTTGATCCAAAATACTGGTATGAAGTTTTTGAACTTCAACTTAGAGCAATTCAGATCAAGTGTGAGCTGAAACGAATGAAAGTATTTATAGATTTCCTAGAACCGTTAGGATCGTTTCTCGATAATTGAGCTTCAATCTTGGCCATACATGTGGGCACAAGGTTTTCATATACCATGGGACACTAAAAACAATCAAAATCCATCAAATGGTATTGCAAAACCATGAACAAAACCATCAAAAATAGGCTGGAAAGCCATATTCAATGTTTCTGACCTGACTGGATGTCGTGGGCCGCATAGAACCCAGACAAAGCTTACGCGCCCCTCCTAGTAAGTATGGAAGATTGTCAGTTTTGGTCCCTGCAAGCCCAAAACTTGGTTTTCGATGCATTTTTGACACGTTTAAGCCCCGTTAACCCCATTTCAAGGCTCTAAAATGAAGTTAAAGTATAGGGAACTTAAAATATGCTCAAAAACATCTCGGATGTCGGTTCCTTTGGTCGTACGGTTGCGTTATTCGGTTAATTACGACGGAAGTCGTAACGGACGCAAAAACGATCCAAATTGCCATCCGTCGTGCAACTTTTCATTCCAATCACTAAAATAAAATATTTTAATGATTACAAAAATTTTTGTATGTCCGGATATATTCAGAACGTAAGATATGCGCGAAAATGCAAACTTATGAACTTTTTGACGCTTTTAGTCCCTATTGATCAAATAAGTTTATTTTTGCATACCAAACACCTCAAAGCTCATTTCTAAGCTATGTAAAGGATATTTAGGGCATGTTTAACTTATGATCAAGTTCCGAAATGTTCGTTATAGAACGAAACGGCATACTTTCGCAGTTTGACATAAATAGTCCCTGCGATCGAATATACTTGTTTTCAACACACCAAACCATCCAAAACTTATTTCTAAGTTATGTAAAGGTTATTTAAGGTATGTCAAGCCTATGTCACTATTCCAGAGTGTTTGTCGTGTTAAACTGACTGCGTTTACGCACTAGTTTGCGTATAACTTTCTAGAAAGCGATTTTAAAGCTCGAAACCGAACTCGAATCAAAACGTAAAATCATCAAACACAAATACACATATAATAACATCAAAACACATTGTTTTATTAATAATTGATATTGTTTTACATTATACATCGATTACAGAGCACAATTGTCACAGTCTCCCCTACTTCAGGGAATTTCGTCCTGAAATTTTAACTAGAGGAAGCTTGTGAAAAAAATACGGATATTTCGCCTTCATTTGGTCCTCACGTTCCCAAGTAAACTCTGGGCCACGTTTGGACTCCCAGCAAACCTTGACCAATCGAATTCTCTTGTTCTTCAACTGCTTAATTTCACGGTCCACTATCTCCACAAATTTCTCGACAAAGTGCATCGTTTCATCAACTTGAATTTCGTCGAGTGGAATGTGGAGATCAGCATCGGCTAAACACTTTCGCAAATTGGACACGTGAAAATTTGGGTGAATATTCCCAAGCTCTGGAGGTAGCTCTAGTCGATAAGCAACCTTTCCGACTCTTTCAACAATCTTAAATGGTCCAACATATCGAGGTGCAAGTTTTCCTTTCTTTCTGAATCTCACCACTCCTTTCAAAGGTGATACCTTGAGTAGGACACGGTCTCCGACTTGAAATTCTAAGGGCTTGCGTCGCATATCCGCATAACTCTTTTGACGGCTTCTAGCTGTCACAAGATTATCGCGAATTTTATTGATTTTGTCTGTTGTTTCCAAAATGAGCTCAGGTCCAGTAAGCTGAGCTTCACCGATCTCATTCCAACAGACAGGTGAACGACATTTTCGACCGTATAAAGCTTCGAACGGTGCCATATTAATGCTAGCATGATAACTAATGTTGTAAGAGAACTCGATCAACGGAAGATGAGAATCCCAATTACCACCAAAATCTATCACGCATGATCTAAGCATATCCTCCAATGTTTGAATCGTCCTCTCAGATTGTCCATCTGTTTGGGGATGATAAGCAGTGCTTAGATTTAGTTGGGTTCCCATAGCAGATTGCATGGTCTTCCAAAAGTGAGATGAAAATCGAGCATCACGATCAGATATGATATCCAAAGGAACACCATGTCGAGATACAATCTCATCAACATAAATCTTTGCAAGTTTATCAGCAGATAGATCCTCGCAAATGGGAATAAAATGAGCAGACTTCGTTAATCGATCGGTAACAACCCAAATAGCATCGTGACCTTTAGATGTATGTGGTAACTTAGTGATAAGATCCATTGCAATGTTCTCCCACTTCCATACCGGTATCTCTGGTTGTACAAGCAAAACAGAAGGTCGTTGATGTTCAACCTTGACTTTGAGACAAGTTAGGCATTTCGATACATACAAGGCAACATCCTTCTTCATACCAGGCGACCAAAACTGAGTACGAAGATCCTTGTACATTTTGTCAGCACCAGGATGGATAGAATATCGAGACTTGTGAGATTCGTCCATCACTAAAGTGCGGAGATCGTCTTGTTTCGGAATCCACAAACGATCCTTAAAATAGAGTAACCCATCGCCCTTCGTTTCGAGTTTAAGCTCAAGTTGAAGGGGTAGCTCATATTTCAATAAGCCTCTGATCACACAAGATCGTTGAGCTTGAAGGACGCGGGATTGGATATCGGATAGAGTGCGAACAAAATGAAGGTTGGCTTGTTCCTTTCGGCTAAGCACATCGGCTACAACATTCACCTTACCAGGGTGGTAGCGAATTTCACAATCGTAATCACTCAAGAGTTCAACCCAGCGTCGTTGCCTCATATTCAGCTCCTTCTGATTGAGAATATGCTGGAGACTTTTGTGGTATGTGAAAACCACACACCTCGTTCCATAGAGATAGTGTCTCCAGATTTTGAGAGCAAAAACCACAGCTCCTAACTTAAGATCATGAGTCGTGTAGTTCTTCTCGTGCACTTTCAGTTGTCTTGACGCATAAGCTATGACTTTACCTCGTTGCATAAGAACACAACCAAGGCCTAGTTTCGACGCGTCGAAATAGACAACGAAATCATCGTTTCCCTCAGGCAAAGATAAAACAGGAGCATCACATAGCTTTTGCTTCAGCGTTTGAAATGCTTCTTCTTGTTTAGGTCCCCACTCAAAAGGCTTATTCTTCTGAGTCAAAGCAGTGAGTGGAACCGCAATCTTTGAGAAGTTTGAAATGAAACGACGATAATATCCAGTGAGACCAAGATAAGAACGAACTTTTGTTGGTGTCGTTGGTGTATTCCAATCCTTAATTGCAACAATTTTGGAAGGATCTACATGAATACCCTGCTCGTTAACAATATGACCCAAGAACTGAACTTCTTTAAGCCAGAATTCACACTTGGAGAATTTAGCAAAAAGTTGTTCCTTCTTTAGGAGTTCCAGTGTCAAACGAAGGTGTTGCTAGTGATCGGCTCGAGACTTTGAATAAATGAGAATATCATCAATGAACACAATGATGAACTTATCTAAATAAGGTTTACAAACCCTATTCATTAAATCCATGAAGATAGCTGGGGCATTCGTCAAACCAAAAGGCATGACAGTAAACTCGTAGTGCCCATATCTCATACAGGAAGCAGTTTTGGGAATATCTTCTTCGAGCACACGAAGCTAATGATACCCAGAACGCAAATCGATCTTGGAAAAACACGATGCACCTTGCAGCTGATCAAAGAGATCATTGATTCGTGGTAGGGGATATCGATTCTTGATGGTAAGCTTATTCAACTCACGATAATCGATACACATTCGAAAAGACCCATCTTTCTTTTTCACAAACAGGACAGGAGTGCCCCAAGGTGAATGACTTGGTCGGATGAATCCTTTATCAGATAACTCTTGAAGTTGTTTTGATGACTCTTGCATCTCAGTTGGTGCAAGACGATAAGGTGTTTTAGCAATCGGGTTGGCATTAGGTACAAGGTCAAAATGAAACTCGACTTGACGAACTGGAGGCAAACCAGACAGTTCATCGGGAAACACCTCTGGATAATCTCAGACAATCGGGATGTCTTGAATATGCTTGCTCTTGCCCTTCTCCTTGGTGACATGTGCCAGAAAGGCAACATATCCTTTTCGTAAATAACTCTGGGCTTTCGTACACGACATGAGTTTCAATCCACCAGATGGTTTCTCGCCACGAACCTCTAGGACTTCACCAGAAGAAAGGCGAATACAAACAATCTTATCAAAACAAACCACCTCAGCATGAAACTTAGTTAACCAATCCATCCCTACAATAACGTCGAAACTCCCAAGTTGCATCGGTGTGAGGTCAATAGGAAAAAGATGGTTATCGAGGTTCAATTGACAATCACAAATAACAGAATCGAGTACGAGGGGTTTACCAGTAGCAACTTCGACAGATAAAGGTTTCCTCAGTTTAGTTCTAGGTATCGCAAGCAAAGGCTCAAAAGGTAATGAAACAAAACTTCTATCGGCACCAGAATCAAAAAGAATAGATGCAGGTTGATGGTTAACAAGGAACGTATCATTGACAACCTCGTTATCAGCTCGAGCCTCGTTTGCATTCAAATTATACGCTCATCCACGAGCGGGATTTGCGTTTGCAATGGCATTCGGATTTGCATTCGCATTCACTAACCTCGGGCAGTTGTTGCGGAAATGACCAAACTCTCCACAATTGTAACATGAACCCGATGGGAATCTAGCAGCATTCCCTTGAGCCTGTGCTGGAATCTGAGCAGCTTGATTCTAACCTAAACGGCAAATGTTGGCCAGATGCCCAAGTTTACCACAAATAGTACACTGTTTACAGGCCCGTTGTGCAACATGATGACCATTGCATTGAACACAGTGGGGTACAGTACCAGCATACTGTTTCTTCGCAGGATGTTGATGTCACACCCCGACCACGTAAAACAACAAATCGTGGCGGAAACGTCGGGGAGTATTGTAACAGAATTATTGTTTCACAACCATGGATACAAAAGGAGTTTCGTTTTATTTATTCATTAAGTAATTTACATTGTTTTAACATGAAACAAACAAGTTACATATCGACTATCACTGTTATTATGTCATTAAGGCCTCGTCCAGATCCTATGTAACTCATGCATCCTAGCATTCAACATCAAGCAACTACACCTGAAACATATGTAAAAACAAAGTCAGCAAAGAAATGCTGGCGAGCACATAGGTTTTATAAGAGTGTCAGATTCATGGCTAGTTTACATGTTGCAATACTTATTAAAAACCTTGTTTTGAAAAGAGTATAATATTGCAACGAAATTAACCAACTCAAATCAAGCAGGTTATAATTTATAAAACCTCGTAGCCATGATTCTTAACCCAAAAACATTTGTTTTAGTAAACCAAATTGTAAAACATCTCGTATTAACTCGTTAATAAAACTCGTATGGTTTATATCCTTTCGAAAACATCGTTATGTGACATCGTTTACCCAAGTGAACTAAATAACGTCACGGTATGTAATATGTTGAAAACACTTATATATAAGAAGTACCAGCGGCGTATCTACCATGTTTTCACCACATTACACCCGTCCCGTTATCTAAACACTTAATCAAAAACCAATCGTTTATCGAACTCATTTAATCTTGTTCAAATCGTTTCCAAATCGTTAACTCGTTTAAATTGTTTAAATCATCCTTGTTTTAATTATGAAAACTATTTTTTTGGTCGTCTCGCTAATAACATTCAAACCTTCGAGACTCGACTATCTCGCTTCTCGCATTAACAAACCACCAAAGGGTAAATTAAAAATCACAGATTCAGTCGTTACCCGCCTAACCCACACATAACCATGGGTGCAGACGGATAACGGGATCTGTCAGATCCTATGGTACCATAACCTAATACTAGTCGGCTTGGCCAAAATTAATAAATGTCATTCGTTATGTAACTACAACCAACAAGTTATAGTTATGTAACTGACGGTTCAGATCTGATGGTCCTTGATCACTCATACTGAAAACTAACAAATAGTCAAATAACACATAACACATAATTATAGTTATGCATGTATATCCTTATTTTATTTCCTAACACTAATTCAAAATTTAAGTGTCAGCAGAACACTTCTTTGGCTCAGACCAGCGGCTAGGCTCTGATACCACCTTCTGTCACAACCCCGATCCCTGTTCCCCAGGAACGGGCGGACGTGATCACAGAGTTTGGTGGTATCAGTTTGTTTAGTCTTGCAACGGAATTTACATCGGGATCGTAGTTAGGAAATGTTTATCAGAGTAAAACCACCTTCTTTTATATTAATAATCACATGGGAAAAACCCAAGTTTCTTATTACAATACATTTATAGGAACAAACCCTATTTTATTGAATTTAAAACATCGTTTATTAGGTAACTTTTATAGCCACATTTTCCCAAGCCTTCAGTGCTCTCCAGCTGGCTTTTTACTAATTGGCTTTCACATTGGGTTACCTGAAACATGTTTTAAAAATATTTGTCAGCGGGAAATACTGGTGAGTGAATCCCAATTTAATCAAGTTTAAAGTCACAGTGAACAGTATTGAGAGTGATCACTTTGTTTATGTCTACACAATTACTCCATTTGGTATTATCAATCCTGACTTGTGGGTCATATTACCCATTGGCTAACTCATTGTCCAATGGTAACGTATTGTCATCCCGACTTACTACTCGCAAGTAGTACAAAATTTTGTATACAAAACCCCAACATACCGGCAGTAATTGAATAACTAGAAAGACTCAATTACTTCTAATTTTCATAGTAAAACATTTAAGGTTTGGTAAAACATTACCAAAAAGATTATCAAAAAGAGGATAAACTCACATTGCTGTCTTAGGCTTTTCGTAAGGGTTTCATGGATATAATCTATAATTTATACAAATGTACATTGATTAGTACCATAACCCTTTGAAATTATTAATAATACCCTCCCCGAGACGGCATTCCAACAACTACGTCGGGCAGAACCACGACAGTTGTTACGGAACCCTAAATCAATTGGGCAGCATAACTGTTACGAAACTGAGGTTATAATACTTACAACGAAGCAGAACCTCGATAATTAGGGGTATAATACTTGGCTATAATAACTTTCCTACAGAATTTGTGATTCGAGATTTGAGAATGAGCGACGAAAAATGTACACTGATGGCCTTCTTATATAGTTGCTGATTCTAGTCCTGTCGCTGCCCGCGTAAAAGACAAGGGACCCTTACGCGGCCCGCGTCAACACCGGTCAACATACTAGCTTAGCTGGGTCACCTACTAGACTCGAAACGATGTCGACACGTGTCAGCACCGGATGTCTCCGCGTTTCATGATCTGTCGCGGCCCGCATCAAAGACCTATACACCCTTACGCGGCCCGCTTCAACTTAAGAAATCAGCGCAGTCAAGTCCAGCCTTGATACGGCCCGCGTAAACTAAGGGTAGAGTATGTCGCGGCCCGCCTTAACCCTATATTTCATGTTTTTGATTTAATATATATATATATATATATATATAACATAACTAGGGCTCGGTTTTCATATACGGAATATAATATAAGACATATTAGGACATTTTAAGATATAATAGAGGATCAGAAATATTATAAGGGTGTTGGTTTTACCGAGGGTTGTTACAGTCTCCCCACCTTGTTTTAGAGCTCGTCCTCGAGATCTGCTGAAACAAGTGCGGATATTTCCTTTTCATTTCTGACTCGAGTTCCCATGTGTACTCAGGTCCTCTTTTGGAGTCCCATTTCACTTTGAGCAGAACTAATCTTTTATGTTTGAGATTCTTGACTTTCCTGTCTTCAATTTGTAGAGGTCTTTCTACAAACTTGAGTTGTTCTTTTACCTCTATATCCTTAAGAGGCACTATCAATGATTCATCAGCTAAACACTTTTTAAGATTAGATACATGAAACACATCATGTATTCCTGCCATTTCCCCTGGCAATTGTAGCTGATAGGCTACAGGTCCTATTCTTCTAATAATCTTAAAAGGTCCAACATACCTGGGACTTAGTTTTCCTCGTTTGATGAATCTTACCACTCCTTTCCAAGGAGAGACCTTTAACAATACTTTATCTCCTACTTGAAATTCCAAGGGTTTGCATCGGTTATCAGCATAACTCTTTTGTCGATCACGTGCTGCTTTCAGTCGTTCCTTGACTTGAATAATCTTGTCAGTTGTTTCCTGTACTATTTCAGGTCCAGATAATTGCTTTTCCCCAATTTCTGCCCAACAGACTGGGGTTCGACACTTTCGTCCATAAAGTGCTTCGAATGGTGCAGCATTGATACTTGTGTGATAACTATTATTATAAGAAAATTCTATTAAAGGTAAGTGATCATCCCAATTACCTCCAAAATCAATTACACAAGCTTTGAGCATGTCTTCCATCGTCTGAATTGTCCTTTCACTTTGTCCATCCGTTTGAGGATGATAAGCTGTGCTTAATTTTAACTTGGTTCCCAATGCCTTTTGGAAACTTGACCAGAAATGAGATGTAAATCGACTATCTCTATCAGAAACAATTGATAAAGGAATGCCATGTAAATAAACAATTTCATTTACATACTATTTAGATAATTGTTCCATACTAATTGTTTCATTCATTGGTAGAAAATGAGCTGACTTGGTTAGCCTATCTACAATCACCCAGATTGTATCATTTCCTTTCCTAGTTTCGGGTAATTTAGCAACAAAATCCATTGTTATTAATTCCCATTTCCAAACTGGCATCTCTAATTGCTGTAGTAAACCTGAGGGTTTCTAATGTTCAGCTTTAACTTGTGAACAAGTTAAACATTTAGAAACATAGGTTGCTATGTCCTTTTTCATTCCTATCCACCAGAAAATTTTCCTTAAATCCTGGTACATTTTATCACTTCCTGGATGCATTGTATACTTAGACTTATGGGCTTCTTCTAATATACGGTTACGCAGGTTTCCTAATTTAGGTATCCACATTCTCTTTTTATGGAATCTCCAAATTCCATCTGTTCCTTGTTCCAATTCTTTTAGCATACCTTTTAATTTTTCAGTATCATCCTTGATTACTGATTCTTGTGCTTCTCTTATTTGTTCATTTAAATCTATTTGCAGATTTAATTTAAGAGAACGTACCCTTCTTGGCTTTTCATGACATTTTCGGCTTAAAGCATCTGCCACTGTATTTGCTCTTCCTTCATGATACTGGATATCACAGTCATAGTCACTAAGAAATTCCATCCAGTGTCTTTGTCTCATATTCAACTCCTTCTGTTGGAAAATATACCTTAAACTCTTGTGATCAGTAAATATGCTAAACTTACTACCATAAAGGTAATGTCTCCAAATTTTAAGAGCAAAAATTATAGCTCCTAACTCTAAATCATGGGTTGAATAATTCTCTTCATGATTCTTAAGTTGTCTAGATGCATAAGCTATAACCTTTTGGCGTTGCATCACACATCCATAACCTAATCTAGAAGCATCACAATAGACTACAAAGTCTTCAGTTCCTTCTGGTAATGCTAGTATAGGTGTATGGGTTAATCTTTGCTTAAGGATTCTAAAGGCTTCTTCTTGTTTTACTCCCCATTCAAATTTAACAGATTTACAGGTTAACTTAGTTAAGGGAATGGCTATTCTAGAGAAATCTTTAATAAATCTTCTATAATAACCAGCCAATCCTAAGAAACTTCTAACCTCGGTTGGTGACTCAGGGGTTTTCCATTTAGTAATTGCTTCAATCTTTGTTGGATCTACATGAATTCCTTCATGATTGACTAAATGTCCAAGGAATTGTACCTGTTCTAACCAAAACTCGCACTTTGAAAACTTAGCATAAAGTTTTTCCTTTCTTAACAGACTTAGAAGTGCGTGCAAATGTCTTGCATGATCCTCTTTATTCTTAGAGTAAATTAGAATATCATCTATGAATACAATTATGAATTTATCCAAATATGGCTTACATATTCGGTTCATCATGTCCATAAATGCAGCTGGGGCATTGGTTAAACCAAATGGCATTACAGTAAATTCATAATGACCATACCTTGTTCTAAATGCAGTTTTAGGAATATCCTCTTCCTGTACTTTTAATTGATGATATCCTGACCTTAAGTCGATCTTAGAGAAAAATCGAGCTCCTTGCAATTGATCAAACAAATCATCGATTCTCGGTAATGGGTACCGATTCTTAATCGTGACTTTGTTTAATTCACGGTAGTCAATGCACATACGCATTGATCCGTCCTTTTTAACAAACAATATCGGCGCTCCCCATGGCGACGAACTTGGTTGTATAAATCCTTTTTTTCCAAAAATTCATCTAATTGTTTCTTCAATTCTTGCATTTCGACAGGTGCCAAACGGTAAGGTGCTTTGGCAATTGGTGATGTTCCTGGTAGCAGGTGAATTCTGAATTCAACTTCTCTGTCTGGAGGTTGCCCTGGTAATTCTTCTGGAAAGACATCTGAAAACTGAGATACTACTGGAATATCTTTTAAATCCTTTCCTTTAGTGTTAGTGATTATGGAAATCAAATACACTATAGAACCTTTTCTTATACAACTTGCAGTTTTCATCACATATATGAATTTTGTGGATCTTGAGGGCTTATCTCCTTTAATTGTGATCGTTTTACCTTTTGGTGAATTTAATTGAATTAACTTTTGATCACATAAAATACTAGCTTTATTGGCTATTAACCAATCCATTCCTAAAACAACATCAAATCCTACCAGATTCATGGGATAAAGATTTGCAATAAATTTCTGATTTGAAATTTCTATACTTGCTCCCTGCAAGATTTCAGAAATTCTAACGGTTTCCCCATTAGCTGTCTCTACTAAGCATTCTTGTGGTAGTTTAGTTAATGATTGATTTAAAATTTTGCAAAACGAAGTATTAATAAAACTTTGGTTCGCACCAGAGTCAAATAATACCTTAGCAAATGTATCATTAACTAAAAACGTACCAGCTATAACGTCTGGAATCATCTTGGCTTCTTCTGCAGTCAGAACAAACGCTCTAGCATTTTTGGTATTCTTGTTGTCTGTGGCTGGAGCTAATTTTGGACAATTTGGCCTGATATGACCTTTTTCTCCACAGTTGTAGCCTAATCCATTACTGGTTTTCTTCCTGCAATTTTCTTCCTTGTGTCCTGGCATCTTACAATAATTGCAGAGAATGGAGCATTTTCCCGAATGCTTTTTCTTGCAGACCTTGCAGTATGTTGTAGAGGTAGAACCCATATTCTTACGATTAAAATTTCCGGAACGAAATTCTTGTGTAAGCCTTTGAGTTAAGTTCCACCTCTGATCCTCTTCTCTAGTACGGACTAACTCATCAGTCAAGGTATTTGTTAATTCTACAGCGTCTTCTATGGTTTGAGGTCTAGCTGCCTTGACTATGTGTCTTATCTCCCCTATTAATCCCCAAATATAACGAGAGATTAACACTGGTTCTGGTGAAGCAAGAGTTGGAACTATCCTAGCATATTCAAAGAATATTTTAGTGTATCCCTTACTATCCACACCAGTCATTCTAAGGTTTAGGAATGTGTTTGCTATCTGTTCTTTCTCATTGGGTGGGCATAACTTCCTTTCTACCTTGTTTTTAAATTCTTCCCATTCCATATTATAGGTTTGATCACTTCCTCTTGTCTGGAGGATAGTGTTCCACCATTCTAGTGCTACATTCTTAAACAGATTAGAAGCAAACATTATCTTATCTTCTTCAGCACATTTACTTATCCTTAAGACTGCCTCAGTCTTTTCTATCCAGCGTAGGGTTGCAATGGCCCCTTCATTGCCCGAGAATTGCATTGGTTTACAAGACCAGAATTCTTTATAAGAACAACCGTTAGGCACGGTTCTTCTTCTTTTGGGAATAGGCATTTGAAGTACAGGTCCATTGTTCACGCTGTTTTCTGGTTCACTTGGTCGCTTACTGCTATGTTTACTTTTATTTTCAGCATCTTTAACAGTTTGAAGTATAAATGGCATAGCATCTATGATTCCTTGTGCCACTATATGTTGAACGGCACTATTATCCATTTGGTTTTCGTTGTTATGGATGCTCGGATTATCATTAACCACGTTAATGTTACTCTGGTTATCATTATTCAGATTTCCTTGATTTCCTTCGTTGGCCATCTGAATTTTAAACATTTATCCCATATTAATATCACAAGATAATAAGTAATATTATAATTCACATGACATGCAATTTAACCAAAACCGTCGATCATTGCGACTATACTCTTTTTTCATATACTATGCGTCTATTACACACTAGTACAGAATTAAAGATTACAATACCAACAGAAATAAAATAACAATATGCATCCATACACACATATCTTATTTTATTTTATTATATTATTATTACTACCACTTCCTCCATTCTCACATTCATGGATATGGATTCATCCAAAAATCCATATTGCGCTCATCGTATTTCCATACCAGGCGCTCTCCTACCTGACGCATTCTTTCACTGCTCTCCAGAATTTCCTTCCCAAAAGTCCTAAGTTCTTGAACGTTTTCTGCACTCATTGGGGGTGCAGGTTCTCGGACTGGGTTTGGAATCTGGGGTGCGTTTTCCTGATATGGGGGTGACAGTTCATGAAATTGGTAAGGATCCTCTAATATTTCCCTAATATAATCATCTTGGTAATAGGGATCTAAAGGGTCCATACCTGGGTAGGCTTCTATGTTCTGTATGGGTGGAGAATCCTGAATAGGGTAACGTTGCACAAAGTCCCTATTGTTGTCCCACCAGGGGTCGTAATTCGGGTCTAGGGGATTCGGTGCAGGCACCCTAGGGATTTCTTCTGGGTTAAAGTCGTGCATCTCCACTTGGTTTTCCTGATTTTCTATCTCCATGGGCTGTTCTGGGTTTTGTGGTTGTGGGGCTACTAATTGTTCCAGACTCGGGTCAGCAGCAGTTGTAGCTAAGATATAGAAATTAGCTAGGCTTCTATTAAGTATTTCTTGAGTATGGGCATCTGTTTCTCGCTTAATAGCTGCTAAAGCCCTTTGCTGTTGCAATTTCCTCATTCTCTTCCTACGAGTAAAAGCTTCTTTACTGAACCATCCTAGTTTCTTATTAGGAAATGGCTCTTCAGATTTAGCTCTAAAAGCAAATATTCCGTCTTCCTGATCAGCAACATACCCTGAGAGGGCAGGCTGTGATGATGTACTTTCACTCTTAGGGGAATCAGATAACTGACGGTTCAGATCTGATGGTCCTTGATCACTCATACTGAAAACTAACAAATAGTCAAATAACACATAACACATAATTATAGTTATGCATGTATTTCCTTATTTTATTTCCTAACACTAATTCAAAATTTAAGTGTCAGCAAAACACTTCTTTGGCTCAGACCAGTGGCTAGGCTCTGATACCACCTTCTGTCACAACCCCCGATCCCTATTCCCCGGGAACGGGCGGACGTGATCACAGAGTTTGGTGGTATCAGTTTGTTTAGTCTTGCAGCGGAATTTACATCAGGATCGTAGTTAGGAAATGTTTATCAGAGTAAAACCACCTTCTTTTATATTAATAATCACATGGGAAAAACCCAAGTTTCTTATTACAATACATTTATAGGAACAAACCCTATTTTATTGAATTTAAAACATCGTTTATTAGGTAACTTTTATAGCCACATTTTCCCAAGCCTTCAGTGCTCTCCAGCTGGCTTTTTACTAATTGGCTTTCACATTGGGTTACCTGAAACATGTTTTAAAAATATTTGTCAGCGGGAAATACTGGTGAGTGAATCCCAATTTAATCAAGTTTAAAGTCACAGTGAACAGTATTGAGAGTGATCACTTTGTTTATGTCTACACAATTACTCCATTTGGTATTATCAATCCTGACTTGTGGGTCATATTACCCATTGGCTAACTCATTGTCCAATGGTAACGTATTGTCATCCCGACTTACTACTCGCAAGTAGTACAAAATTTTGTATACAAAACCCCAACATACCGGCAATAATTGAATAACTACAAAGACTCAATTACTGCTAATTTTCATAGTAAAACATTTAAGGTTTGGTAAAACATTACCAAAAAGATTATCAAAAAGAGGATAAACTCACATTGTTGTCTTAGGCTTTTCGTAAGGGTTTCATGGATATAATCTATAATTTATACAAATGTACATTAATTAGTACCATAACCCTTTGAAATTATTAATAATACCCTCCCCGAGACGGCATTCCAACAACTACGTCGGGCAGAACCACGACAGTTGTTACGGAACCCTAAATCAATCGGGCAGCGTAACTGTTACGAAACTGAGGTTATAATACTTACAACGGAGCAGAACCTCGATAATTAGGGGTATAATACTTGGCTATAATAACTTTCCTACAGAATTTGTGATTCGAGATTTGAGAATGAGCGACGAAAAATATAGACTGATGGCCTTCTTATATAGTTGTTGATTCTAGTCCTGTCGCGGCCCGCGTAAAAGACAAGGGACCCTTACGCGGCCCGCGTCAACACCGGTCAACATACTAGCTTAGCTGGGTCAGCTACTAGACTCGACACGATGTCGACACGTGTCAGCACCGGATGTCTCCGCGTTTCATGATCTGTCGCGGCCCGCGTCAAAGACCTATACACCCTTACGCGGCCTGCTTCAACTTAAGAAATCAGCGCAGTCAAGTCCAGCCTAGATACGGCCCGCGTAAACTAAGGGTAGAGTATGTCGCGGCCCGCCTTAACCCTATATTTCATGTTTTTGATTTAATATATATATATATATATAACATAACTAGGGCTCGGTTTTCATATACGGAATATAATATAATATAAGACATATTAGGACATTTTAAGATATAATAGAGGATCGGAAATATTATAAGGGTGTTGGTTTTACCGAGGGTTGTTACATCTAACTAGTCCTATGACAAGTATTATATGCCTAAACATGTTGCATAATCAATTAAGTGACAAAAGTTTGTGTTACATATGCTTAATTACCAATTATGCATGAAAAGGGCATTTTGGTCATTTACCTAAGGCATATAAATTACCTATCATACAACTAATTAAGCCTAAGTGACCATAAGGTATAACATCAGAATGTTATTCCCTATGTAACTATGGTCACTAAACATGCTTGGTCGGATCCTAATGATCGACTAAACGGGTCGAGTTCGAAAGTCTAAGCGGGTGTTTAGTCCGCTTGACTTACGACTCTACACAAGCACTAAACTAAAAGTGGCGAGCTAAACATGCTAAAACATGTTTAGTTAAGTTAGAAAACAGGTTTTGGTATCAAAACAAACGGTTTTGATACCCAAGAGTAGTTTGGTTACAAAATACGCACAAATACGCATTTTGGCCGAAACTACAACTCGTCACTATGCCTAGTCAACGTGGTAATCAGTAGGTATAGTCACAATGGACTATAGCCATCGTGATTACGCTCACGTTGCAAAGTTCAAATGAACTTTGTGTTGACCATTGACTGGGCAAAGCTGAAAGTCAAACTCTGTTAGACTTTCATGCTTGAAATGCAAGAACAAGCAAGAAGAGGACTTACAAACGGTCCAAGAAGGTGTTTTGATTCAAAGTTACTCAGGTATGAGGTGTTAAAACCTCAACTTAGAGCAGAAGTTGAATCAAGGTGTGAAAAACCCAAATGAGGAAGCTTGTTATTTATAGGAAGTTGAGATCAATAGGATCATTACATGTGTTTAGAGGGTGTAATCTTGGCCATACATGTGGGTACATGGTATTAGACTACAATGGGGGCCGAAAACCAGCTCCAGGTATTGCAAATGTTACAAAAAAGACCCCCAAGTTCAACCCCGTTGCTGAAAAATTATGAAAATCAAATTTCTGTCCAGATCAGGCCATGGTGTCGCGCCACGGCAGAGATAGATGGTGGTGGCGCAGCGCCACCAGGTACCAGTTCCTAGCAGTTTTGCCAAAATCGCAGAAATGGTCCATGCACATGTTTAAGGCCTTTTTCGATGCGTTTAAACCCCGTTAACCCCATTTCAAGGCTCTAAAATGAAGTTAAAGTATAGGGAACATGAAACATGTTCAAAAACATCTCGGATGTCGGTTCGTTTGGTCGTATGGTTGCGTTATTCGGTTAATTACGACGAAACATGAACGAACGTGAAAAACGATCCAAATTACGCGACGAATGGATTTTTGTCAGGCCAATCACTAAAATAAAATATTTTAATGATTACATAAATTTTTGGATGTCCGGATATATTCTGAACGTAAGATATACGCGAAAATGCAAACTTATGCACTTTTTGACGCTTTTAGTCCCTATTGATCAATAAAGTTTATTTTAGCATACCGAACCCCTCAAAGCCTATTTCTAAGCTATGTAAAGGATATTTAGGGTAAGTTTAACTTATGATCAAGTTCCAAAATGTTCATTACTATACAAATCGGTATAGTTTCATATTTTGACACAACTAGTCCCTACGATCGAACAAACTTGATTTCAACACACCAAACCATCCAAAACTTATTACTAAGTTATGTGGAGGTTATTTAAGGTATGTTAAGCCTTTGTCACTATTCCGGAGTGTTTGTTGCATTATACTGACTGCGTTTACGCACCAGTTTGCGTATAACCTTCCAGAAAGCGATTTAAAGCTTGAAATCGGAATCGAATCAAATTGTAAAATCATCAAACATAATTACACACATAATAACACCAGAACACATATAATAACACCAAAGCACAATGTTTTATTGATAATTGACATTGTTTTATATTATACATCGATTATAGAGCACAGTTGTCACAGTCTCCCCTACTTTAGGAAATTTCGTCCCGAAATTTTAACTAGAGGAAGCTTGTGAAAACAAATGTGGATATTTCACCTTCATTTGGTCCTCATGTTCCCAAGTAAACTCTGGGCCACGTTTGGAATCCCAGCGAACTTTGACCAATCGAATCCGTTTGTTCTTCAACTGTTTGAATGTACGGTCCATTATCCCCACAGGTTTCTCGAAAAAGTGCATCGTTTCATCGATTTGAATCTCATCGAGAGGAATGTGAAGATCAACATCAGCTAAACACTTTTGCAAATTGGACACGTGAAAATTCGGATGAATATTTCCAAGCTCTGGAGGTAGCTCTAGTCGATAGGAAACCTTTCCAATTCTTTCAACAATCTTAAATGGTCCAACATATCGGGGTGCAAGTTTTCCTTTCTTTCCAAATCTCACCACTCCTTTCCAAGGTGACACCTTGAGTAGGACACAGTCTTCGACTTGAAATTCTAAGGGCTTGCGTCGCATATCTGCGTAACTCTTTTGATGGCTTTGAGCTGTCACAAGATTATTGCGAATTTTCTTGATTTTGTCTGTTGTGTCTAGAATGAGCTCAGGTCCAGTAAGCTGAGCTTCACCGATCTCATTCCAACAGACAGGTGAACGACATTTTCGACCGTAGAGAGCTTCAAATGGTGCCATATTAATACTAGCATGATGACTATTGTTGTAAGAGAACTCGATCAATGGAAGATGAGAATCCCAACTACCACCAAAGTCTATTACGCATGCTCTAAGCATATCCTCCAAAGTTTGAATCGTTTTCTCAGATTGTCCATCTGTTTGGGGATGATAAGCAGTGCTTAGATTTAGTTGGGTTCCCAAAGCAGATTTCATGGTCTTCCAGAAATGAGATGAAAATCGAGCATCACTATCGGAAATGATATCCAAAGGAACCCCATGTCGTGATACAATCTCATCAACATAAATCTTTGCAAGTTTATCAGCAGATAGATCCTCGTGAATCGGAATAAAATGAGCTGATTTCGTTAATCGATCGATAACAACCCAAATAACATCATGACCTCTAGATGTACGCAGTAACTTTGTGATGAGATCCATAGCAATGTTCTCCCACTTCCAATCCGGTATCTCTGGTTGTACAAGCAAACTAGAAGGTCTTTGATGTTCAGCCTTGACTTTGAGACAAGTTAGGCATTTTGGTACATACAAGGCAACATCCTTTTTCATACCAGGCCACCAATACTGAGTACGAAGATCCTTGTACATTTTATCAGCACCAGGATGGATAGAATATCGAGACTTGTGAGATTCGTTCATTACCAAGGTGCGAAGATCGTCTTATTTTGGAATCCACAAACGATCCTTGAAATATAGCAACCCATCGTCCTTCATTTAGAGTTTAAGTTCGAGTTGAAGCGGTAGCTCATATTTCAATAAGTCTTTGATCACACAAGATCGTTGAGCTTGAAGGACACGAGATTGAATATCAGATAAAGTGCTAACAGAATGAAGCTTGACTCGCTCTTTTCGACTAAGCGAATCGGCTACGACATTTGCCTTACCAGGATGGTAGCGAATCTCACAGTCGTAGTCGTTCAAGAGTTCAACCCAACGTCGTTGCCTCATGTTCAGCTCCTTCTGATTAAGAATATGCTGGAGACTTTTGTGGTCTGTGAAAACCACACACTTCATGCCATAAAGATAGTGTCTCCAAATTTTAAGAGCGAAAACCATAGCACCTAACTCAAGATCACGAGTCATGTAGTTCTTCTTGTGAATTTTCAATTGTCTGGATGCATACGTAATAACCCTACCTCGTTGCAAAAAGACACAACCAAGGCCTAAATTAGATGCGTCGCAGTAGACAATGAAATCATCGTTTCCCTCAGGCAAAGATAGAACAGGAGCATCACATAGCTTCTGTTTCAGCGTTTGGAACGCTTCTTCTTGCTTGGGTCCCCACTCAAAAGGCTTATTCTTCTGAGTTAAAGCAGTGAGCGGAACCGCAATCTTCGAGAAATTAGAAATGAATCGACGATAATAACCAGCAAGACCAAGAAAAGATCGAATATCTGTAGGTGTCGTCGGTGTATTCCAATCCTTAATAGCAGCTATCTTGGATGGATCTACATGAATACCATGTTCGTTGACTATATGACCCAAAAACTGAACTTCTTTAAGCCAGAATTCACACTTGGAGAATTTAGCAAAAAGTTATTCCTTCTTTAGGAGTTCTAATGTCAAACGAAGATGTTGCTCGTGATCAGCTCGAGACTTCGAATAAATGAGAATATCGTCGATGAACACAATGATGAACTTGTCTAAATAAGGTTTACATACCCTATTCATTAAGTCCATAAAGATAGCTGGGGCATTTGTCAAACCAAAAGGCATGACAGTGAACTCGTAATGCCCATATCTCGTGCGGAAAGCAGTTTTGGGAATATCTTCTTCGAGAACACGAAGTTGATGATACCCAGAACGCAGATCGATCTTGGAAAAGCATGAAGCACCTTGCAGCTGGTCGAAGAGATCATCAATTCTAGGTAGGGGATATCGATTCTTGATGGTAAGCTTATTAAGCTCATGGTAATCGATACACATTCGAAACGATCCATCTTTCTTTTTCACAAAGAGGACCGGAGCTCCCCAAGGCGAAAAGCTCGGACGGATGAATCCTTTATTAGATAACCCTTGAAGCTGTTTCGATAACTCTTGCATCTCAGACGGTGCAAGATGATAAGGTGCTTTCGCAATCGGGTTAACATTGGGTACAAGGTCAATATGAAACTCGACTTGACGAACTGGGGGCAAACTGTCACACCCTAACCGGCGGCGGAAATGTCAAGGGTATCACGAAACTTGATATAATGCATTTGAGCACATGGTGTTTAAGTTAAGTTGAAATATAGCTTAGGTTTAATTAAAGAGATTGCATTCACATCTGAATAAATAAGAGTACATAAACAAAATACATCATAACAAATTGTTTCACAAATACAATAGATTCGAATTTAATCTAAGGCATAAGTCTTGATCAATCCTATATGAAATATTCTTGCAAATTATAGCATCAAACATTGTCACCTGAAACATATGTTAGAAAAATATTGGGTCAACAAACGGTTGAGTGAATTCATAGGTTTTGTTAGGCAAAAATAACAATGTGATGTGAAAATGGTTTAGCACTGTGGCATGAGATATATCTTTAAGCAAAAGAGTAATACAAGTAGTCACTTGGTGGTACATTCAAACTTTCGTTATGACGTAACACGGGTCTATCACCACACTTCCAAAAAGTTTCACATGAGTATCAACAACAACATTAGTAACAAATAGTTTCACTGGAAGTGAGGTGGGGAGTCACACCTATAGCGCTATAATATAACCGTTGGGCTTTTGCAAGTTAATGAACGTAAACGCGTTAAAGCAACAACAACAAGTATTAAGCAAATGCAAAGACAATCGGGGGAACCACAAAATAGCAAATAGTTTGTATCACATTGTAACATATGTATCATCCCAAAAATAATGTAAAAAGGGACTATGAACTCACCTTGAGTGCGGTAAGTCCAACAAGTAAGTTTAATGTGAGGGTTTGTGGGAACAAGATCCAACGTTACTGTAATAGATTGAACATGCAACAATATAGAATTTGTATCAATAATAGGGTTTAATTGTATGAACGGAAATCCTAAATCTATAGGATTCGGTTTGACTAAATGGTAACTAAGCGGTTTGGATAACCTAATTGAGGACTCGGAAAATGAATATGTTATAAAGGAATTAATTATCAAAAATATTTGTTTAACATAAATAATTAAATTGCAAAATTATGTAATTGATTTAATATAAACATTTGTGATAATAACTCAAATATAATTAACTTGTATAATTAAATAACATAGTTAAATAAAATAATTATAACCAAAACATAGTACAAGTGATATACTTAATTTATAAAAATTATAGATTAATTCAAATGGCCAATTATATATTTAAATTGATAAATGATAAATATATAGTTTAAAGAATTAATATGATAATTATATAACTAATAATCAATATAATTAGATCAGAATAAGTAAAGATAATATTTTTAGTTATTGAACTTGAATGTTACTGAGTTAAAATAATTATTATGTAAGTATATATTATGTATGGGAATATATATATATATAGTTTGTAAATTAAGTCTTGTAAGTTAAGTCATTGTTATGTTAATGTCCAAAATCACATATCAATACAAAGATGATCGAACGGTATGATTTACCATCACCTATCACCATGAGTATGATCGGATTGTATCACATATCAATACAAGTATGATCGGACGGTATAAATTACTCATCTCTTATCAATACAAGCATGATCGGATTGACAGGAAAATAACAACATAATAATAGAGTTTGTAGTTAAGTTAGCTTAACCCAAAACACAAATCTTATCACAAGAATGATGGTAAACTCGGTTGGTGAACCAAAACACTTGCCACTACAAGACTATGATAGATTTGTATGGTTTTAATGTTTATACTTATGTTAGTGATTAATAACAGAAAATTAAGAGTTAGTAACAGAAAGTTAAGAGGGGTTTCACACCTCTAAACTCATAAGAATTAACCATACATAAGTGTCATGAGCATTGTTTTGATTAGAAGTATGGTAGATATAAGATTCATGCAAGTTAGTATGAATAAAGATAAAGTATAAGATTAATCATCAAAAACAGTAAGTTTGGATCATGAAATGGTGTTGTTGTACCTTAGATTAACAAGATAATCTATTGGAAACAATCCTAGAGAAGATCCAAGCTTTGTACAAGAAGATTTGATGAAAAAAAGTGAGTTTGAACTCACTTGTATACTAAGAAAAATTCTGCACTTGTTCTTGAAAATGCAGAATTTTAGAGAGGATTTTGATGATTTAGAAGTGTTTGGCAAGTGAAATGAGGGCTAGAGAGGTTGTATATATAGTGTAGGTGGTAGGTGACAGCTTGAAATGAGTTAAAATGGCTGCAATATGCGTATAAATGTGAAAATGCAGCAAGAATTCGCGACTGGTCGTAGGCACTATTCATCCAGCATTTTTTTAATACTATGGATTAAAACAAGCACTTTTTATAAAAGGGACCTATGCTAAAACAATTTCTAAAAATTATTAAAAATCCTTTTGTAAAGTTTTACGCTAAAATTTATTAGAAAAATATTTTTGTATAGTTTTTCGGTTTCATAACGAAATTAAGTGTTTGTAACGTAGAATTGAATCTAGAATATGTATACAATAATTTATTATAATTAACGCCTCGAAAAATAGGATACAAATATGGATAAAGATACGAAAATACGAGGTGTTACACAAATACAGTAATTGTTACAATGCAAGTCAAAACAAATACAAGTGTGAAAACCAAGATGGTTACAGTCTCCCCTACTTTAGAAAATTTCGTCCCGAAATTTATTCGAAAGAGACCATAGAATGTAATTGTAAGGATTGAATAGATGAGCAAAGTGTTAGTTTCTAGAGCATCGTTTGGTGTTGATAGTTTTTGAAGAATTTATGAGCATCATTGAGTGTATAGAGATTATTTTGCATATCACTATGTTATACTAAATTTGTAATGAAATTTTTTTTTGCAAACAAAAGCGCGTCCCAATAAATAAGTAATAGATAATCACATGATCACATAATTTTCTTATATGCCACCATAATTAACAAGGCTTACTATGATTCTCATGCGTCGAATCTCATAATTATGTGTGCACCCATAATTATGCTTTTCGCCGCATGGTCACATAGCTCCTCTTGTTAAATGAGGGAAACAAATAAGGTTGAAATAACATCTAAATTGAATGAGCATTGACGTAACACAACATCAATTGAATCAAAACGTGTTTCACATTAGCAATGATAGCATTGTTTGTTTTGCGTACAGCAAAATTAGTAGTAGGTATTTCATTCAAGCACAATGTTAATATATATTTCACATTAATCAACTAATAGTGTGCATCATAAACTAAGCATGGATTGTTATAAACAATCTAAACTTATCATGAGAATGTTTTAATACCATGTGCTAGGTCAACGTACTAAGCGTATATGCGTTTGTAAATTATGCACTAAGTATGTTTGGCCAATATACGAAGCGAAATGTATTTGTAATTCGTGTACTAAGTATAAAGTTTCTTAAGCGAGAGTTCACATTGCAGGAACTAGGCATAAAGTTGTTCTCGTTTTAGGAGTTCAAAGTTAAAACGAAGGCGAATCTCATGGTCGGCTTTGAATGTCATTAATGAGGACAATGACAAATTTATCCAAGTAGGGTTTGCAAACTTGATTCGATTAACTCTGAACGTGGTAGAGCAAGCAAAGATTCAAACTTAAGTGAAACAAAACTTCTAATTGCATTTGGATCAAACAAAGTGGAAGCATAATCTTTATAAAGGTAAATATAAGTAAAATGCATGAGGAAAGATGTATATTGGGGAATAATAAAACAAGCATTAACACATAAGGAAATATGTGAAGAATAACACATCATGAAACAAGTATTAACACATAATAAATCAAGTATCAACACATAATGATAGCATGTCAAGTATTAACACATAAGTGGCATATACGTTTAAAAGATCAAAAGAGAATAAATAAGTAGTTAAAGTAGCATGCATGTAGTTCCTGAACAAAACATGAAGATAAAGCTCTAAAACTATAGACTATGTAAAAGCATTCCAACTTTCATTGACTTACTTTTCTTGAGCACAAAATGACATTTTATAATCGTCTGGGAGGATCTGTTAGTTGTTTAATACATTTCACATTATCATTTACTCGGTGTGGTTTAACTGGTCGTGCTAACTGATTATGATTCATAAACTTCATATTTATGATCATATATGTATTACTTGTAGGTAAAACACAAAATACAATAGAATGTATGTATTGAACAATTTAAAAAAAAAATTGATAGTCTATTATGATGTGAACAAATTTACATTTGAAATAAATCATGTAATGAATCAAATTCAGACTCAGAACTATAAGGTGGTGGAGGTGGTAGAGTTAGTTGCATATGAGCAGCTAATTGTCTTAGCATGTCTTCCAACCATTTATTTCTTTCTGTCAGTCGTTTTATTTGTTGAGAAAAATTCCGAATCTGATCGTTTAACCTAGTCACTTCGACTCCCATTGAATCTGGAGGTAGATTCATTTGAGGCACCGTACTTGGGCCTGCTATATCAGTTGGTGGCAGTTGTTGTTCTACTTCGTTTAATAGCGACTGGAAAAACTGTGGCTGTAATGGTGATTGCAAAAATGATTCCAATGCTAACTGTTCTTGGATCATCATGTTTTCATCAAACAAAGTTTCTTGCATCATTGAATCCTCCTCGAAAACTAACGGTGAGAAGTTTTGTAAGACGTTCGGTGTTAATGGTTGGGATAGGTTAGTTGTAATATGTTCTTGTATGTGTGGCAGCTGTGGTTGCAGATCAAATCGATAAAAAGACGATTGAGGAAGCTGCAACAATGATTGTTGTAAATTTTGTGTGGAGGTACTTTCTAAGATAACTGGAGCTCCCTCCGACTATAATGGTTGAGTTGGTGTATAAATATGAACAGGGGTTAGCCTAATGGTGTTAAAATTTACAATCCCAGGTGCCTTTGGTGGAGATAATCCTTGGATAATCTGATCACTTAAGACACCTAATGATTTTGCTATTTTTGTAATGTAAGACCCTCCCATGAGACTTCTCAGAGGATTTGTTTGTTGACTAAAAAAATATGTAGCAAGCTCGTGGGCAATATTACAAGGAACTTGCTCAAAAATACTATGCAGATGGAAAAGTTCGGTTGAACTAACCTTTTGTTGATTATTCTTGCGCCCCGTGATAGTGTTGGCTAAAACACGTTGCATATATCGATAACGAGGGTCTGTGAAGTTCATAGAATTATTGTTGCCACACCACTCTTTTGATGAATGGCATCGCCAATATTCTCTCATTTCCACAGAGGAATAAGAGGTTGATGCCTCCGTAAAAATGGGCTGTTTAACTTCTTCATTTGTATATATGCCCAGATGAACTGCGAATTCTGTTAATGACATATTATGAGGTTGTCCACAAAGTCGAAAATGAATGGATTCATCGGTAAGACTTTTATTATATTTGAAATAGAAAGTGGACAAGAACTCATATACCAGTTCATCATATGACGGTTCTAGGATGTCGAAGAAACGGCGCCAGGGCGTATTATGTGGTAGTAATCCTGCCAGAAACCACTGGAATCAAACATTTCCATTTGATGCCAATCAATACCGCTAAGAGTAAAAACTTCAAGATCCTTGAGTTTTCGATACCTCTCACGAGTGGGTAAATCGGAAAACCGAAGGAATGGATGAATTTCTGCTGCATTTGAAGATTCAACATATACTACTGGGAAATTTGCCATTTGAATATTGGGTTTTGTTGAACTAAGAAAAGTGTGGGTATGGGTTATTTTGGGTATGTGTTGAATTATATCAGAAGTTGTAGTTCTTGTGCAGATTAGCTCGAGTAGTGAGTTTCTTATATAGATACGGAAATTTCAGCTTACACCATACGATCGGTTAAGACTTCCATGATACGTTTTAAAACAGTTTATTGTAGCTAGTTTGAAAATTTGAATTTGAAAATGTATGATCTCGAAAATAATTTGAATTTGAAAAGAGGGGATTGTATCGTATAAATATGATAATAGTAAAACGTAGGTTTGATTAAAACTTGGATTGTTCCAAAATGGAACTTTGACTAAACCGAAGTGGTCGAAAATTCTTTTGAAATTGGAGAAACATGCTTTGGCCTAATAGGTGGAATACTCTCGCTGAAATTTCGGTTAACGGTATTCACCCTTCCAGTTACTACATGTTCCAATTCAATTGAAAGTTCGAGACTTGGCGGGATTTTTTTTTTGAAGATAGTAAGTTTGTATTAATACAAAAATTTGAAATCTTTAGGTTCTTGTGAAAACGTTGATCCTTGAGAAGAAATTTTAGCATGATGAACTTTAGTGATCGTTGAAAAGTGTTTTAGCAAACGATTTATCGATTTTGAAAAGAGTCTTGGTAAAACGATCTTATATTATCTATAAGACCTTATAGACATGCGAGAAAAGTTGGTTTGGTTTCCGTTTGATAGCGAATATCTTTAGTAAAATGATGTAGTGTGATCGTGTTTTAATGACTATGTTAAATATGAAGTTCATGGGCAAGAGAGTCATTGGACCGATTAGGTATCTACAAGCGGTAGGGGAAAACATAAGGTCATAGGAATCAAAACGAAATGTTTTTGGTGGAATAGTTTCATAAAATGAATGATGAGGATAGAAAACACATAACGAGATGGATATCATTTATTCCTCGAATAAACAATATCAATGGCAAATCAAAGTAGTCGGGTTCCTATAACTTTGGTGAAGTCATGTTTTAGCCTATAAGTGGACACTCATCTCAAGAGTTCCCAGGTAAGCACAACTGGTCCCTCGAGTTGGGATTTATACGAAGTGCTTGCCTAGACAGAAAACTCGGGATATAGGCGTCCACCCTTCCAGATTGCACGAGTTCGTTATTAGAGCCCAAAACTTCGACGATAATTTGAAAATCAAAAGAGGTTTTGAAAATAATCACCTAAGGATAGATGATGAGCATTTGTATAATCTAGAGAGTCCAAAGATGAAATATGTGGTGACGAGGCTTTGGTTTGCAAAAGATAAGGATAGGGATGAAGATAAGGATAAGGAAAGAGCACACTAATGGATAGGTGTCCTAGGTAAGTTATAGTCTAGGTCAAAGCATCGCTAATAGCCTAATTCCCTATAGCCATGGCTCTGATACCAATCTGTCACACCCTGACCGGCGGCGGAAATGTCAAGGGCATCACGAAACTTGATAGAATGCATTTGAGCACATGGTGTTTAAGTTAAATTGAAATATAGCTTAGGTTTAATTAAAGAGATTGCATTCACATCTGAATAAATAAGAGTACATAAACAAAATACATCATAACAAATTGTTTCACAAATACAATAGATTCGAATTTAATCTAAGGCATAAGTCTTGATCAATCCTATATGAAATATTCTTGCAAATTATAGCATCAAACATTGTCACCTGAAACATATGTTAGAAAAATATTGGGTCAACAAACGGTTGAGTGAATTCATAGGTTTTGTTAGGCAAAAATAACAATGTGATGTGAAAATGGTTTAGCACTGTGGCATGAGATATGTCTTTAAGCAAAAGAGTAATACAAGTAGTCACTTGGTGGTACATTCAAACCTTCGTTATGACGTAACACGGATCTATCACCACACTTCCAAAAAGTTTCACATGAGTATCAACAACAACATTAGCAACAAATAGTTTCACTGGAAGTGAGGTGGGGCGTCACACCTATAGCGCTATAATATAACCATTGGGCTTTTGCAAGTTAATGAACGTAAACACGTTAAAGCAACAACAACAACAAGTATTAAGCAAATGCAAAGACAATCGGGGGAACCACAAAGTAGCAAATAGTTTGTATCACATTGTAACATATGTATCATCCCAAAAATAATGTAAAAAGGGACTATGAACTCACCTTGAGTGCGGTAAGTCAAACAAGTAAGTTTAATGTGAGGGTTTGTGGGAACAAGATCCAACGTCACTCTAATAGATTGAACCTGCAACAATATAGAATTCGTATCAATAATAGTGTTTAATTGTATGAACGGAAATCCTAAATCTATAGGATTCGGTTTGACTAAATGGTAACTAAGCAGTTTGGATAACCTAATTGAGGACTCGGAAAATGAATATGTTATAAAGGAATTAATTATCAAAAATATTTTTTTAACATAAATAATTAAATTGCAAAATTATGTAATTGATTTAATATAAACATTTGTGATAATAACTCAAATATAATTAACTTGTATAATTAAATAACATAGTTAAATAAAATAATTATAACCAAAACATAGTACAAGTGATATACTTAATTTATAAAAATTATAGATTAATTCAAATGGCCAATTATATATATAAATTGATAAATGATAAATATATAGTTTAAAAGAATTAATATGATAATTATATAACTAATTATCAAAATAATAAGATCAGAATAATTAAAGATAATATTTTTAGTTGTTGAACTTGAATGTTACTGATTTAAAATAATTATTATGTAAGTATATATTATGTATGGGAATATATATATATATATATATATATATATAGTTTGTAAATTAAGTCTTGTAAGTTAAGTCATTGTTATGTTAATGTCCAAAATCACATATCAATAGAAAGATGATCGGACGGTATGATTTACCATCACCTATCACCATGAGTATGATCGGATTGTATCACATATCAATACAAGTATGATCGGACGGTATAAATTACTCATCTCTTATCAATACAAGCATGATCGGATTGACAGGAAAATAACAACATAATAATAGAGTTTGTAGTTAACTTAGCTTAACCCAAAACACAAATCTTATCACAAGAATTATGGTAGACTCGGTTGGTGAACCAAAACACTTGCCACCACAAGACTATGATAGATTTGTATGGTTTTAATGTTTGTACTTATGTTAGTGATTAATAACAGAAAATTAAGAGTTAGTAACAGAAAGTTAAGAGGGTTTTCACACCTCTAAACTCATAAGAATTAACCATACATAAGTGTCATGAACATGGTTTTGATTAGAAGTATGGTAGATATAAGATTCATGCAAGTTAGTATGAATAAAGATAAAGTATAAGATTAATCATCAAAAACAGTAAGTTTGGATCATGAAATGGTGTTGTTGTACCTTAGATTAACAAGATAATCTGTTGGAAACAATCCTAGAGAAGATCCAAGCTTTGTAGAAGAAGATTTGATGAAGAAATGATGAAAAAAAGTGAGTTTGAACTCACTTGTATACTAAGAAAAATTCTGCACTTGTTCTTGAAAATGCAGAATTTTAGAGAGGATTTTGATGATTTAGAAGTGTTTGGCAAGTGAAATGAGGGCTAGAGAGGTTGTATATATAGTGTAGGTGGTAGGTGACAGCTTGAAATGAGTTAAAATGGCTGCAATATGCGTATAAATGTGAAAATACAGCAAGAATTCGCGACTGGTCGTAGGCACTATTCATCCAGCCTTTTTTTAATACTATGGATTAAAACAAGCACTTTTTATAAAAGGGACCTATGCTAAAACAATTTCTAAAAATTATTAAAAATCCTTTTGTAAAGTTTTACGCTAAAATTTATTAGAAAAATATTTTTGTATAGTTTTTCGGTTTCATAACGAAATTAAGTGTTTGTAACGTAGAATTGAATCTAGAATATGTATACAATAATTTATTATAATTAACGCCTCGAAAAATTGGATACAAATATGGATAAAGATACGAAAATACGAGGCGTTACACAAATACAGTAATTGTTACAATGCAAGTCAAAACAAATACAAGTGTGAAAACCAAGATGGTTACACAAATCAGGTAGTTCATCAGGAAACACCTCTGGATAATCCCGAACAATCGGAATATCCTGAATATTCTTGCTCTTGCTTTTCTCCTCGGTGACATGTGCCAGAAAAGCAACATATCCTTTTCGTAAATAACTTTGGGCTTTCGTACACGGCATGAGTTTCAATCCACCAGAGGGTTTCTCGCCACGAGCTTCCAGTACATCGCCAGACGAAAGAGGAATACGAATGATCTTATCGAAACAAATCACCTCTGCATGATGTTTGGTTAACCAATCCATCCTAATGATAATATCGAAACTCCCAAGTTGCATCGGTGTAAGGTCAATAGGAAAAAGATCGTCATCAAGGTTCAACTGACAATCACGAATAACAGAATCGAGAACAAGGGGTTTACAAGTAGCAACTTCGACAGATAAGGGTTTCCTCAGTTTAGTTCTAGGTATCGCAAGTAAAGGCTCAAAAGATAATGAAACAAAACTTCTATCGGCACCAGAATCAAAAAGAATAGATGCAGGTCGATTGTTAACATGAAACGTACCATTGACAACCTCGTTGTCAGCCCACGCCTCGTTTGCATTCAGATTGTATGCTCGCCCACGAGTGGGATTCACATTCGCGTTGACATTCACGTTCGGATTCTCATTTGCATTCACCAACCTCGGGCAGTTGTTGCGGAAGTGACCAAACTCGCCACAATTGAAACATGAACCCGGTGGGAATCTCGCAGCATTCCCTTGAACCTATGCTGGAACCTGAGCAACCTGATTCTGACCCAAACGACAAATGTTGGCCAGATGCCCAAGTTTACCACACGTTGTGCATTGCTTGCAAGCTTGTTGTGCAACATGATGATCGTTGCAGCAATGAGGTGCGGTACCAGCATACACTTTCTTCGCAGGCGGTTGAGCCAGTGGGTTCTGAGATGTTACTGCAAAATTCTGAGCACCCTTTCGCTTTCTCGACTTCTTCGACGACTCACCTTTCTTACTCTTACCCTTTTCCTTGACAGAATCGGTCGACTTCTTCTTATCACCCTTGCGGGTAAGTTTACCCTTCCTGACTTGAGACTCAGTCAGGGTAGCAGACAACTTGATCGCGTAACGAACAGTAGTTGGATTAATGCCAGTCACAATATCCTGTATGGAATCGGGTAAACCATCGATATACCTCTCTATCGCTTTCTCCAACGGGGTAACCATAGTAGGACACAAAAGACTGAGCTCCTCAAAACGATCTGTATACGCACGGTGTTTTCCCCCATCTTGCTTTAGATCATCAAACTCTCGTTCCAATGCTCGAACCTCATGACGGGGACAAAACTCTTTCATCATGAGAGCTCGAAGATCTTCCCATGTTTGTGCTAATGCCACTTCAGCACCCCTATCGCGCATTACTCCGTTCCACCACGTAAGAGCATGCTTCTCAAACACACTTGATGCAAATTCAACCTTATGCCCATTTGGACATTGCACATGTCTGAATGTGCTCTCGATACTTTCGAACCATTGAAGGAGCGCATTTGCTCCTTGCGACCCAGAAAATTTCAACGACTTAGCAGAATTGAAATTCTTGAAATTACACTGTGCATTGTTATTATTATTGTTGTTGTATAACTCGTGGATTTGGGTCACAACGCCTGGAAGCACAGCAACCATTTGCTGAGAGACAAGGGCTGCGACTTCTTCAGCAGTAAAAGATTGTGCATCACATCGAGGAGGCATTATCTAAAAGGAAATATTAGAAACGAGTGAGGTCGAAAATTAGGAAAAACAAAAGAGGTATTGAAAATATCGACAAAACACAAGGAAGACGATCATTTGTTCGTTACCTCGAACAAACAAACGACACGCAGTGACTAATCAAAGTAAATGGGTCAAAATAACGTATCGCGAAGACATGCTCGCCTATAAGTGAACACTCACCCCAAGAGTTCCCAGGTAAGAGTGACTGGTCCGATTATGTGGATTTGTACGAACACTCTAGCCTTAGACAGAAAACTCAGGGTACAGGCATTCACTCTTCCAGTTTGCACGTGTTCACATTATTTAGACCCAAACTTTGACGAGATTTTGAAAACTTAGAAGGCACTAAGCCAAATATGAGTCAAACTGGAAGGGTTCAAAACCTAGTAATCAATCATCCTAGAACGGAAGATTAATTTTCGAAGCAGATTCGAAATTTGTGTTCTCGTTGTGGTTATCACCTAAGGGTAGGTGACGGTTTTGTTTTTTAAAAATCTAAACCCAGAAAACTTGCGTTGGGGTCCTAGAAAGTTATAGTCTAGGTCAAAGCATTACTAATAACCTAATTCCCTATAACCATTGGCTCTGATACCAACTCTTCTGTCACACCCCGACCACGTAAAACAACAAATCATGGTGGAAACGTCGGGGAGTGTTGTAACAGAATTATTGTTTCACAACCATGGATACAAAAAGAGTTTCATTTTATTTATTCATTAAGTAATTTACTTTGTTTAAATGAAACAAACAAGTTACATATCGACTATCACTGTTATTATGTCACTAAGGCCTCGTCTAGATCCTATGTGACTCATGCATCCTAGCATTCAACATCAACCAACTACACCTGAAACATATGTAAAAACAAAGTCAGCAAAGAAATGCTGGCGAACACATAGGTTTTATAAGAGTGTCGGATTCATGGCTAGTTTACATGTTGCAATACCTTATTAAAAACCTTGTTTTGAAAAGAGTAAAATATTGCAACGAAATTAACCAACTCAAATCAAGCGGGTTATAATTTATAAAACCTCGTAGCCATGATTCTTAACCCAAAAACATTTGTTTTAGTAAACCAAATTGTAAAACATCTCGTATTAACTCGTTAATAAAACTCGTATGGTTTATATCCTTTCGAAAACATCGTTATGTGACATCGTTTACCCAAGTGAACTAAATAATGTCACGGAATGTAATATGTTGAAAACACTTATATATAAGAAGTACCAGCGGCGTATCTACCATGTTTTCACCACATTACACCCGTCCCGTTATCTAAATACTTAACCAAAAACCAATCATTTATCCAACTCGTTTAATCTTGTTCAAATCATTTCCAAATCGTTAACTCGTTTAAATCGTTTAAATCATCCTTGTTTTAATTGTGAAAACTATTTTTTGGTCGTCTCGCTAACAACAGTCAAACCTTCGTGACTCGACTATCTCGCTTCTCGCATTAACAAACCACCAAAGGGTAAATTAATAATCACAGATTCATTCGTTACCCGCCTAACCCACACATAACCATGGGTGCAGACGGATAACGTGATTTGTCAGATCCTATGGTACCATAACCTAATATTGGTCGGTTCGGCCAAAATTAATAAATGTCATTCGTTATGTAACTACAACCAACAAGTTCGTTCACATTATCGAAATCGTTATTAGTTTAGTATAAACCATCTTAATCGTTTTTGAAACCATCGTTAAAATATCGAAATCTTTTTGACACATATGAATCACCCCAAAACAATTTAAAACAGTAAAATAGGGGAACTATGTACTCACGTGAAGTGCAAAGTATCCTCAATCACTAGAACTTCAACAAACTCAAGTAAACTAGAGAAATCAAGCAGCACCTAGTAATCGAATCACTAGTAAATAAATTCACACCTCAATCGGAAGATCAGATCGAATGAGGTCTTGTAAACCAAATGAGTGTTGGAACTCATGTGAAATGGTTTAACAAAGTCTACATTCTAGATCGGAACCTAACCTAAGTGCTTTCGACCCGTTACGACCCATTAAGGTAGCTTACGCTACTTTAACGCGTCGTGCGCGCATAAGCGCGTTCGAGACGTCTAACTAGTACTATGACAAGTATTATATGCCTAAACATGTTGGATAATCAATTAAGTGACAAAAGTTTGTGTTACATATGCTTAATTACCAATTATGCATGAAAAGGGCATTTTGGTCATTTACCTAAGGCATATAAATTACCTATCATACAAATAATTAAACCTAAGTGACCATAAGGTATAACCTCGGAAGGTTATTCCCTATGTAACTATGGTCACTAAACATGTTTGGTCGGATCCTAATGATCAACCAAACGGGTCGAGTTCGAAAGTCTAAGCGGGTGTTTAGTCCGCTTGACTTACGACTCTACACAAGCACTAAACTAAAAGTGACGAGCTAAACATGCTAAAACAGGTTTTGGTATCAAAACAAATGGTTTTGATACCCAAGAGTAGTTTGGTTACAAAATACGCACAAATACGCATTTTGGCCGAAACTATGACTCGTCACTACGCCTAGTCAACGTGGTAATCACTAGGTATAGTCACAAGGGACTATAACCATCGTGATTACGCTCACGTTGCAAAGTTCAAATGAACTTTGTGTTGACCATTGACTTGTCAAAGCTGAAAGTCAAACTCTGTTTGACTTTCATGCTTGAAATACAAGAACAAGCAAGAAGAGGACTTACAAAGGGTCCAAGAAGGTGTTTTGATTCAAAGTTACTCTGGTATGAGGTGTTAAAACCTCAACTTAGAGCATAAGTTGAATCAAGGTGTGAAAAACCCAAATGAGGAAGCTTGTTATTTATAGGAAGTTGAGATCAATAGGTTCATTACATGTGTTTAGAGGGTGTAATCTTGGCCATACATATGGGTACATGGTATTAGAATACAATGGAGACCGAAAACCAGCTCCAGGTATTGCAAATGTTACAAAAAAGACCCCCAAGTTCAACCCCGTTGCTGAAAAATGCTGAAAATCAAATTTCTGTCCAGATCAGGCCGTGGCGTCGCGCCACGGCAGGGACAGATGGTGGTGGCGCAGCGCCACCAGGTACCAGTTCCTAGAAGTTTTGCCAAAATGGCAGAAATGGTCTCTGCACATGTTTAAGGCCTTTTTCGATGCATTTAAAAACATGCTAAAAAACATCTCGTATGTCGGTTCGTTTGGTCGTACAGTTGCGTTATTCGGTTAATTACGACGAAACACGAACGAACGCGAAAAACGATCCAAATTACGCGACGAATGGATTTTTGTCAAGCCAATCACTAAAATAAAATATTTTAATGATTACATAAATTTTTGGATGTCCGGATATATTCAGAACGTAAGATATGCGCGAAAATGCAAACTTATGCACTTTTTGACGCTTTTAGTCCCTATTGATCAATAAAGTTTATTTTAGCATACCGAACCCCTCAAAGCCTATTTCTAAGCTATGTAAAGGATATTTAGGGTATGTTTAACTTATGATCAAGTTCCGGAATGTTTGTTACTATTCAAATCGGTATAGTTTCGTAGTTTGACACAACTAGTCCCTGGGATCGAACAAACTTGATTTCAACACACCAAACCATCCAAAACTTATTTCTAAGTTATGTGGAGGTTATTTAAGGTATGTTAAGTCTATGTCACTATTACACAGTGTTTTTTGTGTTAAACTGATTGCGTTTACGCACCAGTTTGCGTATAACCTTCCAGAAAGCGATTTAAAGCTTGAAATCGGAATCGAATCAAATTGTAAAATCATCAAACATAATTACACACATAATAACACCAGAACACATATAATAACACCAAAGCACATTTTTTTATTGATAATTGACATTATTTTATATTATACATCGATTACAGAGCACAGTTGTCACAGTTGAGCCGGTGGGTTCTGAGCATTCTGATTCGTGACAGCAAACTTCTGGGAAGCCTTGCGCTTCCTCGACTTCTTAGAAGACTCTCCCTTCTTCTTACCCTTACATTTTTCCTTGTCTTGTGTGGCATCAGCTGACTTCTTCTTGTCACCCTTGCGGGTCAGTTTTCCTTTTCTGACCTGAGACTCGGTCAGAGTAGCAGCCAATTCGATCGCTTGACGAACAGTAGTAGGATTACTGCCAGTCACAATGTCTTGTACAGAATCGGGTAAACCATCGATATACCTCTCTATCGCTTTCTCCAATGGGGTAACCATAGTAGGACACAACAAACTGACCTCTTCATAACGATCCGTATACGCACGGTGTTCTCCCCCCATCTTGTTTCAGGTCGTCAAATTCTCATTCCAACGCTCGAATATCGTGACGGGGACAAAACTCTTTCATCATGAGAGCTCGAAGCTCTTCCCACGTTTGTGCCAGGGCCACATCGGCACCCTTATCACGCATCACACCGTTCCACCTCGTAAGAGCTTGCTTCTCGAAAACACTGGATGCAAATTCAACCTTACACTCATTTGGACATTGAACATGTCTAAATGTACTCTCTAAATTTCGAACCATTGCAGGAGCGCGGTTGCTCCTTGAGACCCAGAAAACTTCAACGGTTTAGCCGAATTGAAATTCTTGAAACTACACTGAGCATTATTGTTGTTATTGTTGTATAATTGATGGATCTGGGATACTATGTTTGGAAGTAAAGCAACCATTTGCTGAGAGACAAGGGCTGCAATTTCTTCATTTGGAGGTTGTGCATCTCGTCGAGGAGCATTTTCTATAAGGAACAAGGAAACATGAGAAACGAGTGAGTTCGATAATTGGATAAACAAAAAAGGCATTGAAAAACATCGACAAGACATCAGGAAGGCGATTATTTGTTTGTTACCTTGAACAAACAAACGACACGCGGTGACTAGTCAAAGTAAATAGGTCAATATAATGTATCGCGAAGACCTGCTTTAGCCTATAAGTGGACACTCACCCCAAGAGTTCCCAGGTAAGAGTGACTGGTCCGGTTATGTGGATTTGTACGAACACTCTAGCCTTTGACAGAAAACTCAGGATACAGGCATCCACTCTTCCAGATTGCACGTGTTCACACTATAAGACCCAAACTTTGACGAGATTTTGAAAACTTAGAGGGTTCAAAACCTTATAAGAAATCATCTTAGAACAGATGATTGGTTTTCAAAGCGGATTTGTTATTGTGTTCTCGTTGTGGTTATCACCCAAGTGAACTCGCGTTGGGGTCCTAGAAAAGTTATAGTCTAGGTCAAAGCATTACTGATAACCTAATTCCCTATAACCATTGGCTCTGATACCAACTCTTCTGTCACACCCCGACCGCGTTAAAACATCGAAACCGCGGCGGAAACGTCGGGGAGTGGAGCAACAGAATTATTGTTTCACAACCATGGATTCAAAAAGTTTCGTTTTATTGATTCATTAGATAATTTACATTGTCTTAAAACAAAACAAACAAGTTAAACATAGTCTATCATCGTTATTAAGTCACTAAGGCCTCATCCAGTCCTAAGTGAGCATGCATCCTAGCAATCAACATCATTCAACAACACCTGAAACATATGTAAAAACAAAGTCAGCAAAGAAATGCTGGCGAGCACATAGGTTTTATGAGAGTTTCGGATTCATGGCTCGTTTTCATGTTGCAATACCTCATTAGACTACAAGAGTAAAAAGTTAAAAACCTTGTTTTGAAAAGTGTATAGTATTGCGACACAATTAACCAACTCAAATCAAGTTGGTTATAGTTTATAAAATCTCATAGCCATGATTCTTAACCCAAAACATTTATTTAAGTAAACCAAATTTTAAATCACCTCGTTAGTAAAACTCGTATGGTTTATATTATTTAGAAAACATCGTTGTGTGACATCGTTTTAAAATCGTTTTCCCAAGTGAACTAAATAATGCCACGGGATGTAATATGATAGAAACACTTATATATAAGAAGTACCAGCGGCGTATCTACCATGCTTCTATCATGTTACACCTGTCCCATTACCTAATCACTAGCCAAAACCAATCGTTTGTCCAATTCGTTTAACTCGTTTAAATCATTTCAATTGTTCAAAATCATTCTCGTTTTAATTGTGAAAACTACCTTTGGTCGTCTTGCTAATAACATCCAAACCTTCGTAACTCGTTTATCGCTAATCTCGTACTAACAAACCACCAAAGGGTAAATTAACAATCACGGATTCAGTCGTTACCCACATAACCCCCACACATAACCATGGGTGCAGTCTGATAACGGGATTTGTCAGATCCTATGTTACCATAACCTAATACTGGTCGGTTCGACCAAAACTAATGAATGTTATATGTTATGTAATTACGTTCAAGAAGTTTGTTCACATTATCGAAATCGTTATTAGTTTTATATCAACCATATTAATCATTTTTGAAACCATCGTTAAAAAACATCGAAATCATTTAACACATATGAATCACCCCAAAACAATTGAAAACAGTAAAATAGGGGAACTATGTACTCACATGGTTACCACAAAACATGTAAAAAGAGGGGATCTATGTACTCACATTGAAGTGCAAAGTATCCTTGATCTAAAGAACTCAACAAGGCTTCAACAAACCAAAGAAATCAAGTAGCACCTAGTAATCGGATCACTAGGTTAATAAATCGACACCTAAATCGGAAGATCGGATAGAATGAGGTCTCGTAAACCAAATGAGTATTGGAACTCATGTGATATGGTTTAACGAAGCCTACATCCTAAAACGGAACCTAACCTAAGTGCTTTCGACCCGTTACGACCCATTAAGGTAGCTTACGCTACTTTAACACGTCGTTCGCGTAATGCGCGTTCGAGTCGCCAAACTAGTCCTATGACAAGTATTATATGCCTAAGTCTATTACATAATTAGTTTAAGTGACAAAAGTTAAGTTACATATGCTTAAAATCTAATTATGCATAAAAAAGGGAATTTTGGTCATTTACCTAAGGCATATAAACTACCTATCATACAACTAATTAAACTAAGTGACCATAAGGTATAACCTCAGAAGGTTATTCCCTATACAACTATGGTCACAAATATGCTTGGTCGGATCCTAACGATCGACCAAACGGGTCGGGTTCGAAAGTCTAAGCGGTTGTCGAGACCGCTTATCTTACGACCCTATACAAGCATTAGACTAAAAGTGACGAGTTAAACATGTTAAAACATGTTTAACTAAGTTAGAAAACAGGTTTTCATATCAAAACAAAGGGTTTTCATATCCAAGAATAGTTTGGTTGCAAAATACGCATAAATACGCATTTTGACCAAAACTATGACTCGTCACTACGCCTAATCTACGTGGTAATCAGTAGGTATAGTCATAAGGGACTATAACCATCGTGATTACGCTCACGTTGCAAAGTTCAAACGAACTTTGTGTTGACCAAAGACTGTTCAAAGCAGAAAGTCAAACACTGTTTGACTTTTACGCTTAAAACGCATAAAAGCACAAAAAATACTTACAAAGGGTCCAAGCTAGGAAGATCTTGATCCAAAATACTTAGGTATGAAGTTTTTGAACTTCAACTTAGAGCAATTCAGATCAAATGTGAGCTGAAATATATGAAAGTGTTGGGTATTTATAGATTTCCTAGAACCGTTAGGATCGTTTCTTGATAACTGAGCTTCAATCTTGGCCATACATGTGGGCACAAGGTTTTCATATACCATGGGACCCTAAACACAATCAAAATCCATCAAATGGTATTGCAAAACCATGAACAAAAACCATCAAAAACAGGCTGGAAAGCCAGATTCAATGTTTCTGACCTGACTGTCTGTCGCGGGCCACGTGGAACCCAGACAAAGCTTACGTGCCCCTCCTAGTAAGTATGGCAGATTGTCAGTTTTGGTCCCTGCAAGCCCAAAACTTGGTTTTCGATGCATTTTTTACACGTTTAAGCCCCGTTAACCCCATTTCAAGGCTATAAAATGAAGTTAAAGTATAGGGAACTTAAAATATGCTAAAAAACATCTCGGATGTCGGTTCGTTTGGTCGTACAAATTAGTGATCGGGAGGTTAAAATACTTACAACAGGGCAGAGCTTCGTGTTTTAGGGGGTACAATAACTGCTATTTTCGAATTATAGCATAGAGAGAAAGAAGGTTTTGAGCATAGATTGAAAGTGTCATTGATGCTCGATTTATAGTTGAAATCGAGGCCTGTCGCGCCCCGCGACAGCCTCCCCTCGTTCTTGTCGCACCCCGCGAGAGGCACCATAGCTACGGCCAGGGTTGCCTAGTTGCACCGTAGACTCGCCGTGTGACGTGACACGTGGCACAAGGGGTAGCCGGCAAGGAACAGGCCGTCGCACCCCGCGACACCTTCGGGTGGTTCCTATCGCGGCCCGCGAGCGACTCAAATTAATTATTTTATTTGTTTCTTAATAAAATTAAGGTTATACGGGTTCGGTTTCGCACATACGGAGTATAATAGGTTGTTTTCGAGGGTTGTTATACCTAGCCATTATCCTACTTCAATAATTCTTGCTTAGAAGAATGCCCATGTTGTGGCAATTCCACTCAGAAGGTAATGGGTTACTCCTACGCCACTTCCTTGTACAATGCTCAAGGCTCTCTGTTGGGTAGCAGGAGCAACTTTTAATTTATTATGAGCCCAAACAATGCATTCAATAAGTTCTTGCCAACAACCACGTTCACTGAATAAAATCATTAATCTAGATTACACTTTAATTCCTCATCTTTAACAAAATTATAGATAATTAGTTAGTAGTTACACTTTATCCCCTTATAAAAAACTAACTCCCCCTCCTGATTTTTAAACGGTCATAACTTTTTGGTACATATATAAACAAGTATTTTATTCTCTTTAATTTAAGTATAGTATTGCTATAGTTTTTTTAATTAAAAAATTTGAAATGTTACGTGATTAAAAGTGTCTAAGGGTGAGTAATAACTGGATCGTTAACCAAAATCAACCAAAACTGAATTAACTAAAACCTGAATTAACCAAAAACGATTATTGATTTTTTGTACCTTCATTTAACCAAAAGTAATTGAAATTTTATGTATTTATACCTCCATTTCATGTACCTATACATCCATTTCATGTATTTATACTTAAATTTCATGTATTTCTAATCAAAAGTTTTAGCCTAAGTTTGGTTTTGGCTATTAACCGAAATTAAATTAATCAAACAAAAAATTGTCAATCTAACTGAATATATCAAACTGATTAACTGAAAACAGTTTGGCTAATAAAATAGATTAATCGACGATCTCGATTTCTGTTGAGGATAATAATCTAACCAACCGAACACTGCAAACCATGGCAATGTTTGTGTTTCCCACCACATCGCACACGCACCTATCGGTTTTTACCAAAATCAATTGTCGGTGAGCGATAACTAAATCGTTAACCTAAACCAAACTGAAAACAGATGAAACCGAATCGAAATCAACCAAAAACTGAATTAACTGAAAACCGAATTAACCAAAAATCGGTTATTAATTTTTTTGTACTCTCATTTAACCAAAATTAGCTGAACTGAACCAAATCATTCATATTTTCATGTATTTATAGCTTTTATACCTCGAGTTTATATTTCATATTTTATATCTCTAGTTCATACATTTATACTTTCAATTCATGTATTTATACCTCAATTTCATATATTACTAAGCAAAAGTTTTAGCCCGAGTTTAATTTTTTCTATTAACTGAAATTAAACGAACTAAACCAAAAACCGACAATCTAACCGAATAAACCGAAGTGATTAACTGAAAACCGATTGGTTAATAAAACATACTAACCGATAACTTTGGTTTCGGCTTTGGTTGAGGATAATACCGAACTGACCGAACCATGCATAGCACAATAAAATGGATTACCCGAACCATGCTACAATAAATCTTATATGAATAAGAAAACTACCAAAAACAAGTATCGCAATACGATGTGTCGCTCCCGCCGCATCGCGAGGGCATCCTGCTAGTATGCGTTTAAAGATAAGAGATCATGTATAAGGGAGGAATTTTGTACGAAGTGTAGAAGAGAATCATGACCATACATTTGTTATTCTTAATTGAAGGAGGGAAGAGTATGATGGTCTTTTCCCCGTTTAACTAGTTTCCTCCTTAATTTTCAAACGGCTATAATTTTTTCATACGTTGATATTTTTTTAAATAATACACCGTATTAACAGGACTTTCATTCTCTTTAATACGAGCAGCCTATTGCTATAGTGTTCTTAAAAATAATGTACAGGAATTTGAATACTCATTACATGATTACGTGATTTTGAATACCCAGTACCCATTACGTGATTTTGAACATCAGTTCATGACTACGTGATTTTTTAATACCCGTTACATGATTACACATTCAACATAAAGCATTACGCATTCAATGTAAATTCATTATGTGATTACACATTCAATATGATTTGTTATAGCTAATGTTAATACAATTATGCTTATTACGTTATTACATATTCAATAATAAGAACTTGATTTTTTATACTTTATTACGTGGTTAAATCTCTAATATACGACACTATGTTTTTATTATAGGTTGGTTTGGCTAATGTTTTATATATAATTTATCCTTAATACATGATTATACCTGAAATATTAGGCATTCCATATGAAATATTATGTATTACATGTTTTGTTTATACGTAATTACGTAATCACCAAGTAGGGTTTCATATAAATACTATAACGAAATCACGTAATCACGAAATGGGTATTTAAAATCATTTAGTCATGTAATAATACATAGTCAACTATTGTTACGAAATTACGTAACCACTTAGTGAGGTTTCACATAAAATACTAAAATGAAATCAAGGAATCACGTAATGGGTATTCAAAATCATGTACCACTTACTGGGTATTCAAAATCACGTAATTACGTAATGAGTATTCAAAATCCTGCAAATCTTTTTTAAGAAAAATATAGTAATAAGGTGTAACATCCATCAGAAACGGATTCCTGAAACCCGATTCGAGTTGTAATCCGAAACCGAAGTGTTTAATAAATGCGAAATTTTATTATTTTTATTGGTTGCAATCTTTGGGAAAATTAGTTTAAGTAAACTAAATGACGACGAACATAAAAAATAAGTTTCATAAGTTATATTTATAAAAGAGAGCAACTAACTAAGTTAGATTCTCTAGGAGAAGCGAATAAACTAGGTTAGTTGTTATTGTTAACTAAGTTAATTGTCATTTTTAACTAAACAAATTATTTCAATTGTTTATAAAAGTAAGGGGGCTAACAGGTCCTATTTTGAAAGTTAATTAGGAGGACTCGGTTGTAACATAGTGGAAGTTAGGGGACCTGATGTGCAAAGTTTTAAAAGTTAATTAAAAAATAACGAATACTGAAAATGGGAGGTCGGGTTTCGAACCCGTGACCTCACCCGGAAACGAACTCAAACAACACAACATCAACCAACTGAGCTGCATATTAAGATATGTTGACTTCATGCTACATATATACCTTATTTTAGCTACTTTTAAAACAAAAAAAAATGTAAGGTGAGGCCCTGGGTTTCGAACCGGAGACCTCAACCGGGCGTATCAACGTAGCTGGATAGCCACCACCGCTGGGCTACAATGGATGGTGTGTGTCACATCCCGATATTTCCACATAACCCGGTGGGGAGTATCGTGACGTAAGTTGATATCATCATAGTCAATAAACACAGAATAGCACAGCGAAAGTCTTGGAATAAAATTACTATTACAAACCAATGTGTTCAAAGTTCAAAATAATAAATACAGACGGTTGTAATAAAAGATCCACAGGCGGATCAAATAAATGTACAAAAATGATGTTCAACAGACTTTAGGCATTCTAAGGATTTGCAAGATCCTCTTATCAATACGAAGCAGCTTCCAGCCTATTTCGTATAGTACCTGTAACTTAGTCTTTTGAAAATACGTCAGTTTACACTGGTAAATACAATTAACCGACACATTTTGAAAACATTTCCAAAATTGATTTAAGTGCACAAGGCACATGAAAATCTTTTATAACTTGGGATAATTAAGAATTTTAATATTGTATATAGTTTTACATGTTTGTCAATACATATGCGGCCCGGTATTGAAACCGAGACATGATTAACTGACTCGCCACTTATAAACCCACAAAGGAAAAATATTTTAGCATTTCACATTTGTCGGGTGTATGCCTACACCCCGTGCTTAGGTCGTGGCCATTAGTAACTTAAATGAGCCGAGGATATCCAAGACACGGTCATTAACCCCCAATGTTTAAGTTATCAAACAAAACAGATTAAAACAGGTTATGCAGATTTGATAGCCACAATCCGGCTAAGTGATCGCATACCCGACCAAGCGGTAATAATTAACCGTATCCCAAGCCCGTAAAAGGGAAAATAAGTTAAAAGTATTTTCCTGAGCTATAACTCGATTCAATGCAAGATTTAAATAACTCAGTCGTATAATTCACTAGACAAGTGTAGGTAGCTTTTATCGGAAGGCTCTAGTTTGGAATGATGGTAATATTAACCAATTAGAATGCTAACGGGTCCTATTTAAGTCATAGACTTAGACCGGCTAGCTTAAAGAATGAAATACGGTACAATGGGCTAGATTAAGCGATGACCGGATTAGAATGTAGTTAAACCCAACAAGTATGAAGACTTGTATAATATGGGTAAACTAATTACATTCTGGAAATTGAGGTTAAAAAGATAAGGTTAAACCTATTTCGGTAAACTTATGTAAACTAGTTACATAAGTCGAACCGAACGCGTATGAGCATAAATGGGTAACCGGATGAGTCATATACAAGTTCCATATGTTATTATACTTAAAACATATTATAATATCAGTAGGATATAAACATGTATGGCCTTTAAGGTTTTAAAGATGAATTAAGCCTCATAAGGGCGTTTTGGTCATTTTACGACTTATAAAAGGAGCTTGCAAGTAAACTGATGTTTTGATCATAAACATTCTGGAAAAATAGTTAATTTGTGATATAATATCAGTAGGATATCAAATATATGTGTGGTTTATGTTTTAAGACCAAACTATGCACCGTAGGGGCATTTTGGTCATTTGACACATAGTTTTGAGAACTTAATTGGGATTCTGAGTTACAAATTTTACCTACTGTAAAAATATTTAAAATGGTTTATAAAATTAGTAGGCATCAAGTCTTGGTTGACAAATATGGTTTAAAACCATACTATGAGCCTAAACGACGTTAAAGTCGTTAAATGACGATTTATGTGATGGTTTATGAAATCTGATATTATGATCAGGTTTAAATAATTAAAATATGTTATTTATCATAACATATTAGTAAGAAAAGGTTTGGTATGAACATTATGCTTAAAAACCATTTTAAGTGCCACAAGGGCATTATCGTCATTTAAGAGCATTATACAAGAATTTATGCATAAACTCAGTATGTAATCTGACTTGACATCCCAAATAATCCTAAATATGATATTACATCAGTTTGTAATGAGTCTTGCCAAGAAATTATGTTTAAAACTCACTTTAGATGTAAAAGGGCATTTTGGTCCTTTTAAAAGCATGCTTTACGATCTTATAAGCAAACTTAGTTTATGATTAGAATGTTAACATTAAAATGTGCTAAATATGTTAACATATCAGTACTTAATTCATTTGCATGCTTGTTTATGTTTAAAACCTTGTTTTTAATCGAAAGGGCATTTTAGTCAAAATTATGTATAATAACGGAACTCGCAAAATAAACCCAGATTACTATATGACCATGTAATATAACCTCAGAGGGTTGTACTACAATATAATACGGTCATAATGGAACCTTAAAACAGAATGAAACTATTCTAATTCGGGTCAGAACTGAAAGTCAAAGAAGAAGTCAAACTTCATGACTTTCAGTTGCGAACAAACCCTAAACCTGGAATTGACGGGCTGAACATGTTTACACATGTTCTAATAATTATTAACAAGTTATTAAGGTGATAAAACATATTTTATAACTCTTACATTATCAGGTTTGAATTATTTTAAAAACTGACCCATTTGACTTTTTAATTTTAATAACTTTAACTCGTCAATTGACCAAGCAAACGTGATTCTTAGGAGGTGCCCTTTTGAGGGATTAACATATACCTAATTACGATCACGTAGCCATGTTCGCCTCGAACAATGGCTGGACCATAATGGTCTAAACCGAAAGTCAAAGCATTTATCGAAAAACTTTGACTTTCGGCTTTTAAAAGCCTATAAACTGAAAAGGAGGAGTTAGGGACACTTACAAAGGGTCCTAGCTCGAAATTATAACTGAGGTGGAGTCTCCCTTCAGCTGGGAATCTCCTTAAGAGTGAGAAGAGATGATTTTAAGAGGTGCAAGGAATTATGGCCACCAAGGACCTCTATTTATACTTGGATCTGGGTTTCTAAGATCAAGCCAGGTGTTTGAGGGGTTCCAAGATCACTCTAGGTGTCTAAGCAGGTGTTAAAAACCAGTAATGGATCCATGATTTCGATTATGAGAGTGAAGGTGGTAAGATTGGTGAACAAGGCATGCAAACCTGCAGCTGGCAATTACATTCGACACTGATAGGGGGTGGTCGCGCGATGCCAAGCCTCCATCAGCTTTCAAGGTTTGTTAATTTTAGTCCCTGGTCCCTAAAACTCTTATAAACTTCCATTTTTGACATATTTGGCCCCTTTAAGCCAGTATTAGGCACACCCGGGTGTATGACCGAACATTAATAAGCTCCGGGTTCGTTAAAAGGTCACTCAGAGGTATAATTAATCATGTCGACGCTTTTAACCCTTCGATTCATAAACTTATGTTTTAAATCACAAACGGTTTCGTATGTCCAACATATGGCTCGTTAAAGGATACGAATACCGTAAAAGGTCATTCAGAGGCTTAGTTAAAGCATGTTGACACTTTTAATCCCTCCACATACATCTTTTCATTGTTTGGAAACAATAACCCACATTGTATCATTTCCATGCATGGTTTTAGGTAACTTGGTGATAAAATCCATCGTTACCATTTCCCATTTCCATGTGGGAATTTCCAATTGTTGTATAAATCCTGATGGTTTTTGGTGTTCGGATTTAACCTGCAAACACGTCAGACACTTAGCTATATGTGTGCCTATGCACTTCTTCAAACCCATCCACCAGTAGTTTGCCTTCAGATCTTGATACATCTTGTCACCTCCAGGATGAATTGAGTATCTAGAATTATGCGCTTCCTGGAGGATTAGATCTCTATGTCCTCTAAAGATCGGAACCCAGATTCGACCATTGAATCTAAGGATTCCGTCGTTCCCAGATGACAATTGTTCAACAGTTCCACTTAATCCTTCACTTGGAAGGTTAGCTTCTAACATAGCTTCTTTCTGCGCATTTAAAAGTTTTTCATTCAAGTTGTTCTTTAATTCAATGCTTTTGGCGTTAATCCTTATAGGCTTAACCCTTTCTTTGCGACTAAGCGCATCAACGACTACATTCGCTTTGCCAGGATGGTAGCGAATCTTGCAATCGTAATCATTCAACGTTTCCATTCATCTGCGCTGTCGCATGTTTAGATCTTTTTTATTGAACAGGTGTTGGAGACTTTTATGACCAATGTATATAATACACTCTGTTCTGTATAGGTAATGCCTCCACAGTTTTAGTGCAAAAAAATGGCACCCAATTCCAAATCATGGGTGGTGTAATTCCTTTCGTGCACCTTTAGTTGTCGCGATGCATAGGCAATAACTTTGCCTCTTTACATAAGCACACAGCCCATGCCAATGTGCGAAGCATCGCAGTAGACGACAAAATCTTCAATGCCTTCTGGTAGAGTTAGCACAGGACAATTGCTCAACTCGTGCTTAAGAATCCCAAAAGATTCTTGTTGTTTTGAACCCCAATTAAACTTAACATTCTTACAGGTCAAGGTAGTCAAAGGAGTGGCTATCCTTAAAAAGTTCTCAATGAAACTCCTATAATAACCAGCCAGACCTAAGAAACTACAAATCTCTAAGGGTGTCTTAGGTGCTTCCCAGTTCATGATTGCTTCAACATTAGCGGGATCCACTTGAATAACACTTAACACAAAACACTTTGCGCACGACTCCCCTGAAACGGTGCCATTTTGATGACCGTCGTAAGTGTCATGAAAAAACCTAATTAACCTAGGTAGCTATGGTAAGCAGGGTATCGAATCCAGGGGAGTCTGGTGGAAAGTGTTATGAATTAAGTACTAAGAACTAATTGCAATAATGTAAAATATGGTTGTTTATTTGTTTGATTTAACTAATGAATTACTAAATTGATTTGTAAACAGTTGGAGAAAATAATGGTTCCTCTGGATTTTAGATTCAAAGCAAAAGTTGATTACGTGTTTAATCGTGACAATCACATAGACATGATTGTTTAATTTGATGAACAAGTTGTGATTACCTAAAGACTACTTACTTCAATTGTAAAACAATGGAAGGTTATCATATAAATAATCAACTGAAATTACCAACCCTAATCCCTATCAAATATATCCCGATTACTAGAACTCTAGGGAATTGAATGAATTGCAACTCAAGTTTAAATAAAATCAATCGGTTACAACTAGTCAATCAAATCAAGAGGTAAAAAATATCAAATGCTTAGATTACCAAGTTCACAAACGACTAAAACACATAAAATTTGTTCATTTACATGAATCCTCCATCCAGAGGAAACCACTAAAAGATTAGCCGCTCATCTCGGTTGATTGATCTTCAAAAGCATGAAATACGATTGAATTCATCTTCAGACTTGTGGATTTGGTGAGAGGAATGATGTTTTTTCGGTGAAAAGATGCTGAAAGTGTGGTCTTGTATCCCCAAAATTCGTCCAAGAGGTGAATGATGGCTTAGGGTTTCCAAAAACCCTTTTAAAACCCTTGAAAAGTAAAAAATATACGTGCTTGCTGTTCCCACCGTAGCTTATGGTCTGCTGACCGTAGGTTACGGTCTACACCTAATGCCTCTTTTGTTTCACTAGACTGTAGCTTATGGTCGACTGGCTGTAACTTATGGTGCTCAAGAAACCATCAAAACCCATTCCATCACATCCCCACACTTGATCTTTGCTTATCCTCAAGCAACCATCACAAACATTAATCGTCGTATTAACAAATCACTTTCTAAATCCCTTACCGATCTACAGTTTAAGGTCCCAAGTCATACCCGTCCCATAGACTAACACAATTGAGGTTGACAATCTTACAAGTAAGTGATACGCATTTAACACAATTTAAGACTTGCCTAACTAAAACTAACATGTTTATGATACTACACACATGCCAACTCGTCCCTCACAATCAACTCTTCTCTCAGGTGTATCTGGACTAGCGTGAAATGTGCAGTATATATCACTCAAAACAGAATGAAACTCTTTACTCATAAGCTTGTATAGCAATCACACCTCCACTGTATCAAATAACATAGCACATATCAAAAGGACTTTTGGGTTTTGGGTTAGGGTAAAGGTAAGGAATTTTTGTTTTATTTGGCTAACGAAGAAGACAAACCAAACCATGACAACTTTATTCACAACGAACACAATACTACTAACATATTTTCTCAGCCGCTTATTTTGATCGTTTGACCCATATATTTGGCTGCATTTTTTTTCTTTCAAACATCTAAACACAAATTGTCATTCACGGTTGGTAATCAAACGGGTCACATGAGGTGTAACAAACGAAAGGTATAAGGCTCAAAATGGTTACTAAGGTGGGTCGAAGAACAAATAAAAGATATAACACTGAAGGGGTCCTAATGCCTTTATCATGTATGTGCATACGCTAAACCACAGGCTTGACATGTATCAAATCACACAAGTTCTAAAACAGAGAAACATATGGCCTACACTCAACAAATGAACATTTATTGCAAATTCAACTAACCAATCTAGTGTCGCAACCCCAGACCCCTACCTCGGGAGTGGGAGGTGCGAACCAGTCAAGTGGTATCGGTGTTTATTAATTTGGCAGCGGAAATGAGAACATCAGGATCGTAGTTAGGAAATAAATTTTAGAGTTTCAAAACACCAAATTTTTATAATAAATAAATAGGATAAAACCCATATTTCATTCATAATACATTTATAGGGATAAACCCTAGTTGCTGAAAACATAAACTTTTATTTAGGTAACTTTTATAGCCACTTTCTTTAAGCCTTCAGTGCTCCATAGCTGGCTTCTTATAGCTTCACATTAAGTTACGTGAAACGCGTTTTAAAAAACAATTTATCAGCAAGAAATACAGGTGAGTGCATCCCAGTTTAATCAAGATAAGCTTTTATAACTTTACAGTATTGAGAGCAATTACAATGCTTATATCTACCCAATTACTCATTCAGTATTTGTCACGTTGGCAGTTACAATGACCATGGTCATATTACTGTTGGCTAACTCTTTGTCCAATAATAACGCTTGATTAGTAGTGTATACAAAACCCCACATACTGACAGTAATTGTAGAATACAAAGACTCACTCACTTGTAAATATATTTGAAAATATTTGAGATTTTGTAACACAGTTTGGTACAAAAAGAGAATGACTCACAAACTGTGAGAAAAAGAGAATGACTCACAAACTGTGAGAAAAAGAGAATGACTCACGTTGTAGACTTATGTATTTCTACTGCCTCTTGTTGATTTTCCTGATTATTTTCTATTAAAAACATACAATGAACATGTGTTAGTAAGATAACCCAAATCATATTAGCCATACAACACGAGACAGAACCCCAATGAACTTAGTCAGGTAGAGCTTTGACATGCGTTGGTGGGTCCTAAATCAATCGGGTAGGGTAATGAATTAGTGATTGGGGTTAAGTACTTACAACGAGGCAGAGCTTCATGCTTTAGGGGTATAATATCGAGCTATTATATTTGCACTATAGGGACAGAGAGAAAGAAAAGAGATGAACGATTGTGAAAGGCAGACTGAAGTTCAATTTATAGTGAATTCGTGCCTCTTTTGCCCCCCGCGACCCCCTGCCCCTGATCCTCTCGCGCCCCGTGAGGGCACCCTAGCTACGGCTAGGGTTGCCTGGTAATGACCCTAGCCACACCACGTTACGGGACACGTGGCATCACAGGTGACCAGCAAGCAAAGGCGGGTCGCGCCCCGTGACAGACACCCCTATCCCTATCGTGACCTGCGAGAATTCAAAAATCAGGATTTTGTTTGATTTTTTAATAAAATTAGGGTTATACGGGTTCGGTTACGTGCATACGGGGTATAATTAGGGCGTTTTTCTAGGGTTGTTATATCCTCCCCACCTTTATTTAAATCTCGTCCTCGAGATTCATTGGAATAAGTGTGGATATTTCCTTTGCATTTCTGACTCGAGTTCCCATGTGTATTCTGGTCCTTTTTTCGAATCCAATTTTACTTTGACCAGAACTAATCTCTTGTGTTTGATATTCTTAATCTTTCTATCTTCAATCTGAATAGGTTTTCTGCTTTTCATTTACCTCTATGTCCTGAAGAGGTATTACTAATGATTCGTCTGCCAAGCATTTCTTGAGGTTACATACATGAAATACATCATGTATTCCTGCCATTTCTTCTGGTAATTGCAATTGATAAGCTACGGGTCCTATTCTTTTGATAATCTCAAAAGGTCCAACATACCTTGGGCTTAGCTTTCCTCTTTTACCGAATCTGACAATGCCTTTCCATGGAGAAACTTTTAACAATACCTTGTCTCCAATTTGAAATTCCAATGGTTTTCGTCTGTTATCTCCATAACTCTTTTGACGATCGCGTGCTACTTTAAGTCTTTCCTTTCCTTGACTTGAATAATTTTGTCAGTTGTCTCTTGCACAATCTCTGGTCCTGATAGTTGCTTTTCTCCAATCTCTGCCCAACCAACTAGAGTTTGGCATTTTCATCCATAGAGGGCTTCAAATGGTGCAGCATTGATGCTGGTATGATAACTGTTGTTGTAAGAAAATTCTATGAGAGGTAAGTGATCAACCCAATTTCATCCAAAGTCATTTACACGGGCTCTAAGCATATCTTACATTGTCTGAATTGTCCTTTCACTTTGTCCATCCGTTTGAGGATGATAAGTTGTGCTTAGATTCAATCTGGTTCCCATTGATTTTTGGAAACTTGTCCAAAAATGAGAAGTAAAACGGTTTTCTCTGTCAGACACAATAGATAAAGGAATTCCATGTAATGAAACTATTTCATTTACATATAACTTGGCTAACTGTTCCATACTGAAAGTTTCCTTCATTGGTAAGAAATGAGCAGATTTGGTTAATCTGTCTACAATAACCCAGATTGTGTCATTACCTTTTCGTGTCTCGGTTAATTTAGTAATAAAGTCCATTGTTATCAATTCTCATTTCCATATTGGCATCTCTAATTGCTGTAATAACCCTGAAGGTTTCTGATGTTCAGCTTTAACCTGTGAACAGGTTAAACACTTAGCAACAAAATTTGCTATATCATTTTTCATTCCTATCCACTAGAAATTCTTTCTTAAGTCTTTATACATCTTGTCACTTCCAGGATGCATCGTATATTTAGAGTTATGGGCTTCTTCTATAATTCGGTTCCTTAGGTTTCCTTGAATAGGTATCCCGATCCATTTCTTATGGAATCTCCAAATTCCATCTGCTCCTTTTTCTAATTCCTTAATCATTCCTTTTAAACATTCAGCGTCGTCCTTGATTGCTGTTTCCTGTATCTCTTTATGTTTGCTCATTTAAATCTATCTGCAGATTTAATCTAAGGGAGCGTATCCTTTTTGGATTTTCATGATACTTTCGACTTAAAGCATCAGCTACTACACTACTACATTAGTCTTTCCTGCATGATACTGGATATCACAATCATAATCACTAAGAATTTTCATCCAATGTCTTTGTCTCATGTTTAAATTCCTTTTGTCCGAAGACATATCTTAAACTCTTATGATCCGTGAAAATAACAAACTTACTACCGTAAAGATAGTGTCTCCAAATCTTAAGGGCAAGAATTATTGCTCCTAATTCTAAATCATGGGTTGTATAATTCTCTTCATGTTTCTTAAGCTGTCTAGAGGCATAAGCAATTACCTTTTAACGTTGCATTAGCACACATCCAAATCCTAACTTAGATGTGTCACAATAGACTACAAAGTCTTTAGTTCCTTCTGGCAACGCGAGTATGGGTGAGTTGGTTAACCTTTGCTTTAAAATCCTAAATGCTTCCTCCTATTTTAGTCCCCATTCAAACTTAACCGATTTGCAAGTTAGTTTGGTTAATGGAATGGCTATTCTAGAAAAATCTTGAATAAATCGTTTATAATATCCTGCCAGTCCAAGAAAACTTCTTACTTCCGTTGGTGACTCAGGGACTTTCCATTTGGTAATTGCCTCGATCTTTGTGGGATCCACATGAATTCCTTCACCATTAACCAGATGTCCAAGGAATTGCACTTCTTATGACCAGAATTCACATTTTGAGAATTTAGCATAAGGTTTTTCTTTTCTCAACAATGTCAGAAGTATATGCAAATGCTCCGCATGATCTTCCTTACTCTTGGAGTAAATTAGAATATCATCTATAAAGACAATTATGAATTTATCCAGGTATGGTTTACATATCTTGTTCATCATGTCCATAAATGCATCTGGGGCAATGGTTAAACCAAATGGCATGACTGTAAATTCATAATGACCGTACCTTGTTCTGAAAGCAGTTTTAGGAATGTCCTTTTCCTGTACCTTCAATTGATGATATCCTGAGCGTAAGTCGATCTTAGAAACGAATCGAGCTCCTTAAAGTTGATCGAACAGATCATCGATTCTCGGTAGTGGGTACTGATTTTTAATTGTAACCTCATTCAGTTCTCGGTAATCAATGCACATACGCATCGATTCATCCTTCTTCTTGACAAATAACATCGGTGCTCCCCATAGCGATGGAGAAGTGTTGGTGCATTACATCTGTCGACTTCGTCTTATATCGAGTCTCGGACTGAAAGTTTGAACATGGCTGCTAGTTTGAAGAGGTCAAGTTTGAAGAGGTCAAGTTTGAAGACAAAAGTTTGAAAGTGACATCAAGTTTGAAGAGGTCTAGTTTGAGAGTGTCCTGCTAGTTTGAGAGGGTCACGGTTTGAAGAGGTGACAGTTTGAAGCATGACATGCCATTTTCAAACGGGAGGGTCCTAGTCTATAAATAGGCTTCAAACTTTCACCATTTGTAACTTTCCGGCTAGAGCAACGAAGTGCTGCCGAAGTGTTGTCAGGTTGTAAAACAGTGTGAAATCAATATTACAACAGTTTAAAGCGTATTGCTAGCTGAATTGAACTTAGTTTCTTTGTTTCCGCCTCTGAAACTGAGATAAACTCTTCTGAACGACTCATTCGGGTCTGAAAACGATCCTACAAGTGGTATCAGAGCTCAGGAGGAAGAGTTCATACCAATTCAGTTGTTTTTTCTATCTTCTACACCTTCTTTTCAATACTAAACAAGTTTTCACTGATAAAATCGGCTAAAACTTTCACAATGTGTGCGTAATGGTGTTTTAACAAACCCTTGAGAATATAGGACTTAAACTCGAAGTAAAAATGATAAAAATGACTTGAAAACTGCATCCAGTTTGAACGAAGCCTGTTCCTTCCCGTTTGAGGAATGCATCCCGTTTGAACTGAAGTTTGAAACTGTCCATCCCGTTTGAAATCAGCCATCCAGTTTGAGGTTGTTGTTTGAAACTGGCCTATCCCGTTTGAAAACTACACCATACCGTTTGAAAAGGGGGTCCAGTTTGAACCTCTAGTTTGAAGTGGTCCTCTAGTTTGAAGGATACACCTCCAGTTTGAAGGTGTCACTTGTTTGAAACTGCCACCTGAAAGTTTGAAATTGACATGACCGTTTGAAACTGCCACCTGAAAGTTTGAAACTGCCACCATTAGGTCCATGTGATTAGTCAGACCCATGTGAATCAAAACAAATTGTCGGTTAAGTGGTTTTTGAGGTCCAATTAGATTGCATTGTAATAATCGGCTCATGTCTTGTTATTAAATGATATCATGTGTCTTGGATAAGTCTACATATGTGAAAGGTCCAATGAGCATTTAGGGTTGATCAGGATTGTCGGTTCATTAAAATCTTTATGTGACACATTGTCGGCATTTGGGTTCAACTTCCGATACAACTCATGTGATTGTGTTTATTGTTCAAAGCTCTCGGCCCAAGATCCATGAAGTGTTTGTCAGATATTTGCTAGAGTTCGGCCCAATCAGAAGTATCTTAGCATTGTTTGTTGACTATTCTCGGCCCAATCATAAGTCATTTATCAACAATTGTTGTCGGGTTAATGAGCCCTTTTCGTGAAATATTATAATTCAAAGTGTTTTTGTTAGCAGACATAGTGTTAGCCCACTACATTGTATTCGACCCATTGAGTATTATTTGAGGCTCAACCTGAATTAAAGTCGATCATTGGAATTGAATTGTTGTCGTGTGGTTTGTCATTGATATCAGTTCGCATAAAATCAAAGTCACTTAGTACGAAGTCCGAATTTTCTATCCGCACAGTTTGGAGTTCAAAGTTTTCAAAGGGTCTGGTCGTTTGAATTCGATCCGGGTCATAGCAGTCTGCATAGTTTGTCAACTCTCGTTTCACACAGAATAGTCACCTGTTCGAGTACCAGTCTTATTCTTTTAATTGATAAGTGTTTAAACTAATTGTTTGTTTATTTGTTGTCAGGTATTTCACAAGGTGAACCAGTTCGTTGAAAGCTAGTTTGAGAAATTCTTCGATATTGAATCATGAGTGAAGATTTTTACAACGCATTCGCAACATCTCCGACTACTCCGGGTGACATTGCTAAGAACATGACAATGGAGAATGAAACCGGAACAATGCAAAAACCCCCGAAACTTATGGGAATTGAAGATTATCACGGATGGAAGAAACGGTTTGAGAATTGGGTTCAGGCGAATCATCTAAAAGCTTGGGAGAGCATCGAAACTGAATATGAGAGGCCAAAGAATTCAGCGGGAGTTGGTAAAATCATTTCAGAATTCACGGAGCAAGAAAGAGAGAGTTACAAAGGAGAAAAGACGATGATCAATTTGTTACAACAAGCTGTTAAAGAAGATATACTTGTGTTGCTTCAACATGATGAAAACGCTTATTCTATTTGGGAAGCTCTTGGAAAGAAATTTGAGGGAAGTACTGAAATGCTACAAAGTAAAGCAGCTTTGTTGAAAAAGGAATTTGAACTATTTACGTGCATGCCTGGTGAAACAACAAAGAGTCTTATTGAAAGATACTGTCATCTTGTACGCACTATGTCACAGTTGAAGATTACAAAAACTCCAGCAGAATGGGTTGAAAAGCTTGCTGATGCGTTACCGCAACAAGAATGGGGTACATATTTGATGATATTGAAAAATTCCGGACAGTTTAGAAGGTTATCGATTGCACAGTTTATAGAGAAGTTGGAGGCACAGGATCTGGAGCAGCAGAAAATTGCTAGAATGAACAGTTCTACTCATCAACAAGATATTAAATTGTACTATAAAGGAAATGTTCAAACTGCTGAAGCAAGTCCAAAGATACAAACTGCATTTAGTGCTGGAAATCAATCTACACCAAGTAGTCAAGGATCAGTCAACACTAGTGGGTTCTCAACGGTGAATCTTCCAAGTGTTCAAAGTTCATTTGCTGGAAATGGTCATCTAATTCAGTGCAATGTGGCTTTACATCTTCAAAATGGACAAAATTATTCTGAAGAGATTGTAAAGAATCATATGGGATTATTGGTCACTGCATTAGAGTCTTATGAAGGGTTGATTGCCGGAAGAATTGGTAATCCGATGCTCACAAAGGAAGATTATGACCAAATCGATGCAGAGGAGCTGGAACTGATGGATATTAAATGGGCCTTAGCTAGTGTTTTGAGGAGAGCAGAAAAATTTAGATTGATTACAGGAAGAAATGATTTCTTGGATGCAAACCTTTCTAATCTAGGATTTGATAAATCTAAAGTTGTCTGTTTTCGTTGCAGGGAGAAAGGCCACTTTAAAAGAGAATGCAAGAATCAGGAACCGAGAGGAGCAAAGGAGTCGTCTGGGAAAGATGATTATTATAGGAAATCCATTTATCAACAAATTACTCATCTACCACATCAACAAAAAGATCCACAAACGGCACATGGGAAAATGATTGAAGATGCAAACAAAAAGGCTTACTATGGCATCATGGATCAAGATGACGAGAAAGTGGCTGATGGTTTTAGCTGGGACAAGTACATTCCAGCTAATCCTAATGTTAAAGCTTTTATTGCTCAGATTGTGCAAAAGCCAGAGTTGCTGAAGGAGTGGATGGATGTGATGTCAGATAATAAGGAGAGTGAAGATGAAAGATCTGTTTCATCAGAAAACAGTTCATCTGAAACTAGTGATGATGAAGAGATGGAACAGATAAATCTTGGAAAAACACATTTATCTTCTGACACTTTTGAATTTTATTTTGCAGAAAAATTGAAGAAACTGAAAGAAAGGAAAGCTGCAAAAGAAATGAAAGAGGTCAAAGTGATTGAGAAGATTGTGGAAGTTGAAAAGATAATTGAAGTCGAGAAGATCGTTGAAGTCACAAAACCTTGTCTTACTTGTTTAGAGTCATGTAAACAATGTATAGAAAAAGATGAGAGATTTAGTGAGTTAGAAAAGTTGAAAGAAAAGTTGTTGTTTGATGTAAAAAATTTGAAAGAGTCATATGATGTATTGAACAGAACTGTGAATAGTCTGGAAAAGACTAACTCTGAAAGAGAGAAAGCTTTGAAGATGTTGAATGCTACTATGATGACAAAGCAGAAAGAGATCAACTTGTACATAGAAGAATGTGCAAAGTGGAAGAAAGAGTTGGATAGTGAAGCAACTGAGAATGAAAGAATCAGAAGATTGCTGCAAAGTTACAAAGGTTGTGACTACATAATTGATAGAATTTATCCAACAGTTGAAGGATTTGAAGCGTTTAAAGGTGAAGAAACAAAGCCAAAGAAGAAAAAGGATACTGGTAAGAAACAGGGTGTCTGTTATAATAAGTGTCCACCTCCGATTTGGGAAGGGTACTCGTCTAGAAAACCTAACGAGGAAGAACTAAAAAAGGCAGTCAATATAAAGTTGGAGTCCGAGATAACCGATGTTTTACCAGACAATATTGACGTCACGTTCACAGCGTCCGACACAGATCATGAGTCAGAACTGATAAAACGAGTGGTCGATCAGGTGTTGGATAAGGATGAGGAGTCAAAGTCCGAGTCCAAAAGTTCGTGTCAGTCAGTTGGGAGTTCGAGTTCGTCCGAAAGGAGTTCAAAATCGTCGTGAAAACGGGTTTATAGTAAAGAGTTTTTATTGTCAAAATCTAATTTGGATGATGAAACATTTGAAGTTGTGTATACTTTGAATGATTCTGACAAATTATATTTTGATAAAGAGTTTCCAATAAGAGGTGTTAAAAATGAATTGATTAAAAAGGTTTTCAAACTTACAGAAATTAATATTTCTGAAATAAAAGATGAAAATCTTAATAGAAAACCAAGACCTTACACCTCAAGAGCACAACAACGTTTAAACAAGAAAAAGGGTTACAATTATGGTTCTGGTTTTCAAAAGAAACCTAACCAAAATCGTAGCTACAAAAAGAAAGGCTTAGGTTTTATTCCACCTGAAAACTATAAAAATGGAAAATATGTTCGAGATTTTAAATCAAAAATGACATGTGTTGCAGGAACTAGCCATGAAGAAGATGCAAAGAGCTCATTCTGGAAACAGTCAAACCAGGAATTTCTTGCTGAAAAGATGAAGAATGGAGCTTATCATAGGAAAGAAACAAGAACCTGTTACAGATGCAAGTGTAGGTTTGTGGGCTCATTGGGGGCTAGGGTTGGGGTATTGTTTGCTAGCTGCTTCAAGTAACTGGAGTGGTTCTTGCATTACTTATGATTAGATGGGTGAGTGTGATCTGCCTACCGATGAGTTTGGCTTTGGGGGTCTAGTATTGTGCTATTCTTTGGTTGGTAAGAGTGTTCGAAAAGGTTTTACAAGAAGAGGGGAAATCTTGACAATCAAGTTTGGATTGTTAAGAAATCAGAGGTAAAATCTGGCGATGAATCTAATTCCACAGAGTCAGAGGAGCCACAGGTTGAGGTAAAAAGAGAAAACTCAGTGCCTCTAATGGATGATGTTCATTTTCCACCATTGAGGACTGAAAATTTTAAAACAAAAATTGGAAAGGTTGAGATCTCAAATCAATTTTATTCTGAAAAGAATGAATTTGATGTTGAAAAAGCGTTTAATGGGAATGTAAAGAAAATTTTTGGAAAAATGATCGATGGGAAGGTTAAAGGGGTAAAGGAGTTTTATGCTAAAAAGAAAGCAACTTACACCCCAACTGCTTCTGATTTGAAAACACCCAAGGCTGGTCAGGCTTGGGTGGATATTTTCTTTCATTGAAAAACCTGACTTGCCGGAGATCCCAAGTTTGTAATCGTGGATCAGGAATCGGCATCTTTCTTAGTAATTGATTGTGTGATTGAATCTTAAAGTTTGTTAAATTTTACAGATTGTGAATTGCCGGAGCTTCCAGGTTAGTAAGTGTGAAGCAGGAATCGGCATCTTGATTGGTAACATGTATTTGTGTAGATGTTTATTCCTACATGTGGTTATATGTTTTGGATATACTTACAAGTGGTAAGAGGTTGATTCTGACAAAGTGATTACTCAAGGTCATTAGGTTGAACTTGATGTAATCCTGATACAAGAGATTGAATGGACAATATGATGAACCAAACCCCTAATTTTACAAGTGGTAAAATCAACAAAACTTATTTTCCGGAAAAATCATTTTGGTTAAAACAAACTTAAGTGTTTTGAAATCATTATGAGAAAATAGTTTGTTGTAAGGGGGAGTTCTGATTGTTTATGCCAAGTGAATGGCGAATTGACGCAATTCGATATCGGTTGTCACTTTACTGTATAGTTTGTTTTCAAATTTCCTAAAATGTGTTTGCTTTTTAGGGGGAGTAGAAAATTTCAGAAAATCCAAAAACATTTGAAAATTTGAAAAAGACAAAAACATGATAAAATCAAAAATGAGTTTTAGTGTCAAAAAAGAGGAAATGATAGTACATCAGTGGACTATCACGACATGCTAAAGAAATGTAAAGTTAAAAATGTGATAAACGGTGTCACTGATGATGTGCCAGTAGGTTTTTGTACATTTAGTAGATTGTGACGAGATATAAACCTAAATTTCAAACTTGCTTATATCGTGGGGAAACATCTCTCGGATATATGGGTAACCCCCGAAATTTCGTTTGAAAGATTCCTTTTTCTGATATACTAGGTCTTTATACTCAGTGATATCTGGGGTATTATTCCTGGACTTCTGCTGAATGGAAGTTCTGACCTATTCCTCGAATAATACTTTCCGCAATGCTTGAAACATAGCATCACCCTCAGCATATATGATAAGACAATAAAATTGCTTAGCAATGCTGTTGTAAAAAAGATCCTCTAAAGGGGACACACCCAAAAGTTGAGTCATGATCTCTCTGCTGAACGGTAGTTCTGACCTGAGCTCTCATGATTCTTCATAATTTATTAACCTCTACAGATATCATTTGTGTCATAATTACCTGTAAGACTGAATATCGGGATCTGGATACGGGAGTATATTCTGAGGTGGAACACGCGATTGAGTTTAAGTGCTTAAGACATTAACTTCCGTATCTCGAAACAGTTGAACTTTGTGTGAGAATTTAAGTGGACCAATATACTGACAATCTAGGTGAATTGTTTAGAACTTAAAATGAAATGAAGCTTAACGGTGTTGGTGACTTGTCTCAAAAACTGATATGATCCTCTTACACGAACTCACAAAAATAATGTCTGTAAATATTTCTTTACTGCATTTCATTCTATTCAAAAATTCCAAAAAGATTTTAGTGTGTTTTAGCATAAATTTTTGAAAAATCCAAAAAGATTTTCGACAACTGATGTTGGAGAGCTGATTTTCAAAATTCCAAGTGCTAGACATGATGAACAAATGGTTTGGGAGAATGTGTTTTGAAACGAAAAATGATTAATTTTTGCAAATGGTTCATCAGAATTTATCATTGATAAATCATTCTGGTTTAATTTGAGAAGAGAATTTGGATTGATAAATTTGTTAAATGTTAAATTTGTGAAATTCATTTTTGGGTTAAGAATGTGCAGGTGTAGCCAGGTTTCGATTTTGAACCTGAAGATAGAGTGCCAGGTTCCGATACCTGAGGACTATGTGATTTAAACAAGCCAGACTGCGATCCCAGCATATCGAAAGCGGGAGTCTGAAGACATCCAAGTAGAGATTGATCGTGTGGAGTCTGTTGATGCTGAAGAGAAAAAGGAGATAAAGATTTGAGGATTCTTACAACGTCATACACTTCAAAGAGTTTGAGAGGACTGATAAAGACTGAAGATGCGAAGACTCGACACTTAAGACTCGTCAACATCTGAGGGGGAGTCTGTTGGTGCATTACATCTGTCGACTTCGTCTTATATCGAGTCTCGGACTGAAAGTTTGAACATGGCTGCTAGTTTGAAGAGGTCAAGTTTGAAGAGGTCAAGTTTGAAGACAAAAGTTTGAAAGTGACATCAAGTTTGAAAGTGACATCAAGTTTGAAGAGGTCTAGTTTGAGAGTGTCCTGCTAGTTTGAGAGGGTCACGGTTTGAAGAGGTGACAGTTTGAAGCATGACATGCCATTTTCAAACGGGAGGGTCCTAGTCTATAAATAGGCTTCAAACTTTCACCATTTGTAACTTTCCGGCTAGAGCAACGAAGTGCTGCCGAAGTGTTGTCAGGTTGTAAAACAATGTGAAATCAATATTACAACAGTTTAAAGCGTATTGCTAGCTGAATTGAACTTAGTTTCTTTCTTTCCGCCTCTAAAACTGAGATAAATTCTTCTGAACGACTCATTCGGGTCTGAAAACGATCCTACAAGAAGGCTGTATAAAACCTTTTTCAAGTAGTTCGTCCAACTGTTTCTTCAGTTCCTGCATCTCTGTCGGTGCTAGTCGATATGGTGATTTGGCAATTGGTGTCGTTCCTGGTATTAAGTGAATTCTAAATTCAACCTCTCGATCTGACGGTAATTCAGGTAACTCTTCTGGAAAGACATCTGAGAATTTAGATACTACGGGAATATCTTTTAATTCTTTTCCTTTAGTGTTAATGATTACTGAAATCATATATATCATTCATCCTTTCCTTTCATAACTTGCAGCTTTCATCACAGAGATGAACTTTGTGATTTTCGTTGGCTTGTCTCCCTTTATTGTGATCTTTTCACTGTTTAGTGTATTTACTTGTATGGACTTTTGATCACATAAAATACTGGCATGATTGGCTACCAACCAATCAATTCCTAATACAACATAGAATCCGACTAGATTCACTGGAAAAAGATTAGCAGTAAAGTTATAGTTTAAAATTTTTATCCTTGCTTTCTGCAGGATTTCACTTATCTTGATAGAATCTCCATTTGCCGTCTCCACCAGACAGTCTTGTTGAAGTTTAGTTAATGGTTGATTGAGAAGTTTACAGAAATATGTATTGATAAAACTTTGGTTTGCACCAGAGTTAAATAATACTTTAGCATAAACATCATTAACTAAAAACGTACCGACAATCACATCCGGAATCATCTTGGCTTCTTCAGCTGTCAGAACGAATGCTCTGGCATTCTTCTTGGGTCCTTCGGTTGCCTTAGCTTTGTTATTTGCTGCTAGAGCTAGTTTCGGACGGTTCAGTTTAATATGACCAACTTCTCCACAATTGTAGCATATTCTATTGTTAGTTTTCTTACTACAGTCTTCTTCCTTATGTCCTGCTATTTTGCAGAAGTTGCAATATATCGAGCATTTTCCTAAGTCTTTCCTTTTGCAATACTTGCAGTTGGGTGATGAGGAAGAACCTGGTCCTTTTCCATGATAGGAATTACCATAACGAAATTCTTGGGTAAGCTTTTGAGCTAGGTTCTTTTTCTGGTTTTCCTCTTGCGTACGTACCAATTCATCGGTCAGAGTGTTAGCCAGTTCTACTGCTTCTTCTATGGTTTGTGGTCTAGCTATCTTGACTACATGTCTGATCTCACTGATTAATCCCCAGATGTAACGAGAGATTAATACTGGTTCTGGTGAGGCTAATGTTGGTACTATCCTAGCATATTCAAAGAATATAGTAGTATATTCCCTACAATCTATTCCACTCATTTTATGATTTAAGAACTTATTGGCAATCTATTCCTCTTAATAAGGAGGACAGAACTTCCTTTCAACTATCTCCATAAAGGTATTCCATTCCATGTTATAAACCCTGTCACTTCCTCTAGACTGGAGAATGGTATTCCGCCACTCTAATGTTGCATTCTTAAAAAGATCAGAAGCAAACATGATCTTGTCTTCATCTGCATATTTACTTATTTTTAAGACTGCTTCTGTCTTTTCTATCCAGCACAAGGCTGAAATGGCTCCTTCATTGCCAGAGAATTCTATTGGTTTACAGGCCAAGAATTCTTTATAAGAACAACCATATGAGATGGTCCTTCTTCTTTTTGGGATTGTTGCTTCGATAAGTGCTCCGTGATTTCCATTCACGTTGTGACTTGGTTCAGTGGGTGCACGTTTACTTCCAATTACATAATTATTTTTTTCTGCCTCTGTAATAGTCTTGTTAATATATGGCATGGCATCTATGATTCTTTGGGCTACTATGTGTTCGATAGCACTTTTATCCACTTGGTTCCCGTTATTATTGTTATTCTTGTCACACCCTGACTTTTGCGGAAGCGTGATTATGTGTGACTTGCTTAATATCATTGCATTCAACCATAACAAACAACAATATGATAAAACCAAGATGTTCATCTATAGATAAGTTTCAAACATTACAAACAACATTGTTTTAAATCCAACCACAGACTTCATGTTCACAATACAACACCAACAAAGTTTAAGTTCCATACAGGACTTCACAAAAGACACTAATAAAAACTAGGCTTTGAACTATGTATCTTATCCAGGATAAGATACACAATCCAAACCCTTAGACACCGGATGACATCTTTTTATTTCAAACAACACTTGAAAACTTCTAACGCTCGCCAGATCCATATTTAATTTCCTGAAATACATGTAGTTTGAAAACATCAACAAAAGTTGAGCGAGTTCATGTGTTTTGTATGTGAGCTCGTATGAACTTTGAAACCATTTTAAGTATGTATGTAATTGTAAACCCCGGTATGAAAGCAAACAAGGAAAACAGATCAATTACTGGTTTGCAAGGCCATTAATATGTGTGACGTGATGCAGGAAGGCTCAATCCTAGCGGATTTTATACCGGCTTCCGGCTGTAAGACATGGTCACCTCATAGGCCAAATCCCGGTCCTCATGGGTGGGGCTCGCAACACCCAAATAGATCTATCACTCATGTCCCTCGGTCCTACTACGAGGATTAATGGTCTTAAGCGTTGTACCCACCACTCACATGATCTAACAGTACATTCCTTAGCTAACCATACCATATGTAAACGTTTGTAAACAATTTGTAACATGTACTTCACCCCCGAAGTTATAAAACTGAAAACAGTTAAGAGAAAAGGGGGACATGAACTCACAGTCTTGCGTTCTTCAATCCAATGTAACTCAAAGCTTCCTCTAGGGTGCACGACTACCTACAAACGTGCTAATGTTAATTAGACGGATGGGTCGTGCCTTGACCTTAGTCTTAATTAGTGTCTTTGAGTTACGTTTCATTGTGTCTTAATATTATTCCAAGTATATAATTATTTGTTAAAATAATAAATATTTTAACTTAAATTATATTTATTAAATTTTGGAATATTAGTTAAAATAATATATTTTAACTTGTCACTTATATACATTTGTACATGTATCTCCTTCCCAATGATGGGTGTATTTATACTTGTATTCTTGAACTTGTATATTTTGCCAAGTATCTGTGGCGTATTCCGGTGTGTTTATACGTATGAGAATACGTATTTTGATTGTGTCTATTAAGTATTCTTATACTTAATTTTCATATTAACTTTTTCAGAATAATATTTCTAATAAAAATCCACCAATATATATTCTCAAAATGTATATTTTAAGAAATCTTACATAGAAAATTATTTATAATTTTTCCCTTGGCAAAAATAATCGTATTTTCATTTAAACCTCAAAAATAATATATTTTCAAGTTTAACTTAGAAAATATATATAAATCCATTTTTCACCCAAAAATAATGTATTTCATATTTATTTAAGAAAATATATATTTTCTCCCAAAAATAATATATCTTCTAATAATTTCAAGAAAACATATATATTTTTATTTTCCCAAAAATAATATATTTTCTTTTTGTCAAAAATATGATATATCTTGTAATATTTATAAAAATCAAATTTTTGTTCTCTTCGTGTCCAAAAGACCATTTACTAAAATATACTTGTGGATTAAATTCCGGAATATTTTTGTGAGTTATATTCCTTGTTCGGTTTCTCCAATATTTTGGGTATAAATTATATATTCATTTCTTGGAATTTTGGTAATATTTTGTATTGTAATTTCTTGGTATTTTGGTGAGTTATATTATTTCAAGTCCTAAAATAATATAACTAATACACATAATATACAAATAATCACACACATGGTGACATCTAAATATATATTTCCTAAATACATATTTAGTCACTTTTATTATCAAAAACCAACCTCCAATATTTATAATTTTTGTAACAAAAATTATGGCAAACTTTATATGAAAAATCATGGTTAAAAATATACTTGTAAATATTTGTTTAAAAATATTTTTCTAAGTGTTAAATTTCTAGAAAAATTTTGCCATAGTTTCCCCTTAAAAATGGAGGTTTCCATGCTTTCAAAGCATATCATTTTCTTTTATAAACCATCACAATCATCAACAAATCAACCAATACTTACCAATTTTCCAAAATCAAGCTATAATCACTACTTCATTAACTTGAAAATTTACAAAAAATTGTAGTAACTTACTAGTGTGTTTAGTAAGCTTAGTTACCCCTTTAAAGTGTGGTTATTTATTTGAAAACATCACTCTTGAAGGATTTAGATGTTTACAACTTGTAAATCATTTTTCTAAAAATATTTCTTCTTGAGTTTTTCTTGTTAAACACATGATCCTACACTTAATTAACCACTAAAAATGTGATTAATTTCTTTAAGAACCAAGTTTATGTAAATCTTGTATTTTAACTTGGTTTCTTGAGAAAATCATTCTTAAAATCATATGTTTACAAGACTTATATCACACTTTGATCATCATACTTCAAGAAAAACATTAAATCTTTCAAGTTCATGCTTTACATAAGGATGATCACTTTGATCTACAACATAATTGTCACACCCCAACCGATGGCGGAATCATCGGGGCATGGCACTGAGCGAAACAGATTGTCCAGAAGTTTCCATAACAATTATCAATACCATTCAATTTAAATAATACGTCCCATACCGTATCTCAAACAGTAAAACAATTATTACTGACAAAAATCTAGGCAAATATTATGTTCCGACAACTCAGATTTAAATAGACAACAGTTGTTTATCTGCTTCTAGAGACCCTTAGTTTGACCACTACAGACAACTATTTGTTGGGCTCTAAAGCTTTATTCTAGCTTCAAATTCCTTCCAAGTGTGCGTCCTAAGCACCTGTCACATACGTTAAAATAAAGTCAATACATATAATGTAAAGGTGAGCATACAAGTTTGATAATAGCATATAAAGTTCGAATTCGTTTACGCATAACCAATACGTACACATAGTGAAATGAAGCACGTTAGTTATCGACATAGATCCATCGATACCAATGACTGCGGGTTGACTACCCGAGGCAGTTCGCAATACATGATTACCAGCGTAATCCATGCAAGTAAGTGATCCTTAACAACCCCCGTGTGAACGGGTGCTGAGTCCAAACTATAGTACTATCATTGATAAGGCAGGTAGACAGCATTCCATGTGTAAACATAACAAACAAGCATTCATAAGCCACGTATAACATGCATTAACGGTTAGCATTCAAATAGTATTGAGTAGTGTGATTATTGTAGTTTGAATATTCGTAACGTATGTAACACCCAAAAGTGCTTAAAGCAAAAAGGGATCGAGTATACTCACAGCGATTGATAGATTGAAGGGAGCGCTTAGCGAGTAAGATTAGCATGAGTAGATTAGATTCTATAACTATAAGTGATGCGTAAAACGTCACAAAGTGTGAAAGGGTCGGATGATGGTTCGATCGGATGGTAATCCGATCGGACAGCAATCCGTCCGGATAACAATCCGTTCGGGTGGTCATCCGGTCGGACAGTGATCCGGTCGGATGGCGATTCGAGTGGATTGTTTCTTCCTATGAGGAGAATGTGTTTATGTATGATGGCTTGACTTTTGAAGTTTTCGTTGTAGTATTTTGAAGACATTGAAGTATCTCTATCCATCAAGTCGGTCGATCGGATGACTGGTCGTGCGGATGACAATCCGTTCGGATGGTCATCCGGTCGGACAGTGGCCCAGTCGGACGGCGACCTAGTGATGAGGTTACTTACTGAAGGCAAGTTCATGACAGAAGTGTCATTCGATCGGATGGCAATCCGGTCGGATGGCAACCCTGTTATTGAACATGTTGAAAATTGTTTAAGTCTTTAAAGTCTTAGTATCTCATGATCCGAAGAGTAATCCAGTCAGATGGTCATCCGATCGGATTACATTTCATTCAATACTCAAACTCTAAATAAGGTTGTTTAAAAGGTAGGACCCAAGTGTGATCCGTTCGGATGATAATCCGTTCGGATGACCAATCCGATCGGACAGCAATCCGGTCGGACAGCAATCCGTTCCGATTGTTCCGTTCGTCCTACACTTGATCGTTCTAATGGTTTGTCGTTATGTCGAGACACTTTGACAACGTGTTAGCCAACAGAACCCCTAGTTCGACCTAGATGACCAACCTGACCAGGAATCACCCTAGTTCGGCCGGTCACCGGCTCGAGGCATTGGTCTTGGCTAGCCCGAAATCGGCAGTCTCGTGAGTAGAATCCGAATCTTGAGCTAGTACAACACTACAATCGAGTAGAAGACTAAATCAGGGTCGGATCCTATCGGTTTTGAGTATTTTGAGTGTAAAAGAGTTGAAAGAAAGTTAAAACCATCTTTCAATCCTTTTTCACCATTCTAGTGTCGAGATCTTTACAAGATCTTTGTATGTTTGCGTGGAAATCGGTTAGATCTCGGTTGTTCTGGGTGGATTGGAGTCAAAATATGAAGTTCTTGAAGAACACATGATGACGTCATCCTAGAACACCCGAAATCTAGTGATCTCACGGTTAAAAGTTAAGATTAAAAAGATAGAAAGGTGTAGGAGTGCGTGTAGATCAAGAAAGTACAAGGTTTAGGGCGAGATCTTACCTGAATTGAGAGAAATTGAAGAAAAGGTGAGGAGCATGAATGGTTCGGACAGAGGGTTTCCAGAAATGGAAAGAATGACAATGACAGGGGTATTTATAGGACTCCAAAAGAGGAAAGGGTTATCCGATCGGATGACACACCGATCGGATGGCTTATCCGGTCGGATGACATCCTTGTCGGATGACTCCTGTTTTGTAGCGCAGTGGCTATCCGGTCGGATGGCACTTGATTCGATTGTTGACGCGACGATTTTTGGTGTTTCAATTTCGATTGCAAGCGGCTCGTCACGGTAGGGTTTCCTAGTCAAATTACTTTCAGTCTCAACTACTAATTATCATAGCTCGATTTTTTATTCGAATTCGAGTTCAATTGTGTTTCGAGTTTCGATTGAGTTCGATTGATTTCCACCACATATATATATATATATATATATATATATATAGCACGCACAAGAAATCACATAAGGCACACACACACGTATAATTAACCAGGTTAAGTCGAGTTGCGGTTCGCATCACGATTCGATGCCGAGTAGCATAGCTTGATTATTGATTAGTTAATTTTATCGCATTGTTACATCCTATAATTCACAGTCTTAAGTCGGTTAGATAACTATTAAAACACATCGATTTTTGCAATTAACAACACTTACTCCACATAATACCATTAAAATAGAGTGATTACTATAAGTCAAATTCGTACAATCGGTCGTTGACTTTGACCTTGACTTTGACTTCGACTTCCGAAAACACAGGGTGTTACAATAATCATCCTCTCATCTTGCTAGATTATGTCTTTAATCACCATCTAGCAAGATCATATGATGTTTAACATCATAAACACAAATAATCTACCATCAAGAAGCATAATAACACTTAACAACATGTATTCTTATGATTTTTAAGCTTATGTTTAAGTTTCATGTTCTTGATTCATAGTGTTCTTCATGTTAAGTTACTTGTATCATTCTTTAACCAACTAAATAAGATGTAAAATGGAGTGTAGAATGATCTTACTACTAGCTCAAGGCTAGGGATGGTCACAAGATGAAGATGAGGTGGTTAAAAGCTTGTATGAGAGGTCCTTCAACTTCCAAGAGTTCCTAGCTTCCTTGTATGGCTTCTTACACCTTTGTATATGTAGAGAATGGATGGAAATTGATTGATGAAGGTGGTGGTGTGGGTTACGGCCGAGAGGAAGAGAGGAGAGGAGAGAGAGTGTGTGTGTGTGTGTGTGTGTGTGTGTGTGTGTGTTGGTGAGTTTGTGATAAAATGAAAGTTATGTTTCTTGTGGTAAAACTTATAACATTCCAACATCTAATTCTCTAATGGTTAATATGTCATCAAAAGTTCAAGACATGATCCAATTTAATATTCAAAGAAATCCAAGGTGGGGCCACCTTGTCTAGCCGAGTTCATGAGGGGGGGGGGGTCTTGGTTAGGGTGTAATGTCTAGTTAGATTATCTAGTTAAAATCCAAGTGTTTAGTAAGGGTGTTTAGTTATTAGTATGTTATATAGTGTGTTATGATATTCGGGAACCATAACTAGCTCAGAAATGTTAAAACAATGCTTCTAGTGAAAATTTGGTGTTTCGGGCAGTGTCCGATTGTTCGGTTGGTTACCGGTTCGTTAAGGTGCTAAATTATGCAGTTTAGTGTGCTTTATGTTACCTTTTGTGACAGTTTTGATTCCCGACACTTAGGAAAGCATTCTGGACCATTTAACCGTATTTCTGCATAATATTAAGTAGTTTAAATGCTGAATTTTGCTGAATTCTGCAGAATTCTGCAGTTTGTGTGACTTTTAGGCACTTTCTGGCACTTAAACTATCTCTAGGAAGGCAGTTTTATGATCCTTACTTTCCTACACACTATACTAGTGTAACTCTTGGTTTTTGGCTCATTCTGTGTCCTAATACCATGTCTGTCTATGTACTGAACTCGGTCAGCATTTTTCTGATTTGTCTGGTAACTGTGCTAACTTTGTTTCGTGCATCATTTGAATCAATAAAGTTTGCATGCAATAATGATATGACATTATGCAATATGTGATGCACGTATATGTATGATAACAATAATCAGAAGGCAATTCAAGTCATTAATTGTAAATTAGCACAGTCATTAAGTATTAATCATTGTCTAATTATTGTACGGATACATGCAAATTTGACAATTGTCACAATTCTGGTTTTCCTGATTTACTTTGTTTGACATCTGAATTGTAAACATTTATCGAGTATTAATATCACAAAATAAAATTAATACAAACAAGCACTCAAGCAGCTTGAATAAAAAACGTCGATCATTGCGACTTACTATTTTCATATATCTATATATGCATCTATTACAAATTACAACTGGAATTTAAATACTAGTAACTATGCATCGATATATATATCAGTTTATCTATTTTAGTTGATGATTTTTTTAATCAAAGTATCAAAATACACATATATATTTATATATATATTAGGTGTTGGCTTTTCTAGTACTGCATTTCACGCTCGTCATATTTCCAGACGAGTTTTTCTTCTATTTGCCGAATCCGATTTCCCTCCTCAACTAACTCTTCACATTACTGGCGAAGTTCTTCCACATTCACTTGATTCATTGGTGGTAGTGGGGTTGGCACTGGTTCAGGGTAACGTGGTATTGGTTATCCGTAAGGATATGGGTTATTCAATATTTCCATAATTGACCGGTTGTCATCCCACCACGGATCATAGTCTAAAGGGTTTGGTGCGGGAATTCTAGGTATCTCATTTAGATCAAAGGCTGAGATTGGAAGTTGGTTCTCCTGGTTTTGTTCTAGTTCCATGGGTTTGTCAGGAAATAATGGTAGAAGTTGTGGGTCTGCTACTTGGTTGAGATTAATTCCTCCTTCTACATTTCCAAACTCTACATTTCCAAACATGTGAAAGTCAGCTAGTTGCCTATCCAATTCTTCCTCCGATAAGGGTCTTTATTCCTGGTTTTGGGTATTTCTTTCTCTATTCACTATTCTTTGTTGTTGAAATTTTCTCTTTCTTTTTCTCCTCTCTGATTTGGCTCTACAAAACTAACCTCTCTTTTTAGGGGGAAAAGGTTCTTCGGAATTGGCTTTGAAACAAAGACATCCTCAGAATCTGTAGTGTATCTTGGGTTTGGCTGGGATGTTCCTTCATTCATTGGTGAATGAGATAATTGTCGATAAGCGTCAGAAGTACCCTGATCACTCATACTGTAAACTAGAAAATTGTCAAAATAACAATAAAATAATAATATGTATATTTACCAGTGTTGTAAATGTCGGATTCCAAGGCCGAGTACTCGGCGAGTAGTCGGTCCTCGGAACCCCTCCGAGGCGACTTCCTTCTAGGCGGACTCAATTAGTCGGCCTCGGTCAAACTCGGTCAAACTCGGCGCCTAGTCGGCCTAGTCAGCGCCTAGTCGGACGTAGTCGGAAAAAGTCGGCCCAGTCGGTCTAGGCGGTCAACGTGGTTTGTTGACTTTTAATTAGTCAAAATCGGTCAACATCGGCCTACTCGGCCTTGTACTCGGACTATTCGACCTTATACTCGGACTACTCGACCTTGTACTCAGACTAGTCGGACTTGTATTCAAAATATTTGAACTTTAAACATGTTTCATTTTAAATTATACTCAGTTGACATGAATTATGCTTATTTTAACATATATATAATATATAACAATTAATTTTCTTTATAGTTATCATGTCCGCGTACTCCCCGAGTACTCTCCGATTACTCCCAACTCCCCAGTCGGCCGACTAGGGACCGCCTAGCGACTTTTACAACACTGATATTTACACAGAACAACACATAAGTTATTTCCTAAAACAATTGGTTAAAATCTAGGTATTAAAAGAACACATAAATGGCTTAAACCAGTGGCTCTGATACCACCTTCTGTCCCAACCCCGGACCCCTACCCCGGGAGCGGGTGCCGAAACCCAGTCAAGTGGTATCGATGTTTATTAATTTGGTAGCGGAAATGAGAACATCAGGATCGTAGTTAGGAAATAAATTTTAGAGTTTCAAAACACCAATTTTTTATAATAAACAAATGGGATAAACCCCATATTTCATTCATAATACATTTATAGGGATAAACCCTAGTTGCTGAAAACATAAACTTTTATTTAGGTAACTTTTATAGCCACTTTCTTTAAGCCTTCAGTGCTCCATAGCTGGCTTCTTATAGCTTCACATTAAGTTACCTGAAACGCGTTTTAAAAAATAATTTATCAGCAAGAAATACAGGCGAGTGCATCCTAGTTTAATCAAAATAAGCTTTTATAACTTTACAGTATTGAGAGTGATTACAATGCTTATATCTACGCAATTACTCATTCAGTATTTGTCACGCTGGCAGTTACAATGACCGTGGTCATATTACTATTGGCTAACTCTTTGTCCAATAGTAACACTTGATTAGTAGTGTATACGAAACCCCACATACTGACAGTAATTGTAGAATACAAAGACTCAATCACTTGTAAATATATTTGAAAATATTTGAGATTTTGTAACACAGTTTGGTAGTAAAAGAGAATGACTCACAAACTGTGAGAAAAAGAGAATGGCTCACAAACTGTGAGAAAAAGAGAATGACTCACGTTGTAGACTTATGTATTTCTACAACTTCCTGTTGATTTTCCTGATTATTTTCTATTAAAAACATACAATGCACATGTGTTAGTAAGAGAACCCAAATCATATTAGCCATACAACACGAGACAGAACCTCAACGAACTTAGTCAGGCAGAGCCTCAACATGCGTTGTTGGGTCCTAAATCAATCGGGTAGTGTAATGAATTAGTGATTGGGGTTAAAGTACTTACAACGAGGCAGAGCTTCGTGTTTTAGGGGTATAATATCGAGCTATTATATTTGCACTATAGGGACAGAGAGAAAGAAAAGAGATGAACAATTGTGAAAGGCAGACTGAAGTTCAATTTATAGTGAATTCATGCCTCTCTCAAGCCCCGCGACCCCCTGCCCCTGATCCTCTCGCGCCCCGCGATGGCACCCTAGCTACGGCTAGGGGTGCCTGGTAATGACCCTAGCCTCACCATGTTACGGGACACGTGGCATCACAGGTGACCGGCAAGCAAAGGCGGGTCGCGCCCCGCGACAGACACCCCTATCCCTGTCACGGCCCGCGAGAATTCAAAAATCAGGATTTTGTTTTATTTTTAATAAAATTAGGGTTATACAGGTTCGGTTATGTGCATACGGGGTATAAGTAGGGCGTTTTTATAGGGTTGTTATATCTAGTAGGCTCAACATCTCACAGAATGAAAGTATAAAACGGTTACCGACATGTAGCATATGTAATTCCTAAAGCATGTTACCCCTAATTAGGCATCTCTTTTTAGTTCTTCTCTAAAACACTTGTCAGATATACTCTCATGAAACTTAAAGGGACAACCATGACTGGGGATCTAGGTTAGCTTAATATCAGTATGAACCCTTTAGCGATTAAAAATTTTGGTTTTCATGTCGTTTAAGCATACTTAAGACAAAAAAAATCAAATTTTTCATTTTATTTTCACTTTTTCAACCACTTTCAATCATTCAAGTGTTTTCAATCACCAATCCCCCTCGGGTTACCGCATCCCCACACTTGGGATACATTGTCCCCAATGTATGGTGTATTTCAAAACCTTACCTAAGATCTACCTAACACCTCAACAAGCAACCAATAACCCACAAGTAAAACACCACTCCTAAACACAAAAGCTCACACCACCAAATGCACAAAAATAAAAACAAAATGCAAGATAGATAGACATATGGACCTAATCAGTCAATCAACAAGTGTCGGTAATGGTGCGGCTACTGCGAGCTACAGGGACGTAAGCATCTCTTAGATTCTTTGATATCTCACCGGAGATGTTGCCAAACATCCTCACACTTGAATCATTGCATCCGCGGGAATTGAAATGTAGTAACCTACTAAAACATAACACACACCAAAAGAAAATAAAACAAAACAATACAATACTCTACATCCTTACTTTCCTACACACTATACTAGTGTAACTCTTGGTTTTTGGCTCATTTTGTGTCCCAATACCATGTCGGTCTATGTACTGAACTCAGTCAGCATTTTTCTGATTTGTCTGGTAACTGTGCTAACTTTGTTTCGTGCATCATTTGAATCAATAAAGTTTGCATGCAATAATGATACGACATTATGCAATATGTGATGCACGTATATGTATGATAACAATAATCAGAAGGCAATTCAAGTCATTAATTGTAAATTAGCACAGTCATTAAGTATTAATCATTGTCTAATTATTGTACGGATACATGCAAATTTGACAATTGTCACAATTCTGGTTTTCCTGATTTACTTTGTTTGACATCTGAATTGTAAACATTTATCGGGTATTAATATCACAAAATAAAATTAATACAAACAAGCACTCAAGCAGCTTGAATAAAAAACGTCGATCATTGCGACTTACTATTTTCATATATCTATATATGCATCTATTACAAATTACAACTGGAATTTAAATACTAGTAACTATGCATCGATATATATATCAGTTTATCTATTTTAGTTGATGATTTTTTTAATCAACGTATCAAAATACACATATATATTTATATATATATTAGGTGTTGGCTTTTCTAGTACTGCATTTCACGCTCGTCATATTTCCAGACGAGTTTTTCTTCTATTTGCCGAATCCGATTTCCCTCCTCAACTAACTCTTCACCATACTGGCGAAGTTCTTCCACATTCTCTTGATTCATTGGTGGTAGTGGGGTTGGCACTGGTTCAGGGTAACGTGGTATTGGTTATCCGTAAGGATATGGGTTATTCAATATTTCCATAATTGACCGGTTGTCATTCCACCACGGATCATAGTTTAAAGGGTTTGGTGCGGGAATTCTAGGTATCTCATTTAGATCAAAGGCTGAGATTGGAAGTTGGTTCTCCTGGTTTTGTTCTAGTTCCATGGGTTTGTCGGGAAATAATGGTAGAAGTTGTGGGTCTGCTACTTGGTTGAGATTAATTCCTCCTTCTACATTTCCAAACTCTACATTTCCAAACATGTGAAAGTCAGCTAGTTGCCTATCCAATTCTTCCTCCAATAAGGGTCTTGTTTCCTAGTTTTGGTTATTTCTTTCTCTATTCACTATTCTTTGTTGTTGAAATTTTCTCATTCTTTTTCTCCTCTCTGATTTGGCTCTACAAAACTAACCTCTCTTTTTAGGGGGAAAAGGTTCTTCGGAATTGGCTTTGAAACAAAGACATCCTCAGAATCTGTAGTGTATCCTGGGTTTGGCTGGGATGTTCCTTCATTCATTGGCGAATGAGATAATTGACGGTAAGCGTCAGAAGTACCCTGATCACTCATACTGTAAACTAGAAAATTGTCAAAATAACAATAAAATAATAATATGTATATTTACCAGTGTTGTAAAAGTCGGATTCCAAGGCCGAGTACTCGGCGAGTACTCAGTCCTCGGAACCCCTCCGAGGCGACTTCCTTCTAGGCGGACTCAATTAGTCGGCCTCGGTCAAACTCGGTCAAACTCGGCGCCTAGTCGGCCTAGTCAGCGCCTAGTCGGACGTAGTCGGAAAAAGTCGGCCTAGTCGGTTTAGGCGGTCAACGTGGTTTGTTGACTTTTAATTAGTCAAAATCGGTCAAAATCGGTCAACATCGGCCTACTCGGCCTTGTACTCGGACTATTCGACCTTGTACTCGGACTACTCGACCTTGTACTCAGACTAGTCGGACTTGTATTCAAAATATTTGAACATTAAACATGTTTCATTTTAAATTATACTCAGTTGACATGAATTATGCTTATTTTAACATATATATAATATATAACAATTAATTTTCTTTATAGTTACCATGTCCGCGTACTCCCCGAGTACTCTCCGATTACTCCCAACTCCCCAGTCGGCCGACTAGGGACCGCCTAGCGACTTTTACAACACTGATATTTACACAGAACAACACATAAGTTATTTCCTAACACAATTGGTTAAAATCTAGGTATTAAAAGAACACCTAAATGGCTTAAACCAGTGGCTCTGATATCACCTTCTGTCCCAACCCCGGACCACTACCCCGGGAGCGGGAGCCGAAACCCAGTCAAGTGGTATCGGTGTTTATTAATTTGGCAGCGGAAATGAGAACATCAGGATCGTAGTTAGGAAATAAATTTTAGAGTTTCAAAACACCAATTTTTTATAATAAACAAATGGGATAAACCCCATATTTCATTCATAATACATTTATAGGGATAAACCCTAGTTGCTGAAAACATAAACTTTTATTTAGGTAACTTTTATAGCCACTTTCTTTAAGCCTTCAGTGCTCCATAGCTGGCTTCTTATAGCTTCACATTAAGTTACCTGAAACGCGTTTTAAAAAATAATTTATCAGCAAGAAATACAGGCGAGTGCATCCTAGTTTAATCAAAATAAGCTTTTATAACTTTACAGTATTGAGAGCGATTACAATGCTTATATCTACGCAATTACTCATTCAGTATTTGTCACGCTGGCAATTACAATGACCGTGGTCATATTACTATTGGCTAACTCTTTGTCCAATAGTAACGCTTGATTAGTAGTGTATACGAAACCCCACATACTGACAGTAATTTTAGAATACAAAGACTCAATGACTTGTAAATATATTTGAAAATATTTGAGATTTTGTAACACAGTTTGGTAGTAAAAGAGAATGACTCACAAACTGTGAGAAAAAGAGAATGGCTAACAAACTGTGAGAAAAAGAGAATGACTCACGTTGTAGACTTATGTATTTCTACAACTTCCTGTTGATTTTCCTGATTATTTTCTATTAAAAACATACAATGCACATGTGTTAGTAAGAGAACCCAAATCATATTAGCCATACAACACGAGACAGAACCTCAACAAACTTAGTCAGGCAGAGCCTCAACATGCGTTGTTGGGTCCTAAATCAATCGGGTAGTGTAATGAATTAGTGATTGGGGTTAAAGTACTTACAACGAGGCAGAGCTTCGTGTTTTAGGGGTATAATATCGAGCTATTATATTTGCACTATAGGGACAGAGAGAAAGAAAAGAGATGAACAATTGTGAAAGGCAGACTGAAGTTCAATTTATAGTGAATTCATGCCTCTCTCAAGCCCCGCGACCCCCTGCCCCTGATCCTCTCGCGCCCCGCGATGGCACCCTAGCTACGGCTAGGGTTGCCTGGTAATGACCCTAGCCTCACCATGTTACGCGACACGTGGCATCACAGGTGACCGGCAAGCAAAGGCGGGTCGCGCCCCGCGACAGACACCCCTATCCCTGTCACGGCCCGCGAGAATTCAAAAATCAGGATTTTGTTTGATTTTTAATAAAATTAGGGTTATACAGGTTCGGTTATGTGCATACGGGGTATAAGTAGGGCGTTTTTATAGGGTTGTTATATCTAGTAGGCTCAACATCTCACAGAATGAAAGGATAAAACGGTTACCGACATGTAGCATATGTAATTCCTAAAGCATGTTACCCCTAGTTAGGCATCTCTTTTTAGTTCTTCTCTAAAACACTTGTCAGATATACTCTCATGAAACTTAAAGGGACAACCATGACTGGGGATCTAGGTTAGCTTAATATCAGTATGAACCCTTTAGCGATTAAAAATTTTGGTTTTCATGTCGTTTAAGCATACTTGAGACAAAAAAAATCAAATTTTTCATTTTATTTTCACTTTTTCAACCACGTTCAATCATTCAAGTGTTTTCAATCACCAATCCCCCTCAGGTTACTGCATCCCCACACTTGGGATACATTGTCCCCAATGTATGGTGTATTTCAAAACCTTACCTAAGATCTACCTAACACCTCAACAAGCAACCAATAACCCACAAGTAAAACACCACTCCTAAACACAAAAGCTCACACCACCAAATGCACAAAAATAAAAACAAAATGCAAGATAGATAGACATATGGACCTAATCAGTCAATCAACAAGTGTCGGTAATGGTGCGGCTACTGCGAGCTAACAGGGACGTAAGCATCTCTTAGGATCTTTGATATCTCACCGGAGATGTTGCCAAACATCCTCACACTTGAATCATTGCATCCGCGGGAATTGAAATGTCGTAACCTACTAAAACATAACACACACCAAAAGAAAATAAAACAAAACAATACAATACTCTACATCCTCGGGCTGCCTCCCGAGAGCGCTAAGTTTTAGGTCTTCAGCCAGACCATACCTGCTGCCCTCAGGGGGGTTCAGATGACTGCTTGCCTCCCCACTTCTCTACATATAATTCCATCCAGTTATGTGGGAGGTTCGCAACTTCACGCCAGTTGGGGTCAATTTCAGCTTCATTGCCCCATTCAATCCCACCATTAGGTGGTTTCCCTCTTCAGATCGCCTTCTCACACCTACCTTATTTGCCTGATTTCCACTCGTCTCACCCTTTGACCTGTAAAGTTCACCACCACGCACATCTATCGTGCCCTTGCTCACATGTGACACAGATTCGTTAGTAGCAATAGTATGACTCAAATTATCAGTAATATCATAAATAATGGCTTTTGACAAAATATTAAAACATAAATTACGATTCTTGTAGCTCATGGTGGCCAATCCATTTCTGCAATCGATCTGGGCACTTGCTATATACAAGAATGGACAACCCAAAACTACCTGTGGCTGTTCGTATGTCTGCGATGGTGCATAGTCTATCACCATGAAGTCCACTAGGTAGTAAAATTTTCCAAGCTGTATCATTAAATTCTTCACAACCCCTCGGGGTTGTTTCCAACTTGCATCAGCAAACATTGCCATACCTTCGACCGTATGTAGAAGACCAAAGTCATGCTGGTCATACAAGCTATCTGGGAGGACACTCATCCCCGCTCCATAATCTAACAACGCCATGTGGATTTTGAATTTCCCAACTCGGATTGGGATAACCGGTTCCCCTGGATCGCTTCCACTGCTTCCCTCACTTGTTTCAGTCACACCTGCAATCACTTGAGAGACAGAAGAAGTTAAACAATTATTATGTAAAGCATTTTTAGGAACTACAATTAATCCGCTAATTGGTATATTCTTTACACTCTTGTGGTTCGGTTGTGTGTCACTTGGCAACTTCCCATTTTGTTGCTTCAATGCAGTTACCTCACTAGCCAGTTACCCCATCTGTGTCGTCAATGATTGGATGGCCTTATCACGAATCTCATCCTTTTGCGTTCTAGCTTTATCCAATTGGTTGCTCTTCTGCATTTCTTGCTGCATGGCTTTTGTATTTCCATGACCTCACTATTTCTATTAGCATTACCCTAACGGTAGCTTCTATGATATCACACCCCAAAAACGTCGCAGCGGAAATACAAACGTGGCGGTGATGGAGGTTGGTACCCATATAAGTCTTAGTGGTCGATGCTTTAGTTTATTTAGACATTTTGTTATTTTAAAAACATAGTTTTAAAGATTACCACATTATCACAAGCAAATCATAGTAGTTTGACCCTTAGGGGTCTTATTAGAAACATGGTCCCGTAATTTAAAAAGTGTCCAACATAGTTTTGTTACACAAGCATCATACTACCACATGACAACACTAGCCAAAATCCTCTGTTAGGAAACTTTATTTGTAAGTATTGAAGAAAATCACAATCAAATGTATCTATGAAGAGATCACAGTCCTGAAGATCAAGAACAAGAAAAAGAAGATCAGATGGGACAACTGAAATGCACAGCATCTACTTCAAAGAATCACAAGTTGATCAAGAGCAGAATTGGATTATCAGAAAAGGTCATTTCTGATGGATCTGATGATATTTCTGATGAAATATCATCAGTCTCTGACGATTCTGATCATCATGATTTTTCTGATGATTTATTCATCAGAATTTCTGATGAAGTGGTTTATCAGAATTCTGATGAAATACCCCACTTGTCTGAAATTGGCTCTGTCCTGCCACACTTACCGAAGCAAGTTGACATTAATTGATATCATGATGAAAAAGACAACTTGAACGTTGGATTCAATGAATATGTTAATTGGGCACTTTTTGCAGGACTTATTGCATGAATAAACTATTGTTTATTCATGCACCCAGCCTTCTATAAATAGAAGGCTCAACCAGGAGAAGCAAAGTGAGTTTTGAAGCTTATCATTCATACATACATCAAAACTCCATTGCCCTCTCACCCACAGAATTCAAGATTCATTTGTACTAGTAATAATCTTACAATCACCTTGTAAACCATTTTTGTTTCAAAGTGATATAAACTTGATAATTTTGTAGGTCTTGTTTCTTGAAAGTCTGATTTCCATTTCCGCACATCTACTGAAATCACTTGCCATATTACGTGAAAAGAAGTTGTTTTTAGGCCATACTGGGTCCAACAATTGGTATCAGAGCCGATTGAATAAAATATTTTCAAACGATCAATCGCTCATCTTCTTTTCTCTAAATATGGCCAGCTTTCAATCCTGGAATAATGCTTTTAACATTGGTTCTATGTCCAAACCTCCGACTCTGGTCAGAGAAGAATACCCCCAATGGAAAATCCGGATGGTCAATTTCCTTAATGGTCATGACCGAGCTCTGTTTCAATCCATTGAAAGGGGTCCACATATACCAATGATAGACATACCTGCTATTCCAGCAACTGACCAATCACCTACTATCCCTGCCTCCCGCGCTCCCAAAAGTGAAATAAACTGGAGGGCGGAAGACAAGGAACGGGTGGCTGGGGATGAAAGGGCAAAGTCACTTTTAATAATGGCCATCCCCAATGACATATTTTCACAAGTTGATGCATGTGCATCAGCTAAGGAAATATGGGATCAGTTGGAAAATCTTTGTGAAGGAGGAGAAAGGATGAGAAGAAACAAGAGAACAAACAATGTCTCATCTTATGAAAGGTTTAAAAGTTTGCCAAATGAAAGGTTAAATGATACATATCAAAGATTTACAAAACTTTTAAACGAGCTAAATAAATTTGGTATAACAAAGTCAAATGATGAAAGAAACATAAAATTTCTTGATGCCCTTCCTAGAGAATGGAGAAGTCTAACCATGACTTTATCATCAACCTTAGAACTAGGAAACATGAGTCTTCATGAATTATACAACATCCTGATCCCCAGAGAGGAAGAAATATTTGAAGAAACCATTCAAAGAGGGGGATATTTAGCTCTTATCTCAAACTCACAAAGATCAACAACAACCAATGATCCACAACCATCAAACAGCCAAAATCTTGAAACTTCTGATGCATCATCAAACTTTTCAGCTTTTGCTGAAGCAATAGCACTGCTCGCCAAAACATTTGAGCAGAGGTTGAGGGGAGGTAGTCAGAGATACCAGAGGAGTGATAGAGGAAGGATGGATGGAAGATCTAAAGAAGAGGTTAGATCTAAGGATAAAGGGAAGGCTGAAGTTGTGTGTTACAAGTGCAAGCAGAGAGGTCATTATGCATCAGAATGCAAGACCAAAAAGCTGAAGGATGTTGCATATTATGAGAAAAAGCTTGAAGAAGCAAAGAAACAGCAACAAGTAAGCTTAATTGCTGGAACAGATACATGGTTATCTGATGATTCTTCTGATGATGAAGAAGAAGAATTGGCAAATTTCTGCCTCATGGCACTTTCTGAAGGACTACCAGAAACTTCAGAACAAAAGGTAAATTTAGACAATCTTGATCTTGAACACAAGCTAAATAAGCTCATGTCAGATTTTCTAAATCTGTAAGAAAAACATCAATCAGATATTAGAAAATCTGATGAGTTGCAAAGGACTTTGAATAAAATCAATCTTGAAAACCAACTTCTTATAGAGGATAGTTTAGATTAAAGAGCAAAAATTGAGTTTTATGAAAATGAAAGAAAATATCTTTAAAAGAAAATCAATGACAAAGAAATCAATGTAAGAGGTTTTCAACAGGCCAAAGAGTTCATAAATTTTATTGAGTCCACACCAAAGAACAAAGGAGAGGGTTTAGGTTATATAAAATTTACAAGATCAAATAGAAATAAACCCACTGTCTTTGTAAAAGCAACTCATCAGAATTCTGATAAATTTGTATCAGAATCTGAATCTGAATCTTGCAAAACAACCTGTTCTGAATACTTGTTTGAAAAAACAAACTTCAAAACAAACAGGAGTGAATGTAGTCTAGAATCTGTAAAGACTCCAGAAGCAGTTCACTCATCTTTTCAAAATTATCCACTCATTCCATCACAAGAGGAAATATCAGAAAATTCTGATACATCTTGTATGTGTGTTGACATACTGAAGCTTGTTCAACACCATCTTCAAAAGAAAAATGTAAAATCTGTTAATGGCTCAGCATATAACAGAGTTTCTGATGCAAAACCAAGAAGAAGAAGAAATAAAGTGATTAATATTCCATCAGAAATTGTACCCAAGCATGCCTGGGTACCAAAAACCCTCTAATCATTTCATTTCAGGACCATCATGTGCAGCAGATCTGGTACTGCGACTCAGGAAGCTCCAAGCACATGACTGGGGACAGGAGCTTACTCAGCAACTTTGTTTCAAGGCTGGGTAGAATGGTAAATTTTGGAAATGGAGTAAAAGGAAGGATCATGGGATATGGATGCATAAGGTATGGATGTCTGACCATAGAGAGAGTAGCCTATGTTGAAGGCTTAACAAGTAATCTGCTTTGACATGGTCAGATCAATGATAAAAATTACTCAGATAAATTTATCACCAGAAAAATGTTTGATAAATTGCTTTAGTGATAATCAAAATCATATATCTGGTAAATCACCAGAAAATCTGACATAACATCAAAACACCTGAGTCATCAGAATTCTGGTGAATCATCAGAAAATATGTTGGATAATCAGAATTGTCGAAATTCAGTAAAACAGATTGCTGCATATCATCATCCTTATTCATATCTCGTGACTGTATATTCATTAGTTGTACATTTGTTTAAAAAAACGGATGATTCATTCTCTATCTATGAATCAAATGAATTATGATGTTATATAAAAGAAGATACAACTCTCAATAGTATCATTCAAAATTTGCTGATATATATATCATCAAGAGGAAAACCTGGGAAGACACACAAACTCGGAAAAGATTTCTATTGGACCTTTTAAACTAAAAGGGTCCCACATAGAGAAAAGGTGCAAGTTGGACACTAGTGTTTATCTGCAAAATCATTGGAGTCTCTAAGTCTCTTTAAAAAGATTTACATTAAATTAGAGATAAACCAAAGGTTTTTCAAAAACGGTTGTTTCCTTAAAGGATTAAAACATCATAAAGGTGTCATTAATCACCTTGAACACAAACAACCCACGACAAACACTCAAAAATCTCTGTCTGTACACCCTATAAATACCTCATTCAAAAACAGAGTCTTTCATCTTCAACCTTCAAATTCGAAACCCTAAAACCCTTCTCCGAAACAAAAACCAAAACTCTCAATGGCTGCTATCAACATCAACATACCACCAACAGAACACTCTGTTCCCTTCATCACTGAAGCTGAATTTCTTCCATTAAACAGCAACAATGAAGCAATGAATGATAACATCGAAGAGTATGATATGAAGTGTCAAATTCTCATTGAATTTCTAACCAGATGCCCTATAGCTCAAGCTCTTACAAAGACCAGAGAGGTACCACAAGAACTCATACAACAAGTTGTAAAAACTCTCAAAATCTCAAGTCAAACTGAGCTAACAGCACATGTATGGGGAAATATCTTTATTAAAATTTCACCAGAAAAGATAAGGGAATGTTTGGAACTACCCTTAAATCAGAGCTATGAAAAAGCACCAGTAAAAGAAGATATGTTCTCACAACTTGATGCAGTAATGGGTTACAAAACAAAGATTTCAAAAATCAATGAATTCAAGAGAAACAAGCTATCTGCCTTCTAGCAAGTTTTAATGGAGATTCTGAACAAGTGTCTATCTTCAAAGATTGGAGGTACAGATCAGATAAATATGAACATTCTAACAATCATGTTCAGTCTCATTAAAGGATTGAACATTGATTTTGGAGCAGAAATATTTATCCTGATCAGAAGATCAATTCTGACAAAAACTGGGAGGATAGATTCACATCTACCCTTTCCCAGATTTCTGTCAATCATAATTTCTGATGCCTTTTCAAAAAGGAACCTAGAAATTCCAGCATCAGAAAATATGTGGAAAACAGAAACTATGAGACCTTGGACTGCCATAGGATCTTGGAAGTCAGATTATGATGTGCCTGCTCTATCAGAAAGAATGATGAATCTGATACCAGAAGATTCACCATACAGAGCAGAATATCTGAAGATGTTGAATAAAAGGCCAGAGAACAGAGGAATTTTTCAAAATGTGTCCCCCATGGAGCATGATGCACAGGAGTCGAGCACACCAAGAGTGGAACAGCAGGGTGAATCTGATCCTCATCCAGCTGATAAAGATGTAAATATGAGCCCTGTGACAGAAGAACATCATGCTGAAATCTCACATATGGGAGAAACAGGTGCACAACATTCCAAATTAAACATATTTTATTTTTCTGAGAGTGATTCTGATGAATCAATTCAAGGAAAACATGAAATTTTACTTAGAGATACTATTTCTTCAAAACAAGATGTGAGTAAAACCAAAGACCCATTTTCTGAATCAGATTCTGAGGAGGAAAATATGGTGGCAACAGGTGGAGATCAGCCTGCTGATCAAGGAAACCTGGATGAGAAAACTAAGAGTTTCTCAACAACTCATGGAGAACCTAAAAAGGTTCAAGGATATGAGGAAATCCAGAACTTGAATGTATTTCAATTTTCTGGTAAGGACATAGGGAATTTGGAATCTTCAAATCCTCTTAACCTCAGAACAGCAGAAAATGTGTTTTCTGCTGGTGCTAGAAGGGAAACATTAGTTGTTTCTCCTATCTCCCAAGGACATCAATCTACGTCCCCTAAACAAGTTCACAAAGAACTTGAAGACACAACTGCTACTGTGAAAACAGCAACAGAAGAAAAACTTGATCTGATACTAGAAGAAATCAAAAATCAAAAGTCAGATATCAAGGTTTTGTCAGAAACTGTCAAAGCTGTGCAGAAGCAAACAGAAAACAATGTTGCAACCCTTAACAAATTGCAAAAGTCATCAGAAAACAAAGAGAGCTCATTAGAATTTAAGAAGGCTCTCAAGGAACTTCATGATATCAAGAAAAAGATGGCTGAAGTTGCAACTGCAGGAGAAAACTCAAGTTCAGGAAAGATTCTTGAAGAAATATAGTTCCTCAGAGCCAACAACAGCAGCATGGCTGAGGCTTTTGAGAAACTGTTGATGGAATTGACTGCACAAAGAAATCAAGAAAACCAAGAGTTTCAGAAAATGAAGAAACAAGAAGAAACAAATACTCAAGCTCTTACTAATGTTCATCTGTTAGTAAAGAGGTTGCAATATAATGTTGCCAGACTAGCAAATGTTGATCTTCATGAACTGAAAACCCCAATTCCACAAGAAAGTCAAGCAAGGAGATCAGAAACTCCTCAACAACAACCAGAAACCATTCAACAATGTCAAACCAAACAAACAGAAACTTCAACAGCTCAAAAACAGAAGCAATCCATGGGTCCACCTCCAGATAAACAAAAGATACTCATGGGTCCTCCACCAAATGTCCCAAAACCAGACTCATCAAGGGTACAACAGAAAGACCATGTTCCAGTACAGCCATCTTCTACAACCATCACTGGAGAAACAGAGTTAAGCATAATGATGGATACAAAAGAAAAGAGAAGAATGGAACATGAAGTGACTTCCTCAAAAAGGCCAAGAAAAGAAATGATAGAAGATTCAGAAGGGAACATCAAAGAAATGGATGTGGTAAAAGGTGATTTACACACTATTATATACCCTAAAGAACATCTAAAGAATTACTATTGGAAAGGTCCAGAAGACAACCCAAAGAGACCACTCTCTCCAATGAGCAAAGGTATTGTTGAAAACAGAAACAATGGAGGTTGGGTAATTCTACACAAACACATGACCAATCCAATAGTATCAATTGAAAGAATTGATACTATGACCACTGGAGGAGGCATCTTAGGTTATGAAGTACAAAACAAGTATACCTTGATTAGAAAAGATAACAGTGAACAAAAGGTTACTGATGCAAATCGGGCTGATGATATTCACCCGATGGAAATAGTCAAAATGAAGAATATCATTGATGAAATGAAAGGTAATTCAGCTGTGATCAGAAGAGCACTTGAAAGTCTCAAAAGTGCAGGAGCAAAGCTATACAAAAGGGCTGCACTGGCAGACTTTGATCTATGTATCAATTTTGAGTACAGCAACAAGGTGCTAATACCTCCTCCCAACACCAGTATTCCAGCTGAGATCCATTCGAAGCTAGTGAGAACTGGAGCAATCTTTGACCAACCAGAAATGGGAGTAGTCTTCAAAGATGCTAATGAAGAGAAAGCTCTGTTCAGAATCAGTGATATATGCAGGTATTCAAATCAAACTCTAAAATATATAAAGAACTGCATGAATGAGAAACAAGAGCAGCTCAAGAAGAAGGGGAAGAACAATGAACAGCTGAGAAAAACAATTGAAGAATGCATTGAGAACTTAATGGAAGCAAGAGGATGGTACAAAGAAATGTACAAACAAACTCAAAAGGCAATTGATCACAAGAAAAGACTGAAACCAGGAGACAAATACAAAAGTGGAGTGAAGATCAACTAATGAATTGATGAGATTACATTCCTGTTTTTGAACAAAGTTTTAAATTTGTCTGATTTATGGTTGGTTTGACTATGTTCTATGTTTTTCAATTTAGGTGTTTTTTTTCAAAGAAAGTTGTTTATGTTAAGATATAGAGGTAGTTCATTTTCTTACAATACTTAGGGGGAAACTGTTAGGAAACTTTATTTGTAAGTATTGAAGAAAATCATAATCAACTGTATCTATGAAGAGATCACAGTCCTGAAGATCAAGAACAAGAAAAAGAAGATCAGATGGGACAACTGAAATGCACAACATCTACTTCAAAGAATCACAAGTTGATCAAGAGCAGAATTGGATTACTAGAAAAGGTCATTTCTGATGGATCTGATGATATTTCTGATGAAATATCATCAGTATCTGACGATTCTGATCATCAGGATTTTTCTGATGATTTGTTCATCAGAATTTCTGATGAAGTGGTTTATCAGAATTCTGATGAAATACCCCACTTCTCTGAAATTGGCTCTGTCCTGACACACTTACCGAAGCAAGTTGACATTAATTGATATCATGATGAAAAAGACAACTTGAACGTTGGATTCAATGAATATGTCAATTGGGCACTTTTTGCAGGACTTATTGCATGAATAAAACTATTGTTTATTCATGCACCCAGCCTTCTATAAATAGAAGGCTCAACCAGGAGAAGCAAAGTGAGTTTTGAAGCTTATCATTCATACATACATCAAAACTCCATTGCCCTCTCACCCACAGAATTCAAGATTCATTTGTACTAGTAATAATCTTACAACCACCTTGTAAACCATTTTTGTTTCAAAGTGATATAAACTTGATAATTCTGTAGGTCTTGTTTCTTGAAAGTCTGATTTCCATTTCCGCACATCTTTTTCACATCTACTGAAATCACTTGCCATATTACGTGAAAAGAAGTTGTTTTTAGGCCATACTGGGTCCAACATCCTCCAAAGCCGAACTTATGTACCTATAGAACACGCTTAAATCAAGTGTCAACACAAAGGAGGGTGAGTTCACATATAATTTCTGTAATATTTTATTTAAGGGAAAACTTCCTTATTTGACCCTTAGTGGTCTGAAAACCATTACATATTTAAAAACATTTATGTATGTTTTAAAAATATAACATTCATTTTAATAAAATGATGTTGTTGTAATGTTAATGAACAATTACAAATTATCATAAACTGAAGCAGAATGAACATCAGAAAGTACAATACACATCGTCTCAGTGTGTGGAGGATGAAGTTAGACTTGAACATATTTAAATTACCTTTATTGCAAAACATGGCCATTGAACATATTTACCACGAGCATCACCTAAATCTGTAACCTCGTTATAACATGACTGGAGGGAGAGGACTGCTCTCGAATTTTGGATCGATGATATCTACTTTGACTTTCACATAGCCATCCTCCATTTAAACCTCATCTAATAACCTATCCATAGTAGGATACACAAGCCCCGAACTGACTACTTTTTCTTTCATAGAAGGGCCCGGGAATAACAATTCACATTCAGCAAGCTCCTACAAGATGAGACAACATTTATAAAACCAACATTGTATATAAAACAATGTATAAATATAAGTACCTCTATAGGTGGATAAAGAATATGGGATCCACCAACAACACTCGTGCTACGGATACTAGGGCTCGAGCCCACCCCTCTATAATCGCAAACCACCCCTAACCTTTTAGTGGTAGACACGTCTGTTTGACTTTGTTGTCTAGCACCTTGAAATAATCCTCCCTTAGCCTTTGTGCGTCATTTAATCAACATTTAACCACAAGTAGTAAATCCAAAAACTCATTATTTATTTATCTATATAATAATATAATATTAGCTATAATATTAGAAATAGTACGTAATCGCCCTCCATGTTCCGGTCCAAGTAGCCTACTTAGTGGATCCTCCACCCCGGAAAAATAACTGCCATCTGCCTTTATTTCTATTTCGTATTCGGACTATGTAATATATACAATTGTTAAGAAGTTTGACTTTAACACATATATATAGAAATATACATTCACTTACTAGTTTAATAGACTCTATTCGCGCATCTTTTGCAAGTTCATACTTCTTAGTTTTCTTGTTTTGTTTTGCTCTAGCCGAAATCCACCTTTTAGAGCGCCAATCTTGAATAGTTTTGAGGTGTTTATACACCAGCACAAGTTGAGACCATATGAGCGGAACAAGAGGCTCCAAAGCCGCATACCCGAAACGTCCTAACCAAGTATGGAATACGTTCTTCTTGGCACTTTTTGTCGCGTTTTCACTTTTTTCTTCACATAAATAAACAAATTGTAATGCATTAATAGTTATAAACATATAACAATAGCATACATAATAATAATATAACTAAAAATTCTCATATACCATAAATTCCTTGCTACTCCTTTGGGCAACAAAGTTTTCCCAATGTTGTGATTCAAGATTCTTATATGCCTTGAAAGGAGTTTTATTCTTCCTTACATAGGCTGTTGTAAGATAACTTCACCAATTTGTATGTATGCCGTTTTTTTGCATTTTAAGTGCCGCTTCTTTGGGCACAATGTTATTAACTTTCCATAGTTCTTTGCATATTTATAAAACAAGAAAGTTTAACAAATATTATTCATGTTTCTATAAAATTACAAACAAAAATATATAATACCTGAATATCCTTCCATAAATGTTCCCATTTTTGTTTTTCAAATTTATCTTGCGGAATATGGTAAGAAAATTCGGCTTTTAGCTTCACTCCTAACCATGAAGTATAATCAGTCGCATTCTTGCCAATCGGTTGATTATCATGGTTAAACTCAATTGTATAGTCACAGTCTTTCTTTGAGAAAGTCGCAGGCCTACGTTTCCCTCTCCCAAGTTTAGACATTTTACACACTAAAATTAAAAAATAACATATTTACAAACACCATATAAAAACACTAAACAATATGGCCCACAGAGTATCATCACCTCATAAAAAACAGTAAACAATATAATCCAAATCGGTAGATATCATAGAAAGTCTCAACTAAAAACCTAACATATATATATATATATATATAACAGGGGACCACATGTGATACGCATAAACCACTCAAAAAGTATATTGAATCTGACATGAGGGCCACATATGGAATCATATATATCTAGCAAAATCCAACATATATCCAACTTAATAACGAATTGTATTCAAAATTTTGCACTGATATAAAGAATTTAAGAAGATACTTGATAAAACTAGGGTTTCTTACCAAGGGGTTTTGGAACAAGAATTGAAGGCGACGATTTTGTATGAAATCTGAAGGGGTTTTGTTTCTCAGGATGATACGGGGATGCTACGATCATACCACACATCGATTGTTATACGGGGATGTTACAATCATACACACATTGATTGTTACAGGAACTAAAGCAAAGCAACAACTACACGCTCGATGGCCAGAAGCGGTGGTTTTGGAAGAAGAATTGAAGGCGCGCATGTGATAGTGAAAAGTAATGGCAGGGTTTTGGGGGTAGATCGAATTGAAGAGGATCGAATTGAAGGCCAGAGGCGGTCGTTTCTCTTTTTTTGGGGGGGTATGGTTATATAATTTGGGCTTTGTTTGGATTGTTTTATTAAAACTTTTCTAAAACAGTTTAAAATATTGGCATATGAAGAAAGTGAATAGTTAGTATGGATATTCGAGTACAGTCCTCCAGACCTCAGATGTGATAAATAAGTTGGTTGTTGTTCATATGAAATTGTTAAATATAAATGTGAATGAATAATTTACACAGGGAAGTCTTCGATTTGACCTATCTATAATAAAAAGATCACTAAAAAATGTTATGTATATAATACCATTTTTGTGTATAAGGAAAGATAACGTATAAACCAAACAAAAACAAACTCCCAATGCTCATAAGATACATACTAAAAAGTTATATTTAGTGTTGGTAAGCTTTTTATTTTTATTTACTTCTAAATAAAATATTTGAAAAGTATTTTTAGAAATTTACCTCGTTTACTTTTAAATAAAACTAGTATTAAGCACCCCGCGTTGCGGCGGGGTCATCAACACTGAACTTACGGCGTGTTAATGCGAATAAATTAGACCGAAACGTAAAACATAGAAAAAAAGAACTAAGTTGACCTAGGACTCGTGCGTTGCAACGAACCTATTAAACTGGAAAAAATAGACAACGTAAAAATATTGAACCGCACACACATTGCGTCGTGTTAACTCACAGAATTTAAAACAGAACTATAGTATGGAAATATAATTTATTATTATTATTATTATTATTATTATTATTATTATTATTATTATTATTATTATTATTCTTTTTGTAGTTAGGTAATATAATCAATTCTACCAGAAAATTCTTCATGTTCTTACGACTTAAACCACAATTATCCTAAAGGTAAGCATGTTTAGTATATATTATTGAGCTCGAGTCGGATCACGATCCTATTAATGAGAATTTTAAATAAAAACTTCAAAAATAATACTAAAAAATACATAAAAATATTTGTCAATTTCATAGCATAAACTTGAGGCACATCTTCTATAATGCCTTGTAGATCTTGAGCCACATCTTGATTCATAATCCTACAGTTAATTAAAAAGTTAATTTATAAAAATTGTGACACTTAATATATATATATTTACATATATATATATATATATATATATATATAGGGAGAAGATCATGCGAGAACCACCTCTTATTGCGAGAACCGCGAGAACCAATGTGAACACAACCAAAAATGCCTAAAAATAGCTAAAAATCACACAAATTTTTTTTTAATATTTTTTATATAAAAATCGCTACTTTTCGAAGACAAAAAAAAATTAATTTTTTTTTTAAAAAAAAATAAAAAAAAATTTTGGCCACTAAAAGTAGCGATTTGAGCATAAAAATTATTAAAAAAAAAATTAGATTTTTTTTTTATTTTTTTAGGTTTTTTTAGCATTTAGCTTGGGGGGGGTTAGGTTTTTTTTTTGGGGGGGGGGGGTGGGGGTTTAGGTTTTGGGGGGGGGGGTTAGGTTTTTTTAGCTATTTTAGGTTGTGTTCACATTGGTTCTCGCGGTTCTCGCAATAAGGATGGTTCTCGCATGAACTCCTCCCTATATATATATATATATATATATAAACACACCAAACCTTGATCATCGTAAGTATGTGGGGTCATCAATTTGATCCTCTAATGGTTGAATTTCTAACGGTTAAATACCAACAGAAAATGGTGGTAAGTCATCAAAGTGGTCATATTCTTCCGCGTCGACAACATTATCAACGCCAAGGATATGTCGTTTACCTTGCAATACGATGTGGTATCTTGGTTTGCTCGGGTCTTTTACAAAGAACACTTGTGTGCAATGTAAAGCGAGGATAAATGGTTCAGATGCATAGCCATTTGTTGCAAGGTCGACAAGTGTAAATCCATATTTGTCAACTTGAATACATGTACTGTTGTTCACCCACTTACATTTGAACACATGGATATTGATAGTTCTGTAATTCAGCTCCCAAATTTATTCGATAACACCATAATAAGACTCCTTAGCGATTTCCAATCTTATATTGTGATTTATCCGGTCGAATTTGTTTGTTGATGCTATTACTGTAACTCCACTATTCTGCATTGTACTTTTCTCATCTTGATCTTTTGTGCAAAAAGTATACCCATTAATTTCATACCCTTGGTAAGATTTTACTCTACATTCTGGACCTCGCCCCAATTGTTCCACAATTTTATTAACAACCGCCTGATCACCGGTTACCTTCTCTTTCATCCATGAAGAAAAATCTTTATTATGCTTAGTTTCATGCCACATTTTGCTCTTATTCGGGTAGGATGATTTTAATAACTTCAAGTGTTCATTGACATACGGAGCAAGACAAGTCATGTGTTATAGGACATAGAAATGTGCAAGTTCTAAACTATCCTTACTTGGGTTTAACATTTTCATACTGACACCTCCTTCCCCTTGAAGCTTGCTGGAGTGACGAGATTGTGGCAGACCAATACTTTTAGCACCTTCTACATATCCCGTACAGAATTCAATTACCTCCTCGAAAGCATATCCTATTACAATACTACCCTCATGCCAATAATAAGTTCTTACATAAGCTTTTAAGAAACCCATCTATCTTTCAAAAGGGTACATGTAACGTAAAAATACCGAACCACAAGCATTGATTTCTTCTAAGCCTGTAAATGAACCAAACGAACACGAACATAGGCATGTTCGTTTTCGTTCATTTAACTTTGACCGAACACGAACACGAACATATAATCGAATGCATTTTTTGTTCGTGTTCGTTCACTAAGAAATCAGGCATGTACGTATTTGTTTATGCTCGTTTGTTTAAAGCCTAAATGAATAGTTCACGAACATAAACGAACACAAACGAACATAAACAAAAAAATAACTGAACATATTTGAATAAACATAAACTAACATGATTGAACAAACATAAACGAACACAATTGAACGTAATTGAATAAATATAAACAAACATAATTTAACATTAGTGAACATAAACAAACAAGTCTAATATATTACTGTTAATTTGAAAACACATCTAAATTAGGGTTCATAGATACTGAAATTAAGTAGTTTTTATATAAATATTAAGTGATCAGTTACGCTACAAGAAAAAATTTAAAATTGCATTTTTTATCACTAGAAAACCCAATTACTAGTTAGTTATATTTATATAATTAGTTAGAAAACCTAATATTTATATAAATATAACAATTTATGTATTTACTAAAATTTAAGCGAACATAAACGAACGAACACAAGGTGTGTTCATGTTCGTTCATCTAATTAAACGAACAAAAATTTTTGTTCGTGTTCGTTCGTTTATTAAATAAACGAACATAAACAAACTTCCCACCGAACAAGTTCAAGGACAGTTCATGAACGTTTGGTTCATTTACAGGCCTAATTTCTTCAATGTTATGAATCACCAGGTGAACCATCACATCAAAAAAGGATGGCGGGAAGTACTTCTCTAGTTCACATAGTGTGATTATGATTCTTTTTGCCTTGCATCCAATTCCTGGGGATCAATAACTTTTGAGTGAATCATGTCAAAAAACAAACAAACTTTTGTGATTGTGTGTCGTGTACTCTCTGGTAGTAATCCACGGACAGCAATAGGAATCATATGTGTCATCAAAACATGTTAGGCCACGCACGGGGTCTGTTCTAAGTCGTAGAACGTAGCTGAATCGATCAGTGGCGAGGTGCGAAATCCCTCGACAACTTCTGAGAATCATTAACAACAGTTTCAACGCTTAACATGTCTGTGTTCATTGATTGATGGTGAAAATACAATAGTTCCTGATGAAAGTCAGCCAGACAGAGCTTCGCTACAATAATCAGCAAAAGGTACTAAACAACTAGCACTAACCAGCAATTTATAGGCAATCAGGGAAGGAGATAGTGTCACCCGGTCGGATGGTCATCCGATGGATTTCACTTTAACAGTTAAGCACCGTTCCCTGATATGTCTAGACACAAACATACATATACATACATATACAAAAATACATACACAGCACAAAATACATAAGACTCGATGCAGACGGAAGCTACAGACATATGTACTAACAGACTCCCCCTTGGATGTAGCTGTAGTTCCTTCCTGCATAGTCTTCAATCAGTCTTCCTGCTGCGTCTTCTCGCCTTAGCTTTCTGTCTTCTTTGTTCATCTCTCTCAGGAAGCATCTTCCTCCTTAACGGCCTACCAACTTCATTCCAGTACTTTCTGTACTCAAGATCACCATCGCGCTTTCTATCCCACCTTGGGATCTTGTTTTCTTCTTTCTCGATTGGTGTCTGGTCTATTAGTGGTGATCTCATTAACTTTCTTCTTCCAACAACAGCTGCTCTATCAGCAATCTCCTTGAATCTTTGACTGCGCTTATATTTCTTTAAGAATTCATCTATCTCAAGATCTCTGAACTTTGACTTCCAGTATCTGCCAGATTTGATATCTTTCGCATAGCACAAGTTCACTAACTTTTGATTATAGGCAATCAGGGAAGGAGATAGTGTCACCCGGTCGGATGGTCATCCGATCGGATGGCCATCTGTTCTGATGACACAAGTCGTCCGATGGATTTCACTTTAACAGTTAAGCACAGTTCCCTGATATGTCTAGACACAAACATACATATACAAAATACATACACAGCACAAAATACATAAGACTCGATGCAGACGGAAGCTACAGACATATGTACTAACAGAGTCCCCCTTGGATGTAGCTGTAGTTCCTTCCTTCATAGTCTTCAATCAGTCTTCCTGCTGCGTCTTCTCGCCTTAGCTTTCTGTCTTCTTTGTTCATCTCTCTCAGCAAGCATCTTCCTCCTTAACGGCCTACCAACTTCATTCCAGTACTTTCTGTACTCAAGATCACCATCGCGCTTTCTATCCCACCTTGGGATCTTGTTTACTTCTTTCTCGATTGGTGTCTGGTCTGTTAGTGGTGGTCTCATTAACTTTCTTCTTCCAACAACAGCTGCTCTATCAGCAATCTCCTTGAATCTTTGACTGCGCTTATATTTCTTTAAGAATTCATCTATCTCAAGATCTCTGAACTTTGACTTCCAGCATCTGCCAGATTTGATATCTTTCGCATAGCACAAGTTCACTAACTTTTGATACTGTTGAGCTTGAACTTTATCTGGCTTTGCATACACTATCTTGTTGTAGAATAGGTAATCAATATCCTTTTTGGAGCAATTCACTAACCACATAGGATCCAACACGCTGAACCTCCTCGATTCTCCAGTCTTTTTATCAAATAAAGAAATCACTGCTTCCGTTGTGCTCTGGTTGTACATCCAACCCTGAAAATCTTCGTAGAAATCCTTCTCCATAGCACGCAGCGGCATGTTTTTCAGACATCTCGGCGGCTTTATAATCAAAATAATATCCTTTTCTTTTGTCACTGGATCAATCTTGATATCTTGCTTTGGATATTGTGGTTTCCAGTCAGGAAATTTGTTCTTTGCCTGCAACTTAATGTAGTTCCACAAATGTTGATCATGCTGCTTCACGTCTAAGCCATAATAGAACTGTTTGATGTTCTTTGTTTGCACTAACTCCTCAACATCCCACCACAGGAGGGTTTGAATATCTGACAGAAATTCAAAGTACTGAACCCCCAGTTCCCGTCTGATAGCATAAACTTGTAGATCCTCAAGATAGCCCCATGATAAGATATCTCCCAGAGATTTATCCTTATGATCTGTGAAATACTGCAAAGGTCTTCTGAACTTCCTCTCCTTTGGCATCACTTTGAACCAATTCTTCTTTCCTTCTATCAAAGTTTCTTGCGGAACTGTTTGAGGAATACCTTCAGTTGTTATCTTTTCCAAAACTTTCCTTCTTAATTCATCTTCATTTTGTTCCTTAAACATCTCGGCAAGAGTTGGGAATGAATCATCAACACCAAAGTAGTGAAAGGGTGTATCTTCTTCAGACGTATCCGACCCTTCTTCAACTATCACATCGTTGAAATTATCAGCTTCATGTGCATACTTGAACTCATATTCTTTTTCTGGCGATGATTGGATTTCGTCTTCAATATCAAACTTAAAATTCCCTTCTTCTAACCCCAATTCCTCCAACATCTCAACCCTTACCTCTACCTCCCCTTCAACTGGAGCATTTAAGTAAATAACAATTGGTTGTGTGAGGAATACCTGATCAGAATGTTGCGTTCCAGAAGAAGAAGACTCCTGATGATGATCCTCCTCCTGTTCATTGATCTCGTCATTCAGAAAATCATCAAGCTTTTGTTGAACAGAGGGGTTCACAATCAACAACCCCATTGATCCTTGATCATCATCATCATCTTTATCATTTAGCGGATCATAGATTTCAATCTCATTCAACCAATATTCCATCTCTTGATCCTCTTCTTCTTCTTTTTCTTCTTCTTTCCAACATAACAACTTCACTTCTGGTTCTCTCGCCTTCCTTTTACGTTGTACAACTTGCACAAGGCGAATTATATCGTCAAAACTATATGATAGACAAGTTGTATCACCAACAAGAACAAACCCTTGATCTTCTTCAACATTCACTGCATCTGTCATTTCAACGTCACCTTCTGGTTGACTCGAAGAGCCAAGTGTCTCTTTTGTATCAATAACCAATCCTTTCCTTTTCTGAGTTGCTTCTTCAGCCAACTCCTTTTCTTTCTGAGCTCTTCTTTCCTCAACCCTCTGAATCTCTATGTTGTTGTAGATAGATTGAACATTAATGCCCAGATGATGTTCCATCACGGTGTATAACATGTTAAGCTGCTCATCTTTTACTGTTTTATCTGCTCTAAGTGCTTCAATCTCCAGCTTCATTACTTTAATTTCATTTGCAGACGCTTCGTGAAGTTCATCTAGCATCTGATGTAGTGTCTGATTAGTATCATTCATGTTCTTGTACTTCACATTCAATTCAGAAATCTCTGCAGATACTTGCTCAAAGAGCTTAGCGTTATCATCCACATCTTCAACCAAAGTCTTTATCTTTTTGGCATGTTTAGTCACGACAGTTTTCATTTCTTCATTCACTTTAGTAATCTTCTCAAGCTGCTCTTTTAGCTCATCACGTTCTGCTTCAGCTTTTGCTTTCTCTTTTTCTAGAAGACTTACTTCCTTTTTTCAGATCTTGAACTGTTGCATCATGAAACATATCAAATTCTTCATCAGGGAGAATATCATCTTTGAGTTCACCATGAATGTTGGGAAAACCTTCAAATGGATCAGGAAGAGTAGTTTTCTTTTACTTTGACGATTCTGCATCATCTTTCTTTTCTACTCTCTCATATTCAGGGCTTTGTGGAGCATTTTCTTTCTCTGCTACAGTCTTTTCAACACTTTGAACTTCTGGAGCCTCATGAACTTCAACATTTTGATCTTTAACAGCTTCATGAACCTTTGATGTTGTAATGTGCTTCTCATTTTTGCCGCTTTGAACTTCAGGCATAGTAGCACCTCCTTTCTTTGCCCTGACTCTTCTTGGAATAACTCCAGATTGAACTGCTTTACGCTTTAGAACGCCTTTCTTTTTCTCAGCCTGTGGTGTAGGAACATAAGTCTCATCTTCATCGTCTGAGCCTTTCTTCTTCTTTTTATGAGGTTTCTTCTTCAAAGTAACCTTTCCAAGACCAATCTTTGACATATCAATCTCTGGCTCTGTATCAGTCGATTCATCGTCAGCATCACTTGAATCTTCATGAACAACACCTCAGGTTCTTTCTCTTTAACACTTTCAGGTTGAACATGCTTTGCAGATTCATCAATCTTTTCAACACTTGAGCCTTGAGCAGCAGTAGCTTCTTCATTTTTCTTTAGAAAACTTTCAAGTGTATCCTTTAACAAACCAATTCCTTGTTGAAGAACATCAGTAGGTTCAAGCATAGGCTCATCAACCAACCTTGGTGGTGATTTCTTTGAAGTCCCTGCAAAATAATCATTAAAACATTCATTAGTCAAATATAACAATTAATAATCTAACTTTTCTTATGACTCCCCCTTTCAACTATACCCTTAACAACGATCTTTGGTGTCGAAACTTTAGGAGCAGATACAGCTGGGGAGGCCTTTGGTGTTCTCTTTCTTTTTTCGTCTTTCACAAACCAGTATCTTAACTTCTTCTCATGCATGTCTCTTAGACTATTTGTTTCATCTTCAGAGTTGTTATTCTCATGCCTCCAAGCGTCATTCTCGGGAGCTACATAGTTTCTATTGTTAATCTTACAGATCATATGCTTTGCCCCTGGCTCTTTTTCATCTTTCTTTAGCTTATATTGAGTTAGTCTATTCAAAGTCTCAGCTGTCATGTGTCGTAGACCTAACTCATCTTCAGGATCCTTCACAAGATATTATCCACCATATGATCAAATATCACTTGAGATACATTGTATGGCCTGTTAAGCAGCAAACAAGTGATTATATTCATGATATAGTCAGATGGTTCGTCATAAGCTCCCTTCCTGTGAGATAGAGCATGTATTACGCAATGAACCAGAAACTTGTAAGGTCGGCTAAACATGGACTTGAGATATTTGTCGTTTACATGTCCTACAAAACCCATTCTAAACCATAGACCTTTGCATAATCGTTCAGGAACAATGGTAAGGTCATTATTATTATCTCCTAAGTCCAATACACGTCTCACATCTCCCACATCAAACTTAATCTCTATATCGACATCCTTATCATTCTCATATTTCTTTTGAACTGCAGAATGTATCGTCTTTGTACTCTCATCATACCTTGCCGATTTCCAAAACATTCTAACATGAGATTCGTACACCTTTGTTCTATCAGTCAACACCTTATTGATTTTACTTTCTCTTAAGAACTTCGCCATATCACGAAATGGCTCCATATTAGCATAGTTCTCCTCCAAAATACAATAAATGTTGTGAGATTTGTCCCAATCTGATGCTCTTGTCTGCAAGAATAATCGACGTTAGCATTTGCACAAAGTTCGAGACAAGAAGTGAAAAGTGTCAAAATTTTAAGAATTTCAACAATTTTCTAACTCTGGAACTATCACTCTATATAGTACTGAGGATCGGATGGTTATCCGATCGGATTGCCATCTGATCAGATGAACCATCTTATGTAAGAATCAAACAAGTCATGTGCATGTGGATCGGATTGTCACTCGATCCATGAGACAAACAGTTCAGCACCTTTGACAAGTCAACTTAGTGAGTGAATGGTATGGATCGGATGGCTATCTGACCGGATTATCATCCGATCGGATTGCCAATCGAACAATGACAAGTTTGCATAGTGATGAACAGGTATGACATTATGTGATTTGGATCAGATGGCTATCCGATCGGATTGCCATCCGATCGAATTGTCACTCGATCATTGGCATGAGATAAACATTCATATAAATGTGTGTTTTGGATCGGATAGCTATCCGATCGGATTGCCATCCGATCGAGATGCCATTCTATCCAAACCAACTTGTTAATAGGTAAGACACAATTTTCAAGACAAACACTTAGTAAAATATTAAACAAATAAAGTGTATTGGATCGGATGGCCATCCGATCAAACTGCCACTCGATCACCTGACAATGAAGAACACTATGAATATCCTATAAACATCAAAATTTTTCTTACTTTTTCTCAAAATTGAACACACTTTTACGTAGAGATTTTGCCGATGATCAAAACCCTATGTTCATATTTTTCTAAAACTCAGCCATTTGGGTTTAATTTATCAAAATGTGCACCGATAGCCGATACCCTCTAACCTTCAATTCATCAAATCTAAACTGTTTTTGTACAAATTGAGACGGTAAACCTATAGATCTAAGGCCCATGAACAAAACCCTGTGTTTGGTTTGAATCAAAACATCCTAATTAAGCCTAGATCTAAGTTTATCAAGTCTAACAGTCGCCGACAACAAGAAATATCATCAATATCTTCAAATTTAACCCTCAAAGTTAGAAATCTTACCTTTCCCATAGTGAAGATTGTGCAAGCCAATAATCCTATGAAACTTGGAAAGCAAGAGTGTGAAACAAGATCAAGAAAAGTGAGAGTGTTTGGGTGAGTGTCGGATGGTCGCTCGATCGAAGAAGGTTTGACTGAAGACCATTGACCACTATATATAGGCATGACCAAGTATCAGATGGCCATCCGATCGGATTGCCATCCGATCGGATCGCCATTCGATCCAAACACCTCTCTTTTGACTTTGATGTTCTATCAGATTTGGTCAGTTTTTAGAAATCCACATAAGTATCTAGATCCAAGTTAATGACCCCAAGCACTTAAAATGTCTACCAAGTCCAAGTTAATGACCTTGGTTGATCTGAAACGAAACATCTGACAATTTATTCAAACTTTTCAAACACATTTTCATGAAAAATTTTACAAGTGTCAACTTAATGAACTTGTTTTGACTTTGAATTTTCAAACCTTTCAAGATTAGCTCCCAACCCTGTTGTCCAGTTCAGAAACTTCCTGCTTTGCTTCATGACTGCGAGTCTGAAGATCAGCTTTCTACCTTGGTTTGTCGAAAAACTAAAGCAGAGATGTAAAATCTTTTTGGGATTTTATGAAAGTTTAAACTGAAACACTATGAAATCTTTTTGAGTTTTGGAGCTAAACAGAAATGAAATGAAATTCAGTAAAGGAAACTATTTACAAACATATTTTTAATGAGTGTGTGAGAGGATCATATCAGCTGCTTGACAAGTTAAAAGTGGCATTGAGCTTGATTACACACTAAGTATTAAACAATTCACTTAGATTACCGATATACTAATCCTTTTAAATTTTCACACAAATTTCAACTTATTCAGGATACGAATTAGTGTTTTTAAGAACTTAACTTATACGCGTGTCCCACCTCAGAATATACTCTCATATCCAGATCTCTATATTCAGTCTTACAGGTGAACGTACAATAATGATATCTGTAAAGGGTAGTGCGAGGCCATGAGAGCTCAGGTTAGAACTTCCGTTCAGACAAAGAGATGATCGCTTGACTTTCGGTGTGTCCCATTTAGGGATCTTTTCTTCAACAGCACATGATTAGCATTTTGCAATGTTTCATCATTTTTTATGCTGAGGGGAGGCTTTAAAGATTAAAGCAGTGCAGAGTATTATACGAGGACTAGGCTATTGCTTCCGCAAAATCAGAAGTCCTGGTATAATACCCCAGATATCATCACGCACATAGACCTAGTATGTCAGAAATAGAAAATCTTTCAAACAAGATTTCAGGGGTTACCTATATATCCTAGAGATGTTCCCCACGAAATAAGCAAGAAATGATTTTTAGGTTTATATCCTGAACAAATCTACTAATTGTGTAAAAACCTATCGGCATATCATCTGCGAGATTGCTTAACGCCTTTAAACATTACATTTCCTTAGCATACTGTAACTGTCTAGCTGATGTACTATCATTTCCTCTTTTTACACAAACTCTTTCTGGTTTTCTATTGTTTTGGATTTTAGCATTTTTATTGTTTTTGAATTTTCTGAAAATATATATATCCCCCCTAAATACCAAAACAACTAAAAATACGACAAACCAGTGCAGTCTGCTTCTCAACATCATCTGCAGTGGTTTTCTCATCAACGCCAACTATTTCCTCTGCATCCGACAACAGTTTCATACCATTCAATTTTAAAAGATATTGAAAACAAGATTTATCAAAAGCTTTGGTATGTAAGTCTGCTTTTTGTTCGTCGGTGTGGATTTTGTCTATTCGTATCAACTTCTTTTCATAACAATCACGTATGAAGTGATGACGAATTTCTATATGTTTAGTTTTAGTGTGATGCACCGGACTTTTCGTTATGTTGATTGCTGCCTCATTATCAACAAATATAGGAGAAGAAAGAAATTGCAAACCGTAATCGCGCATATGTTGCTGAATCCACAGGATCTGCGAGCAGCAGCTGCTGGCAGATACATACTCTGCTTCACATGTTGATAAAGCAACAGAGGTTTGCTTCTTACACTGCCATGTGACCAGTCGGGGTCCGAAAAATTGGCATCCTGCTGTTGTTGCTTTTGCGTTAAGTTTGGAGCAACCGAAGTCAGAATCTGAGTATCCTTCGAGCATGAAGTCACTTTCTTTGGGATACCAAAACCCCAGTGTTGGGGTTCCTCTCAGGTAGCGTAGGATCCTCTTGACGATAGACACGTGCGAAGCTCTAGGACTCGACTGATATCGGGCCGCGAGGCATGTTGGATACATGATGTCAGGTCTGGATGCTGTCAAGTACATCAGCGAACCGATCATTGAGCGATATAGTGTCTCGTCCACCTTCTCTCCGGTGAGATCAGGGTTGATACCATGATTGGTTGCTAAAGGGGTGGATATTGGAGCCGTCTCAGACATCCTAAATTTCTCCAGAACATCGTAAACGTACTTCGTTTGATGAATGAAAGTTCCCTCAGGCATTTGGTCGACTTGCAGCCCTAAGAAGAATTTCATCTCACCCATTGATGACATCTCGAACTTCTGCTTCATCACTTTTTCAAAATCTTTGCAGAGTTCTTCGTTTGTTGACCCAAAAATAATGTCATCAACATATATCTGGACAATCAGCAGATGACCAACGACTTCCTTAGTGAAGAGAGTAGCGTCCACCTTTCCTCGGATAAAGCCGTTGGTAAGCAAGTGTTGAGAGAGCGTCTCGTACCAAGCTCTCGGGGCCTGATGCAAACCATACAGCGCTTTGTCCAGCAGGTAAACCTTATCTTTGTGGATTGGGTCAGTAAAGCCCGGTGGCTGGCCAGCATATACCTCTTCTTTCACTTTTCCGTAAAGGAATGCCGAATTGACATCTAGCTGGTATACTTTAAAACCTTTCCATGAAGCAAAAGCAAGGAATATTATAATGGCTTCAAGTCGAGCAACTGGAGCGTAAACCTCTGTGAAGTCTATCCCCTATTGCTGACTAAAACCCTGGACTACGAGTCGAGCTTTGTTTCTGACAATCACTCCTCTGTCATCTCTTTTACACTTGAACACCCATTTTGTGTTTATCTTTCGGTGTCCGTCAGGTAGATCCACAAGCTTCCATACGCCAAGTTTCTCAAATTGACTCAGCTCCTCTTGCATTGCAATGAACCATGATTCTTTCGTCAGTGCTTCCTTGTAAGTTCGCCGTTCAATCTGCGAAATAATGCAACTGAGTGAGAATTCAGTTTGTAATGGAGCAATTTTAGTATAAAAGCAAGTAAGGCCATGGTCAATCTAGCTTCTGGTGCGAACTCCTGATTGTAGCTCTCCTATTATCAACTCCTATGGATGGTATGAAAGAGTCCTTGGCATAACTTCGCCAGGAACATCCACCTCGCCTTCCAAATTAGTGACATTCTGGTTTGCAACTTGTTCATTGTCAAGAACTATCTGAACTGAAGATTGGATTTGTTCCCCCTCAGATTCTGAATCACCACGATCAAATGTTGGTCTATCATCAGATTCTGAATTACCATCATTAACTGCCGTCTGATTTGCTGGAGCAGACTCGCGTTCTGAAGTAGTCGGAGTTTGCTGAACTTCATCATTCTCTCCAGTGTTACTTGGACCAGCTTCATCATCGTTGGAAGTTTGTTATTGACGTGTAGAAGACCTTGCTGGAAATCATCCCTGAGATGCTTCATATTCTCGTAAAATATCCAAATCATCAAAGAACTCTGGCTCTTCTTCTAACTTAAATGAATCCCATAAGGCATCGTAGTTGAATCGCCATGAGTCTGCAGGCTTCTGTGGAGGCATAGTATAGCCTTGACATTCAACATGCTGTGCTTCGATGATTCGCTTGAGACTTGGAACAAAGATGTGTCTGAGTGGACTTGAATACCCCACGAAGATACCTTCTATGCACTTTGAACCAAATTTGCCACCGGGATCTAGAACTGTGCAGGGAGACCCGAACGGTTCTAAATACTCGAGATTAGGCTTGCGATTGTTGATCAACTCAAAACATGTCTTGTTGTGCTTCTTCACAGTAAGTACCCGGTTGAGAGTATAGCAAGCTGCTGATACTGCTTCTGCCAGAAATTAATCGGTAACTTAAAATCAGCTAGCATCGTTCTTGCCGTTTCGATCAGCGTTCTGTTCTTTCTTTCTGCGACTCCATTCTGCTGCGGAGTATAAGGTGAACTGAACTCTTTCAATATACCTCGTCGATCACAGAATTCCTCCATTTTGTTGTTTTTGAATTCTGTACCATTGTCGCTTCTTAGTCTTTGAATGCGTGTTCGGTACAAATTCTCTATCTTCCTAAATAACCTCAGCAAACCCTCAAATGTCTCGTCTTTTGTAACACCCCAATCGCGTAATACAACAACACGCGGCGGAAATATCAGGGAGTCACGTTACAAATTGCTCACAACTACTGGTACTAAATTGTTTCAATATCATTAACATCGTTTTACAAACAAGAATACATGAAATTGTTCTTTTATTTTAGAAGTCTAAGGCCCGTATGCAGTCCTATGCGTTGCATGCTTGAACAGTCGAAAACCTGAAACATATGTGAAAAACAGTCAGCATAAAAATGCCGGCGAATACATAGGTTTTATTAGCCATGTAAATTACAAAACATTTGGTATGTCAATACTTTAACAGCCACGAGAGCTGTTAATTGAAAATAAATCTTGAAGCCAAAGAATGGCAAAAATTTAGTATTGCATTACAAAATCTTAATTGTGAAAACTTGTGACAAAATAGGTTTGTATATGGTGGTAATATGATTATTACTAAGTCATTTTATGCCTTATATTGTAATATCGATTAAACCATTGTAAAAAAAAACTTGTTAATGTGTTATTAGGAATCCAATCAAGGATTAATAATAACTGTTTTGAAATAAATCAAAAACTTCTGAAAGTATTATATAAGTCAAATCAATGAGACATGATAATACTTCAGATATCTTTCTAAGAATCCAACACAGAGAGATATGGAAGATTCTACAAAGATTTGGATAATTGAACATTGAAACAACCATACACAAAATCCTAAAGTGATCCAGATAACGCTACCAGAATAATAAAATAAGAACACTTATATATAGGAAGTACCAGCGGCGTATCCACCATGTTCTTATTTTATTACACTCGTTTCGTTATCTAAATCACAACTACCACATAAACACATAATCGTCAACTTGTTCCACCTCGTAACCATGCATTAAAGTACACAATGAATCCAAACATGGACTCCAATATTAGTACTCTAAACATCCCATATAAGTCTAACTATGAAGATAGATAGATACTACAGGGATCCTGCGTTCTGTCACATTGTCTAATCAAATATGCATTAAAGTACATAAGGAATCCAAACATGGGCTCCAATATTAGTACTCTAACCATCCTACAAGAATCGATCTATGAAGGTAGATAGATGCTATAAGGATTCTGGGTTCTGTTTTATTGAATTATTAAATCAAAACAAACCTAAATCCTAATGGTGATTCGGGATAACGCCACGAAAGGTAATACAATAAGCACACTTATATATAGGAAGTACCAGCGGCATATCCACCATGTGCTTATTGTATTATCTAGTTTCGTTATCTAAATCACCAACAAACTACACAAAAACCAACCATCGAGTTGTAAAGTACTTCTTAAAAATCTCACTATGAAGATAGGAAGATCTAAGACTGTACTTCAAATATCCTACATGAATCTAACTATGAAGACAGGTAGATCACTTAAGGATAAAACATTGCATTTGCATAATCGGAATAATACACATAAAAGCACTTAGTGAACACACATATGCCATACATTTTGAAAACAGATCGATTACACATATGAATCACCCCAAAACATTTGAAAACAGTAAAAGAGGGGAACTATGTACTCGCCTTGGATTGCGTATAGTCCCGGTTCAAAGGGTATAACAAAGCTCAAAAGACCAAGAGTTCAAATGTTGAAGCGGTTCCTAGAGTAATGGATACCATGTTAGTGAATCGACACCTAAATCGGAAGATCAGGTAGAATAAGGTCTCATAAACCAAATGAGTATTGGAACTCATGTGAAATGGTTTAACAAAGCCTACATTCTAAATTGGAACCTATTCTAAGTGCTTACGACCTATTACGACTCATTAAGGTAGCTTACGCTACTTTAACGTGTCGTTCGCGTGAAAGCGCGTTCGAGACGCCTAACTAGTCCTATGACAAGTATTATATGCCTTAACATATCTAATTATGTTATATAATCAGTTTAGATGTCAAAACATATGTTACATATGCTTAAAATGAAATTATGTGCATAAAGGGTATTTTGGTCATTTTCCTAGGGCATATAAACTACCTATCATACAACTAACTAAACGAAATGACCATAAGGTATAACATCGGAAGGTTATTCCCTATACAACTATGGTCACACTATATGTTTGGTCGGATCCTAACGATCGACCAAACGGGTCGGGTTCGAAAGTCTAAGCAGTTGTTTAGACCGCTTATCTTACGACCCTATATAAGCACTATCCTAAAAGTGACGAGTTAAACATGTTTAACTAAGTTAGAAAACAAGTTTGATATCAAAACAAACGGTTTTGATACCCAAGAATAGTTTGGTTACAAACTACGCATAAGCACGTATTTTGACCGAAACTATGACTCGTCACTACGCCTAATCAACGTGGTAATCAGTAGGTATAGTCACAAGGGACTATAACCAGCGTGATTACGCTCACGTTGCGAAGTTCAAACGAACTTCGTGTTGACCATTGACTGGTCAAAGCAAAAAGTCAAACACTTTTTTACTTTTATGCTTGAAATGCATAAAAGCATGAAAGAATACTTACAAAAGGTCCAAGCTTGAAGATTTGAACTCAAATTGCTCAGGTATGAAGCCTCACAAGGGAGAGCATCAACTTAGAGCAGGTTTGAGAGCAAATGTGTGAGGAAATGAGCAAGAGGGCCTTGCTATTTATAGGAATCAAGGTTCAAGGAGATCATTCCATGTGTTAGGGGCATAAATCTTGGCCATACACTTGTTGTAAACTGATTGGGCACCTTGATGAGCACACAAACCAGCCCATAGAATGCTAAAACAAGCAAAGGAAACAAGTGCAAGCAGCTGGGTTTTGAAAAACTGGTTTCTGCTGATTTGGGCATGGCTTACGGACCGTAAGCATGTCCATACGGTCTGTAAGGACCTGGCTTGCTGGAATAAACTTTCACTAATTGGCAGAACAGCCCCTGTGACTCCAAACTTGATTTTCGATGCGTTTTGGCACGTTTAAGCCCTGTTAACCCCATTTCAAAGCTCTAAAATGAAGTTAAAGTATAGGGAACTTAAAATGTGCTAAAAAATATCTCGGATGTCAGCTCGTTTGGTCGTACGGTTGCGTTATTCGGTTAATTACGACGGAACACGAACGGACGCGAAAAACGATCCAAATTACGCGACGAATGGAATTTTATCAAGCCAATCACTAAAATGAAATATTTTAATGATTTCATAAATTTTTTGGATGTCCGGATATATTCAGAACGTAAGATATGCGCGAAATGCAAACTTATGCACTTTTTGACACTTTTAGTCCCTATTGATCATATAAGTTTATTTTTGCGCACCAAACACCTCAAAGCATATTTCTAAGCTATGCAAAGGATATTTAGGGCATGTTTAACTTATGATCAAGCTCTGGAATGTTCGATACTATGTGAATCAGCAGACTTTCGCAGTTTGACGCAAATAGTCCCTGAGTGTGAATAAACTTGTTTTTGGCACACCAAAGCTTTCAAAACCTATTTCTAAGTTATATAAAAGTCATTTAAGGTATGTTAAGCCTATGTCACTATTCCGGAGTGTTTTCCGCATTAAACTGATTACGTTTACGCATCAGTTCACGTATAACTTTCCATAAAGCGATTTAAGGCTTGAAAATGTACTAGAATCAAAACGTGAAATTGTAAAACCAAAATAAACAAATTTTGAGACCAAAACACATTGTTTCTTTGATAAAAGATAGTTTCCTACATCGTGTGTGTTTACGGAGCACAAGTGTCACAGTCTCCCCTACTTCAGGAAATTTCGTCCCGAAATTTATTCGAAGGAGACCGTAGAGTTGAATTGAAACAACTAACGGATAAGCAGATTGCTAGATCCCAAAGATGCGGAGCATCATTTGGTGTTGGAGAATTCAAAATGTGATTTGGGTTATTCAAAGTATCTCAAGGCATTCAACCTTTTGAAACTTGTGATAATCGACTAGTGTTCAAAAATCATTTAAGTATGGCACTATGTTATACTAAGCTCCTGGTGTAATTCCTAGCAAACAAAAGGGGTGTACATTCAAGCCCTTCACGTACACGGTTTCTAACGTCCCACAAGGTACATCCAATGCACCATGAGCATCGCATGCATAGGAGACGGGTCAACATACCTATGGCATCAAGATCGTCACCTTTAACACCATAATATACTCCTGGTCGGCTCGATTTGAGTTAATGAATGTACTTGCCGTAGTCCATCGGAAATAACCACACAATAACACTAAAACACATAATCACATAATGGTCCAAGATAACATAAAATCACCAAATGATCTCAGCAACGTTCTGAAGAATAACACAATAAGAACACTTATATATAGGAAGTACCATCGGCGTATCCACCATGTTCTTATCGCATCATACTCATCCTGTTACCTTAATCATTCTAGATTTTATGCCACCATACTTAACAAGGCTTACTATGATTCTCATGCGCCGAAACTCATAATTAAGTGTGCACCCATAATTACTCCTTTTGTCACATGGTCCACATAACTCCTCTTGTTAAGCAAGGGTAAACAAATAATAAGGTTGAACTATCATCTAAATCAACTAAACATTGTCACAATAATATATCTGTCAAATCGAATCGTATTTTATACTAGCAATGTTAACACTACTTATTTTGCATACAACAAATTTAGTAGTAGGTATTTTATTCTAGTAAAAATATATATGTTTCATATTAACCAAACAGGTAGAATGCAACATATACTAATCATACATTATCATCATAATGTAAGCATATCAAGAAAATGTTCACAAATCATGTGCTAGGCACGCTAAGTTAACATACTAAGCAAAAATGTATTAAGTATGTTATATCAACATACGAAGCAATTTGTATTTACAACCATGTATTATACATATTAGATAAATAAATCTTGTATGTACTATTATGATCATAAAATAGTATTAACTTGTTCATAGTACTCGTATCGATCGTGTTACCACGTTCGTACGAATGCACCGGAGTGCAATTTATATTGTGCTAATATTATAAGATTTAGTTCCTAAAGAACGGAATCCTCAAAATTAGCATGAAATTTGAAATCACACATAGTGCAATCACATTAGAGTTTAAAAATTGAAAATTGAATAACAAAGATAAAGATAAACTTCTTGGAATTTATATTGTTATTGCAAACATAGTTAAAATATGTACATTGTTCTTGAAATTAAACAGAAAATTTAGAGGTTCAAATAATCATAAGCGCTTGATCATTAGCTTGAGCCTCGTTGATGTTGAATACTTGTCCATTAGCATTGACAAGCTTGGGGCAGTTTCGCTTGAAATGATTTAAGTCACCACAATTGAAACATGCTCTTGGGCGAGTCTGAGTAGGGGCTGCTCGGTTCTGGATACGACAGGTCACAGCCAGATGTCCAAATAAACCACAAATTGTACACTGGCGACAAGGGGAATTTGCTGCATGATGATAATTGCAATGATTGCACCGAGGCTGCTTCCCATGATAAAATCCCTTGAAGGGTACTGAGTTCAGTGGGGCAGGTGCAGGAATTGCAAAATTCTTTGAAGCCTTGCGCTTCCTAGAACTTTTAGAAGATTCGGCCTTTGTTCCTTTCGAATTCTCGGTAACAGATTTGGTGTCTTGTTTCTTGTCTCCTTGTCGAAATAACTTACCTTTTTCTAACCTGTGAGTCAGTCAAGATAGCAGCTAATTCCTTAGCCTCCCTAAGCGTTGCAGGTTGGCTGCTAGTGACAATGTCTTGAACAGGGTCAGGTAATCCATCGATGTATTTCTCAATGGCCCGACCCAAAGGTGTGACCATAGTGGGGCAAAGTAGGCTTAACTGTTCAAATCGATCAGTGTAGGCACGGTTTTCCCCACTATCATGTTTCAGATAATAGAACTCATTTTCAAGTGCCCTTATTTCACTTCGTGGGCAGAATTCCTTTTTCATAAGATCCTTAAATTCTTCCCACGTCAGTTCCATTGCTACATCGGCACCTCGGTCTCTCATAATACCATTCCGCCAAGTGAGTGCTCTCCTTTGAAAGACACTCGAAGCGAAATCTACCTTGCGCTCATTGGGACACTGAACATGGCGAAATGTGCTTTCTATACTTTCAAACCATTCTAGGAGTGCGATTGCTCCTTCAGACCCAGAAAATTTTAGCGGTTTGGCTGAATTGAAGGTCTTGAAACTACACTGGGCGTTTTTGTTGTTATTGTTGTTGTATATCTGATGAACCTGGGCTACCGTGTTCAGAAGCACAGCAGCCATCTGCAGAGTGATAAGGGCTGCGATTTCTTCGTTGGTTTGAGGTTATGCATCTCGTCGAGGAGGCATCTTGAAAGCACAGCTATAGAGAGAACCAAATAAGTTAGATTTATCCAATTGTTATGAGTTTGTAACATTATTGTACTGTGAAAACTTTGATCTAGTAAAATCTTGTTCATTGGTCTTGTTCTTGTACTTATAATATTTGGTGTTGTGGATTTTGTTTTGAAACAAGAGTTGTTTGAAGATAAATTCTTGTAATATTTTTGGATGAGAGAATACAAACCGAGTTAATGGTTTGTATTATAAAATTCTTTACCTGTTAAAAATTTATTGTTTTTAAAACAAAATGTTTTTAAATTAAAATTTTAAAATAAAGAAACTTTGTGTTTGAAAATTTAAAAATTCTCATCCAAATGGTAAAAATTTGAAATTTTAAAAAGACAAAGGTAATATTTTGAAAATAAAATAGGATCTCGTAGAGTCGTGAAATGAAATGAGATTCATTTCAACTGTATTGAATCAAACATATCACCGAAGGTAATATGATGAAATGGTATTGGGAAAGGATGGATGCTTCGATTGTCGTTAAGATCAAACACATTACCGAGGGTAACATGAATGAGTAAGGTTACAAAGGTCGTTTAAAAATCATTTGGTAGGGTCAAGATGGATAGGTTTTTATAATGCTTCACGAAGACATGCTTTAGCCTATAAGTGGACACGCACCCTAAGAGTTCCCATGTAAGAGTGACTGGTCCGAAATTTCGGATTTGTACGAACACTCTAGCCTTAGATAGAAAACTCGGGTACAGGCATCCACCCTTCCAGATTGCATGTGTTCACGTTATTAAAACCCAAGATTTCGATGAAAAACGTTTGAGAAAAACATTTGAGAAATCTTTTGATACAAATCATTCAAGATAAAACATGTTGTGAAATATTTTGACAAAAACGTTTGAGAAAACATTTTAATGAAAACGTTTTGAGAAAAACATTTTGAGGAATACCTTAAGGCATAAAGCCTAAGGGTTTTAGGATAAATCATCTAAGGTTAGATGATTCGTAAATCATGGAGTAGTTGTGGCACGAATAAGGATGAGGATTAGGAAAGAAGTCCTAAGTCTACTCATGTTCGGGTCCTAGGAAGGTTATAGACTAGGTTTAAGGCATGCCAATAACCTAATTCCCTATAACCAGTGCTCTGATACCAATCTGTAACACCCCAATCGCGTAATACAACAACACGCGGCGGAAATATCAGGGAGTCACGTTACAAATTGCTCACAACTACTGGTACTAAATTGTTTCAATATTATTAACATCGTTTTACAAACAAGAATACATGAAATTGTTCTTTTATTTTAGAAGTCTAAAGCCCGTATGCAGTCCTATGCGTTGCACGCTTGAACAGTCGAAAACCTGAAACATATGTGAAAAACAGTCAGCATAAAAATGCCGGCGAATACATAGGTTTTATTAGCCATGTAAATTACAAAACATTTGGTATGTCAATACTTTAACAGCCACGAGAGCTGTTAATTGAAAATAAATCTTGAAGCCAAAGAATGGCAAAAATTTAGTATTGCATTACAAAATCTTAATTGTGAAAACTTGTGACAAAATAGGTTTGTATATGGTGGTAATATGATTATTACTAAGTCATTTTATGCCTTATATTGTAATATCGATTAAACCATTGTAAAAAAAACTTGTTAATGTGTTATTAGGAATCCAATCAAGGATTAATAATAACTGTTTTGAAATAAATCAAAAACTTCTGAAAGTATTATATAAGTCAAATCAATGAGACATGATAATACTTCAGATATCTTTCTAAGAATCCAACACAGAGAGATATGGAAGATTCTACAAAGATTTGGATAATTGAACATTGAAACAACCATACACAAAATCCTAAAGTGATCCAGATAACGCTACCAGAATAATAAAATAAGAACACTTATATATAGGAAGTACCAGCGGCGTATCCACCATGTTCTTATTTTATTACACTCGTTTCGTTATCTAAATCACAACTACCACATAAACACATAATCGTCAACTTGTTCCACCTCGTAACCATGCATTAAAGTACACAATGAATCCAAACATGGACTCCAATATTAGTACTCTAAACATCCCATATAAGTCTAACTATGAAGATAGATAGATACTACAGGGATCCTGCGTTCTGTCACATTGTCTAATCAAATATGCATTAAAGTACATAAGGAATCCAAACATGGGCTCCAATATTAGTACTCTAACCATCCTACAAGAATCGATCTATGAAGGTAGATAGATGCTATAAGGATTCTGGGTTCTGTTTTATTGAATTATTAAATCAAAACAAACCTAAATCCTAATGGTGATTCGGGATAACGCCACGAAAGGTAATACAATAAGCACACTTATATATAGGAAGTACCAGTGGCGTATCCACCATGTGCTTATTGTATTATCTAGTTTCGTTATCTAAATCACCAACAAACTACACAAAAACCAACCATCGAGTTGTAAAGTACTTCTTAAAAATCTCACTATGAAGATAGGAAGATCTAAGACTGTACTTCAAATATCCTACATAAATCTAACTATGAAGACAGGTAGATCACTTAAGGATAAAACATTGCATTTGCATAATCGGAATAATACACATAAAAGCACTTAGTGAACACACATATGCCATACATTTTGAAAACAGATCGATTACACATATGAATCACCCCAAAACATTTGAAAACAGTAAAAGAGGGGAACTATGTACTCGCCTTGGATTGCGTATAGTCCCGGTTCAAAGGGTATAACAAAGCTCAAAAGACCAAGAGTTCAAGTGTTGAAGCGGTTCCTAGAGTAATGGATACTATGTTAGTGAATTGACACCTAAATCGGAAGATCGGGTAGAATGAGGTCTCGTAAACCAGATGAGTATTGGAACTCATGTGATATGGTTTAACAGAGCCTACATTCTAAATCGGAACCTATTCTAAGTGCTTACGACCCATTACGACTCATTAAGGTAGCTTACGCTACTTTAAAGCGTCGTTCGCGCGAAAGCGAGTTCGAGACGCCTAACTAGTCCTATGACAAGTATTATATGCCTTAGCTTATCTAATTATGTTATATAATCAGTTTAGATGTCAAAACATGTGTTACATATGCTTAAAATGAAATTATGTGCAAAAAGGGTATTTTGGTCATTTTCCTAGGGCATAAAAACTCCCTATCATACAACTAACTAAACGAAGTGACCATAAGGTATAACCTTGGAAGGTTATTCCCTATACAACTATGGTCACACTATATGTTTGGTCGGATCCTAATGATCGACCAAAAGGGTCGGGTTCGAAACTCTAAGCGGTTGTTTAGACCGCTTATCTTACGACCCTATATAAGCACTATCCTAAAAGTGACGAGTTAAACATGTTGAAATATGTTTAACTAAGTTAGAAAACAAGTTTGATATCAAAGCAAACGGTTTTGATACCCAAGAATAGTTTGGTTACAAAATACGCATAAGCATGTATTTTGACCGAAACTATGACTTGTCACTACGCCTAATCAACGTGGTAATCAGTAGGTATAGTCACAAGGGACTATAACCATCGTGATTAAGCTCACGTTGCGAAGTTCAAACGAACTTCGTGTTGACCATTGATTGGTCAACACAGAAAGTCAAACAATGTTTGACTTTTATGCTTGAAATGCATAAAAGCATGAAAGAATACTTACAAAAGGTCCAAGCTTGAAGATTTGAACTCAAATTGCTCAGGTATGAAGCCTCACAAGGGAGAGCATCAACTTAGAGCAGGTTTGAGAGCAAATGTGTGAGGAAATGAGCAAGAGGGCCTTACTATTTATAGGAATCAAGGTTCAAGGAGATCATTCCATGTGTTAGGGGGATAAATCTTGGCCATACACTTATTGTAAACTTATTGGGACCTTGATGCGCACACAAACCAGCCCATAGAATGCTAAAACAAGCAAAGGAAACAAGTGCAAGCAGCTGGGTTTTGCAAAACTGGTTTCTGCTGATCTGGGCATGGCTTACGGACCGTAAGCATGTCCATACGGTCCGTAAGGACCTGGCTTGCTGGCAGAAACTTTCACTAATTGGCAGAGCAGGCCCCTGTGACTCCAAACTTGATTTTCGATGCGTTTTGGCACGTTTAAGCCCTGTTATTTCAAAGCTCTAAAATGAAGTTAAAGTATAGGGAACTTAAAATGTGCTCAAAAATATCTCGGATGTCGGCTCGTTTGGTCGTGTGGTTGCGTTATTCGGTTAATTACGACGGAACACGAACGGACGCGAAAAACGATCCAAATTACGCGACGAATGGAATTTTATCAAGCCAATCACTAAAATGAAATATTTTAATGATTGCATAAATTTTTTGGATGTCTGGATATATTCAGAACGTAAGATATGCGCGAAAATGCAAACTTATGCACTTTTTGACGCTTTTAGTCCCTATTGATAATATAAGTTTATTTTTGCGCACCAAACACCTCAAAGCCTATTTCTAAGCTATGCAAAGGATATTTAGGGCATGTTTAACTTATGATCAAGTTCCGGAATGTTTGATACTATGTGAATCAGCAGACTTTCGCAGTTTGACGTAAATAGTCCCTGAGTGTGAATAAACTTGTTTTTGACACACCAAAGCTTTCAAAACCTATTTCTAAGTTATATAAAAGTTATTTAAGGTATGTTAAGCCTATGTCACTATTCCGGATTGTTTTCCGCATTAAACTAATTACGTTTACGCATCAGTTCGCGTATAACTTTCAAGAAAGCGATTTAAGGCTTGAAAATGTACTAGAATCAAAACGTGAAATTGTAAAACCAAAATAAACAAATTTTGAGACCAAAACACATTGTTTCTTTGATAAAAGATAGTGTCCTACATCGTGTGTGTTTACGGAGCACAAGTGTCACATCTTTCGTCTTCAGGAACGTCATCCACGAGAATCTCGAATAGTCATCAGTGACTACTAGGCAATAAAGATCACAAGTAATACTCTTGACATTCACAGGACCGAAGAGACCCATGTGGAGTCTCTCTAGTGGCTTCGAGACAGAGTTCATCTTTTTGCCAGGATGGGATTTCTTCCGTTGCTTTCCTTTTATACAACTGATACACTCCCCCTCAAGATGAAAACTCTTCAAGTAAACACCTTTTACTAGACCATTATGCACCAGGTAGTTCATCTTGCGTAGGTGAATGTGGCCCATCTTTCAGTGCCACAGCTCTGACTCCTTTTTAGTAGCTCTTGATACGAAACACTGAGGTTGACCCATGGTAGTCATAGCAACGCTCATATCCAACACGTATAGATCATTAACCCTTGATTCTCGCATGATAATCCATTCCTCGGGGATGACAAACCCCGGCTTCAGGATCATACATTCCTTGTCAGTGAAATGTGTTGAATACATTCGATCACAAATTTAAGAAATGCTAAGTAAGTTATTCTCCAGCTCTGCTATATAATTGACTCTTTCAAATGTGAGTACACCATTTGATAATGTTCCTTCACCAATAATACGTCCTCCTTGATTCCCTGCGAAACCGACGTATCCACCGTTGAAACCTCGAACATCATATAACAGTTTTTTTCTCCCTGTCATGTACCGGGATGCTCCACTATCCATAATCCACCTTGAGATAGATCTCGGGAGCTCCTGCGCATTTCACAAACATTTAGTTAGATTTTGAAGCAACCCAAGCCTCCTTGGACTCGGGTAGCTTGACGTTAAGGTGAGATTTTATTGTTTATAATGGTGGGAAATTCTTGTCATTCATTTTTAAACTCTCTTCAGACCCAACTTCAACCTCTTTATATGAAAAGAAATCGTTTTTTGGAGGTTGACCAGATGGTTGATCTTTCTTTGGAACATACTTCTTCCCTGGTGGGGTCGAAGTTTGTTTTTCCAGTTCCTTGTAAAAATCCAAAGGTATATTCATCTTAACTGGTTTGGTTGAAGATGATTGTTTTGTAGAATCAGAAACCTTTGATTTTGAAACATTTGATGTCTTTGCCTCAGATTTTGGCTTCCAAGTTTGTTGTGGAGAAGCAACCCGTTTGTAAAATTTATCAGTTTTCTTTACCGGCTGTTTTACGGGTTCAGGTTTGACTTTGATGTTTTCATTTTTCAAAATCTTCTTCTCAACAAACATTGGTGCTTTGCCTTTGACATCATTTTTCTTTCTCGAATTCTCAACAACCACAGACTTAGGTTTTGAGTTGGTGCACTTTCGTGCAATGTGTCCAACTTCGTTGCATTTGAAGCACGTGCGGGTGTCAACAACCCGACTTTTCCCTTCATTCTGAGGTTGTGAGGCCTTCTTTGCAAAAAAATCTTCATTTGATTTCCAAAAGATTTCCGATTCTTGCTCGGAAAGTGAACTTGAACTTTTCACAAACACTTTCTTTTCGACAAACTTTTTGTTTTGAAAGTTCCTCTTTGATTGTTCTTACCACCCTGATAACCACCCGACCATCTGTTTTGGTTGTTATTGTTAAAACGTGGTGGCACTACAGGTTTTCTATAGTAAGATTTGTCCTTTTCAAAGTTTTAAAATCTTTTGGAACTTTTCATCCCTTCAATCTCAGAAACATCAATTTCCACAAGTTTGAAATCTTTTTCAGCTTATCAACATTCACATTCTCAATTGGGAACTCAATATCCGAGTACAACTTATCTGAACCAGATATCTTGTACATGACAAGAGTAGGTTCGTCACTTGAATTGTTCTGGGATTTTGATTTCGGAATGTAGTTGTCCAAAAAACACTCTTCATCTTCAGTCGAATCACTATCAGATTTTAAAACATTTTCAACAACATTTTTTACGACTTCGGATTGAACACTATCTTCATCAGATGATGAAGTGAATGTGACATCAATTGTATCTGGAAGTTTTTCAGCTTCTATTTTCTCACTTGTTTCACAAGTTTTATCCAACCCGGATTGTTTCTTTGAAAATTTGTTTAGCACAGGCGGTGGAACTTGATGATAACCCACCTCCATTCCATCCAAGTAGACATCTTCACCAGCTTTGTTCTTCCCAATTGGTTTGGGAATGATGTGTTGAAGAACAAATTTAGCGGAGCTGTAACTGTTCAATTTCAAATTGATTCGTTCATTTTCAATCTTAGATTCCTGGAACTGAAGCTTAAGACTTGCGATCTCGTCCAATTGCTGGTTGATTTGTCTTTCTTTTTCCTGAAGAAATCCATACAAATGAACATTTTCTTTGTAAGTGTTACCATTTCGCTCGTCAAAATCTTTAACGGTTCTTTTCAATTTTTCATAATTTTCTGAAATGGTTCTGTTTTCAAGAATCTCATTTTCTTTCTTAAAACGTTCAACATCAGTTTTATCTTTTTCAATCCTTTCTGTTAATTCTTTTATTCTCTCATTTGAAGCCTTAAACAGTTTATCTCGATTTAAAATTTGTTTTATAACCATTTCGACTTTCTCAACCAGATCTTGGGTCTTTTTCATTGTGAGATACGTATGTGTGCTGCAAACTTTGCATTCTTTCATGCAATTTTTGCAATCACTCTCTGTTTTAGCGCAATCAGTCTTACCTGATTCATTGTTTGAACCACTATTACTGACCTTGCTTGTTGACTCAGACGCAGATTTTGAATCTACCTCTAGTTCTTTTGCCATAAGCACTTTGTCGGCCATTTTTGTCAGGTTTTCTGCAGTCACCTCCTTTGTAGTATCGATTATCCCATCGTCTACCTTCATTGACTTTAACCTTTCTTCTTCGGCTTTCTTTGCAGCATCTCTCTCTCTCTCTCTGTTCATCTTCTTGCTTTAAAGATTCTATGAGAGTTTCGACTTTGACTGATGAGGGTTCTGCAATTATGTTGCCTTTCGGATCCAAATAGCACTCACGATCCGGATCCCATCTATTTGCTCATTTGGCTTCTTTCCAAGATGCGTAGATCTTATCCTTCATATGTAATGCTACCATATTTCGATAGTTGTATATTTGCTCTTCAGTTCGTGTATCTTCTTTTGGATGAATTTATGCCATGAATGCAAAGCTAACTGCATCATCTTCTGGCAAGAACTCACTCCAATCGAAACCTTCATCGTCCTGAATCACAGCTAAAGCTCTCGACTTCTCCTTTGGAGTCTCCTCGATCTGCTTCATTCTGGGCGGCTCTTCGCGATTTCGGTGATAAACAGCTTTCTTATAGTAGTCATCATGAAAAGGATTAGCTGTTTCATCCGTTGCTGAGTTTCTGCATTCCCGCTTGAAGTGCCCCTTTTGTTTACATTTGAAGCACGTCACTTTAGATTTATCAAAACCCAGTTTTGTCGAAGGCCCTCCAATGGAATTTCTTCCCATGATCTCCATGAATCGTTGTGCTCTTCGGATTACGCTAGCCATACACCAACGTATATCGATTAATTCCATCTCTTTAGGATCAATCTGGTCATAATCTTCTTTTGTCAGATTTGTATTTCCAATTTTTCCGGCGACCATACTTTCGTATGATTCTAAGATCGAAGCAAGAAACACCATTTGTTGTTTCGCTGTCTCTTCATTAAAGTTTTGAGCATTGTTCAGGTTCACAGTGATGTTACATTGAAACACATTTTTGGGAACATTTTGTTGTTGCTGATTCCCTGGAACAAACGAAGAAGAACCTCCATGATAACCACTGCTGGGTGATGAGCTGCTGCTTTGCTTTTCTTGAGTCACCGTGTTTGAACTCTCAGCAGAAAATGTGGTTTTCAGTGAAGTGGTTTTCAGAATCATACTACCCCTGTAGTAGAGATCGACATTCTTTTGATATGGGGTGTTGTTTACTTTGTTCATTTTCTTGATTTCCAACTCATGACTCTCAAATCTTTCAATCAACTGTCATTTCTGACATTGCTTTTGTGTTTTTCAGAACCAGACCATAGTATTGCCTATCTTTCTCATCTGGCAAAGATTCCAATAACTTTTCAACCATCTCTTCTTCGGTAATTGTGATCCCATGTCTGACGAGTTCTATCTTTAGATGGAAAACCGCTCAATCATCTTTAATACATTTTCATTCTTCATACATGCAAATAAGTCGAACTCCTTTTTCAGTAGTCGTTTCTTATTTTTCACAATCTATTCTCCTCCAATACACTTCTTTTCTAGCTTGGCCCATAAATCCTTTGAATTATCGTAGCTAATCAAAGAAATAATATCGTCTCTAACGGATTGATGTAACAGGGCTATACACTTTTGTTCAGCAATAAACATCTCTTGTTTATTGTCAGCCAAGTTTTCATAGTCTTTTCTTCCAAGCTATCACAAATCTTTTCCGAGAATGTCTAACAATAAGCCTAGAAAGCTATCACATACATTTTTCTCGATATGCATAACATCTAGGCAATGTCGAACTTGTAAATGCCTCCAGTATGGTAAGTCCCAAAAGATTGACCTTTTTTTCCAATTAGTTACTTTCTCAACACGAGTAGTACGAGTTTCTTTGCGAGTTCTTTTTCCCAAAACGGTATTTAGATTTTCAACTCGTGAAAATGCATCAAAGTTCTTTGGTTTCCTTCTGGTCTCGGTACTTCCATTAAAGTCCTCTGTGTTGTTTCGAAAACTATGACCAGTTGGAAGGAATCTTCGGTGTCCCATGTATACTGTTTTTCTGCAATGATTTAACCATATTGAAGTTGTCTCATCTTCACAAACAGGACAAGCTTCTTACCTTTCGTGCTATATCCAGATAAATTAGCGTACGCCAGGAAATCACTTATGGTGCAAAAAATATGGCACGCAAGTCGAAATATTCCTTCTTATAAGCATCATACACATTTACACCAGAATCCTATAGAGTTTTTAGGTCATCAATCAACGAGGACATATAAACATCGATGTTATTACCGAGTTGTTTCGGACCTTGAATCAACAACGACATCATTATATATTTTCGTTTCATACATAACCATGGTGGAAGATTGTAGATGCAAAGAAGAATCGGCCACGTACTATGACAACTACTAGCGTTTCCAAAAGGATTGATTCCAGCGGAGCTAAGCCCAAACCTTATGTTCCTAACCTTATTACCAAATTCTGGATATTTTCTATTAATATTTCTCCATTGTGGAGAATCCGCCACGGGTCTTAATTTTCCATCCTTTATACGCTCATCTGAATGCCAGCGTAATAATTTTGCTTCTTTCTCGTTTGAAAATAATCGTTTTAGTCTCGGTATAATAGGAAGATACCACATTACTTTAGCCAGTGGTCCATTTTTCTTCACATCATTATCATACTCACCAGTTTTTCTTTTTCTCGTGTACCTTGATTCACCACAGTTGACACATTCATGACTATTCGCATACTCATTTCTATACAAGATGCAATTATTCGGACATGCATGGATTCTTTCAACTTCCAATCCCATGGGATTCATCATTTTTTTGCTTGGTAAAATGAAATTGGTAACTCATTACTATTCGGAAGCATGTCATGCAAAACTACTAATAAATCTGTGAAACTTATATCACTCCATCTTTTTTTTGCTTTCAAGTTAAACAATATCAAAACAGCTTCAAGTTTTGAAATATCACAACCATTATATAATGGTTTTTGTGCATCTTCAAGTAGATGTAATTTTACTCTATCATCATCGTCAATATCATTATTCTCCAAATCATTAAACATGTCATCTAAATTGTTATCATTTAGACTGTCCTTATTTAAATTGTCATCATTTAATTTTCCTCGTTTAAATTGTCACCTTATAAGAAATTATCATATTCCACATTCTCTAAAATAACCGATGTCGTGGCACCGTCAATCCGTGATTCGCCATGCTTTGTCCAACAAGTGTAACTAGGCATAAAACCATTTGCAATCAAATGATACTCTATATCTCTAATATTTTCATGTTTATGAAAGGTTTTAAAATCCTACAAGGACACCAAATATCTTTAGAGCCAACATTCCTCCGATTAGCTTCAGCAACCTTAAGAAAAGTAGAAACGCCTTTTGTATATATTTCAGAAGTAGGCAGACTATGGTACATCCAATATTCTCTGTCTTCCATCTGAAAATTAAAATAATCAAATAAGTAATATGCAATTAAACATGTACATGTTGTCAATATAGTACTCTAGGGTGGTGGATCCTAACCCACTTTTTAAATATTCTATCTCAAATGTATATATTTTAACGTGTTAACTATTTAAGAAAAAAAAACGACAACATTTCCCCTTAACTCCCCAAGTATGTGGATAAACCACAAACCAGAAGGAGTGGGGAAAACGCTGCCGAATTTTTCTTAATAGTTAACACGCTAATATATATATATATATATATATATCCTAATGAGATAGAATATTTAAAAAGCAGTCCCAAACGGGGACAAACTAGAATTTATCTCTATTAGATAAATTTTAGACGGGTAAGCTCTAAAAGGTTATTATCAATGCATGTATATATATATATATATATATATGACACACATGCGCATGCATATTATATACATCTTTAGAGCATTCTCATCCAAACCATCAAAATATGTGAGGGGTAGTTTTTATATTATAAAGGGTATAAAAAATGGTTGTGAGTGGAGGAGAGAGAAAATGTTACTGTTCATCTGTATATTTGGGGGGACACTGTTCACCCAGTATAATTTTTTTAATATATATTGAAAGTAGTTGTGAGTGAAGGAGAGAGAAAAATGTAATGATAATATTATTTAATTGAAAAGGAGAGAGAAAAAGTATTTGTTTTTAGTCAAAATATATTGATATAGGAGTTGTTTTTTAGTGAAATGTATGTATAATTTGATGGATTGGATGAGAATGCTCTTAGTGACGGCATATGTATAAATATCATATATACATGTATACATACATATTATGCATAAAAATAAAATACATCAACAACAAAGATAATAAAAACAAAAGTTCATACCTTTAACTTTTGATTTGATATAATGAAGAATAAAAGCTAGAATAATTCAATTTTTATCTACAAACAAATAACAAGAAATAATTAATTAATACATATAGATCAAACAATATATGTATATACAAGAATACATATGATATATACCTGTTACTAAAGTAATGTTTGAATAGAATGAAGAATGAATTGAATTGAATGAAACAGGGGCTAAGGTTTGCAGAGAGAAAAAAATAGAGAGATAGGAAGAAAATCTAATAATAATCCGTAGAGTTTTTTATTAAGAAATATGATAAAAACCCTTTATTTGAGCTAGGTTGTTATGCACGCACAAAAAAAGCTATTTTTTTTGCCATAATTTACAACAGCTAAAAAAAACCATTTTTTTGAGCCAAACAACTCTAAAATGTGCATGTAAATTTATTTGTGCTAATTTTTGGGCGGTTTATGTATGTAACCGCCTAATATAATATTTTTTGATCTCAGAAAAAATATAATTTGTACTAGTGTTGTTTGGTGGTGATGTTCAGAATCATGTGTTAGCCGACCTAGGTGCTAGTATTAATTTGATGGCATATTTGTTTTATGAAAAACTAGGCCTTGGTGACCTTAAACCAACTCACATGACCTTAGGCTTAGGAGACAAAACCGTTAAGTATCCTCGGGAGAATAGTTGAAAATCTGCTCATAAAAGTCGACAAATTTGTTTTCCCGGTGGATTTCTTAGTGCTAGATATGGAAGCGGATGAAAATGTGCCTTTAATTTTAGAACGTCCATTTTTGTGCACTGCGAAAAGCCCCCATAGATGTTTTCTTAGGTACTATTACGCTAAGAGCGGGTTAGGAGACGGTAGTCTTTAACGTTAATAAGGTGAAAGGTTCGAGTGCTAATGTGGAGGCAGTAGCGTCAGTTAGGGAGAGTGAAAAAGATGAGAGAGAAGAAAACGGGGGTGAGTGATCCTAGTCTAGAGGAGGTGATAGAACCCAAGTATAGGGATCCACTAGATAGGAGAGTTGAGGAATTAGAGAAAATAATGGAAAGGTTAGAATCTAAGACAGAAACACTGAAGTGTCGGGATGGATATATCTTGAATACATAGGTTCAAACCGCCCGATGATGAATTGAGCTGTTGTGGGATATGGAAAGATTCGTTTATTCATAGGTATGATAGTGCTACAGCACGAGAGTTAGGGTACGGAGGTGAGCTGGGTCTACATGATCCTCCGTAAGTATTAAAGAAGTTGAGAAATTAGGGTGAAATTCCCGTTGTAGAGCTTGTAGAGTTTAAGTCATATTCGTATTTTAGGTAGTTTTGTGTTTTCATGTTTTAAGTTGTTTTGTAGGTGATCATGTCCGTGGAGGAGTTAAGAATGCGAAGAAACGAAGTTCCAAGATGGTTTCTAGTAAAAAAATTGGATTAGAAAGTGTTTTGGATGAGTTAGAAAGAATTTGGAAAAAAATTTAAGGCATGGAGGCAACAAAAGTCAGAAACTTTATGTGAAAATAGGCCCTTCGCATCACGCGAAGGGTACAGAGTGCTTGGTTCGCGTAGCGCGAAGATAAAGGAATTAAAAATGATTTTTATGCTCATCGCGGCACGCGGAGGAGGTAGATGGAACTCTTCGCGTAGCGCGACGAGTGTATTTCCCGGCTGAGTTGTTTTCCATTTCCGGTTTGACAGTTTCTAGCATATGGTTCATATCCGGCATGTGTTTATTTGTATTTAGTAGTTTTGAGTCCATCTTTTGTGTCGAGTCGGTATTGCTTTGGTTTTTGCTTGTTTTTTTTATGCAGGTTTGAATCGTACCACCTATATGCAATCTCCATTCGGGTGATTTTGAAGCTGCTTTTCAAATTTCAAGGAATTTACTAAGTATGCCAGTCAGAGTTGTAGCCGATCGCGAATGAAATGCTATACGATCGAGCTGGATTGGACGAAACTTCGGGAACTTACGCGATTATTTAACCAGCTAAGTCCTTTCCATTTTTGCCCTTAGTCTTTTTATTATTTTTATTTTTTTTAGTCTTTTGAGTTGGTTTCCATCCTACATTAAGGGCAATGTAGAGTTTAAGTGTGGGGATGGAAAACTATCGTTTAGTGTCTAGTTAGTAGATTCCTTAGTCATAAAATTTGAAAAATACAAAAAAATTAAAAAATAGAAAATAGAAAATGTCCTTGTTTAGAAGTTTTGCAAATAAAAACGGAAAATGATAGAAAAGTCGAGCATGTTTGGGTTTCAAATAATAATAATATGAGCATAAAGTTAAACTCGTGTCTAGCTTGGGATATGTTAGTAAGCTCGACCCGGTTTCTAGGTTCCTTTGATATAAATATACCTTAATTGTTAGTCTGCTAGTGGGTTCTCATATAGGAAAAGTAGGAAGCCGAAACCGTCGATAATAGTGTAAGAAATGTCGTTATAAGCTAAAAATGTTAGAATTTTTTATCAAAAGGAAAAAAATAGAATAAGGAGCTAGATTGAGAAAAACGAGGCCTATGTAATCTTCATTGGGGATGGTGACTCTGACTTAGATTGCCTCTAGGTTAAGTTAGTAAAAATATGCGAAAAAATTACCGACGCACACGTTGTCGCTCTCGGGGATGGTGACTCTAGTTGAGACAGCCTCTGGGTTAGGTATGCAAAATCTAGTGCTCAAAAGAAAATAAAAAAAAAAGAAGAGGGAAAATTTGATGTTAAATTCTCTTAATTTTGGTATAAAACGGTTAGGAAAGAATCCAGTGATTCATTCCTTTTGTTTCATGAGCTTGAGGCGGGATTAGGTGAAACTGAGGCTTCTAGTGTGAGACCTAGGTAGATTGACTGAACGTAAATCTAAATTGCATGATAAGGGCTTGGAATTGGGCTTGGGTTTAAGTGGACACGTATATTTGCAATCACGGTTAATACGGGTTTTAATATTTAAAGTAATATAAATTTTGAACCTGGATTTTTGTTTGACTATGATTCTGTTTGCATAGATCTTTTTTGAGGACGAAAAAAGAGTGTGGGGATATTTGATGTATTGCAAAATACATATATTTATCATGTATAGTTTGTATTGTTTTCGCTTCGTATTCGTTAGTTTTTATCTAGAATTAGTTACTTTCATTTCATTTATGTTTACAGGCCTTGGTTGATGAAATCAGCTGAAAAGATAGAAAAAATGAGCTAAATAATGTCAACACCAAGTGCCGAAACGTGGGGAGCTCGACAGTTGAAAAGAAAGAAAAAATGGAAGTTTAATGCCTGTCGCGTGTCGCGACATGATTGATTGCAGCTGTCGCATGTCGCGAAGAACCAAACGTTGACCGGTTGACCATTTAAGCGTCGCGTGACGCGGAGCACGGAACAAGACCCCTTTCGCGTGCCGCGAAGGGGTATAATACGCGGACGAGTTTGTTTTGGGCCAAGATCGTTATTTTTTATGCATATTTAAACACCTTAAACACAATGTTTTAAATACCGGTATGAACCGGCCGATTATACCGGTTAAACTGGATATCGGACATGGGACCGGTACGATAAAGGCCGGTAAAACCCAAAAACGGTTTGTTTAATGTACCGCCGGTAAATCCGGTTCTATCGGCTCAAACCATTGAACCGGTTTGCATTATCTTAAAATTTAATTTTTTGATTATAATAAAATACGATATTGTTGGTAATTAACCTAGTGCCTTTCATTCCAATATTGCATCGCTATTGAGTCTATTACCCACATCGTCTAATGAAAATTGTTTATAAGTAATAAAAATGTTCTTAAAATACATAACATTTTACAAGAAAATAGTTGTTTTTAGATTAAATCATAATCAGTTATATAAATCTTAATTGAGATTGGATTATTTTTTTAGATGAATTTGTATTTTATGGAATTATAGTGTTGAGTAGTAACCCGGTTGAATCGCCTGGTACAACCCGATTCAACCGGTTAAACCATTTGAGAGCCTAACCCGATATGAATAAAAAACCAGTTTTTAAAACACTGCTTAAACACCCCATAAAACCCTATTCATGAATTATCATTGATTGGAGACGAAATCAGCAGCAAATTTGGAGCTTTTAGAGCCGTTTTAAGGTCTTGAAGCTGTAGTTCGAAGATTAGGAGCTGAGGCGGTCATCCGGGCAAGATTTCCATTATTCGGGTTTCTCTATCTTTGTTTCTTAGTTTTTAATCATGTCTCTCGCAATTAAAATTACTCTTGTTTTTACGTTTTCAATGACCTTGCTTGGCTAATTTCTTGTTACTGCCTAGACTGTGATGATGGATTTATAAGTTTTGATTTTTATTATTTTTAATTAGTTGTTTATGGATTGTTTATAAAAGTAGTCGATTTGTTATTATGGTTTAATGTATATGCATGCCTTAAATTGTTTTATTGTCTTTTGTTGCTTCGTATAAATTTTGGTGAGTGTCTATATCATGGAATATATTCATACTAGGTTATAAGTTTTGGTGAGTGTCTATATCACGGAATAATTTATAATCTTTAGGGTTAATCGCGCGATATATCTTAGAAGTAATAATTCGTAATTTAATAATTTTTAGTGTTTAACTAATTTCAATAGATGTGATGTGCGAAATTATTGTTAGATCTTCGTCATTAAATTGCTAGGTAAGATATCTGTGAGGAGTCTGAACTAGTTTCCTTATAGTTGTCTAACGAGTTTAACTGAAATTCCAAACTTATCCTAGGTTTATAACCCGTGAGGGAGTGAATCGTATTAGGGTACTTTTGCAAACCTAGATAACCTGTGAAGGAGTCTAGTAACCGGTAATCATAACAACCTATTTAGAGTTCCATAAATGTCTCCTTGAGAAGGGTCAATTGTCTTGTTCGGTATCTCGGTAGGTTTAGTATATAAAGATCTCGATTCCATAATAACTAATAAACATAGTAAAGTCATTACTAAGGGTGGAGGGAGTAGTCAATCACTGGTGAGTGTTTAAATTATTTTCTAGCCAATAATATCATGCCATGTCAAGTCCCCACTCCACTTCTCATTTTGCACGCAATCACTGACAATGGTCAAAACACATGGAGAGTGGTAAAGAACTAAAAAAAAATATGATTGGTTGAAAGGGGTTGGGACCCACCATTAAACCCCCCCTCCTCCTTCCTTTCTCTTCCTGCATCGGTGTATACTCATCGCCGAAGCCTCTCCCCGTTCAACGATCCAACACCGGCATCCCTTCCCCGTGCGGCAACCCCACTCCCCGAGACCACTTCCCGAAACCATACTGTCCCCCGTAAAATAAATCAGGAATTCAGTCTAGGCAGTCGTTTCCATCAACTGAGTTAAAACCCAAGTTAATTAAAATGGTTAGTTTCGTGTCCGTGTCAGTCTAGGTCTAGATAGAGTTTAATTAACATAATTAGAGAGTCTCGTGGGTTCGATACTCGGACTTACTTTAGCTATACTGCATTGATTGGTACACTTGCCGGTTGTGTGGTTTAGGTTTAGATCGAGTCTAAGTTTATAAATTTAAAGCTTTGAGTGTCTAATTTAGGTTAATTTAGTTTATTTTTATTTGACCACATTTAGAGGGTGTTTGAGGTTAAGTTTTGAAGGAGATTTTTAGATTATTGAGTTTTGAAATCGTAAATAATCAGTTTTGAGTGTTTAGGTAAAAACAATAAAAAAAATTGATTATTTGCGTTTAGAAAGTTACAAAACACAGTTTTCCAAAAGCAGCTCCCCCCCCCCCCACTGCAACAAAACACAGTTTTCCAAAAATTGATTATTTGCGTTTAGAAAAGGATTTTCACTTGTTTAGTTTTTTAAATATATATTTGCCAAACACTCAAATAGTTGATTATCTGATTATTGTGATATCAAGCAACATAATCAAATCCAAACACTATCATTCAACATCACGTTTTGTTACAGTTAATTATCTGATTCTGATTATTCAAAACGCATAATCTATTTTCAAAACTCAACCCCAAACACCCCTTAGCACATCAATGATTGAGATAAAAAATGTGTTTTTTTTTTACACAATTATATTTTTATGATGGATTGTTTTATAAAAATTATATTACCAAAAACTACACAAATTATATGTATACACAAGTGTATGTATGTATATATAATTTCCATCGCATCTTAAAATTCTAAAATTCGACTTAATCGGTATAACTCGTAGAATTTCTAGAATAAAAATTTAAATGTTATGGCTAGATTTATCGCGATATAAAAACTTATTTAGACTAGGGAATCTCAGTGTATTCTTAGAGCATCCCCAATAAGGGATGTTTTTTCATATTTTTTCTAATGCCAAGGTGGCACTTGCCCAACCAATCCCCATCTTTCTCTCACTTGCCCCTCTCACAAACACATTTCTTCTCTCTCTCCTCTCTCCTCTCTACACTCACATAACTTTTCTCTCTCCATTTTTTCTCATTCTTCACCACAAACATCTCTACACCATCTCTCCTCCACATCACTCCCTCTCTCCTCTACATCACTTTCTCTCTCCCTAAAAACACCAACAAATCCTCCTATTGTGGATGCTCTTAATAACTAAGTCACAAAATATAGTTAGTCTTAGTTTATAAATTCGTATAAGAATAAGTATCTATAAATAGCGATATATTATGATACATTCTAATTAGGTTATTTTTCTATTTGTGATATTTAGTATTTTATTTTATATATATTAGGGTGACTGTTCATCTTTTAAGTTTTTCCAAATCGTGCGGTGTTACACAAGACTAAGCAGGAACGCAACCAGTGAGTCAATTCGATACTCTTTTCCCCTTTTGCCATTAACTATTTTTGGGGTGTATCTCGTGTTTTATTCCAAATTTATTTCAAGTTGATATCATGCTTTTCGATGTGTTACTACGTGCCACATGTTAAATTCTATTTTTTCTCTATTAGTGCTCTATGTGTTACTCGCTTTGTGTCACAGGTTTCGCATGGATTCACTTGGCTGACCGGTTCCCCACGACCATAGGTCAAACTCGGTATCGCCATCATTGTTTCACAGATTCGTCTTTCAGGGCTTGAATCTCTATTTGTCTATAATTACTATTTTTGTTATCTTTGTGTTGCTTATAACATATGTGTTGAAGTCTTGTTATGTTGGAGAACATAGTTTCACATGGGATAATGCATGTTAATATAGAATGTTTTCTTAAATAATAAAACAAAGAAACGTTTTTAAATAAAAACCGAATCTATTCACCAACATGTTTGTTGACCCAAAACTCTTTTACGCGTGATACAGGTACATAAGGGTGGGCAGATTTTGAGTAGAAGACATGTAGGACTGCCTTAGTAATAAACCGGATATGTTATGTTTCTTTTATTTATTTGAATTTGTAACTTGGTGTTAATATTTGAATTCTATGTTATGTGTGACAATTTGATATTGATGCTTTAACTATTTCAACTTTTAAATAGTTGTTATAAGCTTTGAGCAATCAATCATGCCACACACCATTCCGCAGGGTGTGACATAAGTTGCTCGAATTAAAGAGAATGAAATGCTCGTTAATATGGTGTAATTTTTATAAAAAAAATATTAACGTATGAAAAAGTTATAGCCGTTTGAAAATTAAGGGAAAGTGGATTATGAGTCAACAATATTTGATTTTTCTATTTTACCCTTTTCTCTACTTGTTCCCTTTTTTTTTAATTATGTGAATTTTATATTTGAGGACCACTTAATCTCAACCATTGATAATACAAATCAAGGGCCAAACTTTTCTCCTACACCACGTAGACTTCTTTACTCTTGTACGATAACCTTTCTCTGTGTTTAAATACCATAATTTATTATTTTCAAAATGTTCTCAACAAGCGTCTTAGGCTATGGGGTATACTTTCACGCCCCTTAACTACACGTAGGCACCACATCACCTACTTGACTCTCTTTCACTTCACCGCACACCAAGGAAATGGTTTAACTCCATTAACGCCCCTTAAAATTAACTAAAATACACACACACACACACACACACATATATATATATATATATATATATATGTATAGGGTAAGGTTCATGCGATAACCACCTTTATTGAGAGAACCGCGAGAACCAATGTGAACACAACAAAAAATACCTAAAAAAATCTAACCCCACCCCCCAAGCTAAATGCTAAAAACTAACCCCCCCCCCCCCAAAAAAAAAAAAAAAAAACAAAACTTAACCCCCCCCCCCCCCAAGCTAAAATGCTAAAAACTAAACCTCCAAAAAACCTAAAAAATTCAAAAAAAAACACAAATTTTTTTTTTTAATATTTTTACATTAAAATCGCTACTTTTAGTAGCAATTTTTTTTGCTACTAAAAGTAGTGATTTTTGTATAAAAAATATTTAAAAAATTTTTTTGTGTGTTTTTTTAGCTATTTTTGATTGTGTTCACATTGGTTCTCGCGGTTCTCGCAATAAAGGGTGGTTGCTAACGGATTCTTGTCCTATATATATATATATATCGTGTTGTTGTGCGTGTGTACATTTTGTAATGCTTGATTCTCTCTCCCTCTCTCTCCTAGTTAACTTCTTAACATGTGAAGCTTTTAATGCCTTTTAACATTCTTCAGGAGTGGTTTAGCAGGTGTTAACGGATGACAACTAGGATTAACACCTATGGGTGTTAGAGTATACCAGGTGGCCTTAAAACCCATAGAAAATTTCTTTAGTATTCGTTTCAAACGTATTATATAGTAGTATATAAACGTATTATATAGTAGTATACATAATAGATATAGCTAAATTAAAATTTCAAGAAAAAATCTCATTAGTGGAAGATGGTTGTAACATTCCAATTTTACAATATAATATTTGAAGATACTTTATTCCACTTAAAAATGACAAATTTTCATCTAAATACGTCGGTGCAAAATTATTTAAAACGTTGACAAATTGACTTAAAAGTGTACAAAAGTCAAAATTGGGTCACCATCACCCAACTCTTGGGTTTAATACAAAATAATTGAACATAAGGGGCCATATATGTCATTTCTCAAATTCACATCCCATAGAAAATTATGCAACACATAGGTCAGTTTTAACAAACGAAGAAAAAGCAGAAATATCCTCATGTGTGTGTGTGATCCAACAACCCATAAAGAACCAATAATCGAGTACAAAATCAGAGGCGAAATCAAAGATTTGCTTCTAATTTCAATACCCTTAAGTGAATTGAAGTGATAACAATCGGTAAGTGTTCTTTCAATTATTTCCAAAAATAGAAGCTTTTAATTAGGTTTTGAATAAAGTATGAATTTTGCAGAAATTTGCAGAAATTGGAGTTGTATGTGGTATTGTATAGCTTAGAAACATTGTATATGATTGTTAGAATATGTTGTTAGGTTTAAATTTGATAAAGTAGCTTTATTATGGGTACTGGTGTATTGGTCTTAAGCAAGTTGACCAATTTTGACTTGTGAGTGGAATTTCAAATTTATGACAGTTTATGTTGTAAAGTTCAGTTCTGTGATAAAAAGTTTCTATCTTTATCGATATTAGTGATATAAATTCTTGTTTGATGTAGATAGAGAAAATAGTTTATTCATGAATTGGAAGTGGATGTCCTGCTGATATAGTTGGATAAGTCGCTAGACGCGATTTCCTTGAGATATGAAGCTAGTTTTCGTACTTCTTGTGTTGGGAAATTTGTGTTTAGTTGCGCCGGATGCTCAAGGTATATGCTCCTTCTTGTGCTTGTGCTTTATAGGTTAATAATTAGCATGTTCAGTAGTTTTGTATGGCGATTCCAATCTGTTTACTAATGAATGGGTCGTATCGGGTTGGGTATATTGCAAAGAGGTCAAATGAGTCAATCTTTGAATATGGCTAAAAGTGGGAACAAGTCAAACGGGCCGTAGATTACCCAAAGTCTATTTTTAATGCATGTAACCACTTAAAGCATAATTTTCAAAGATTCAGTTTAGTATTGCAGTACTATCGTTTTTTTGCAACCATAATTAAGATATTCATTATTTGTAAGGATTTTATGAAAATGGACAAATAAGTGTCGGAAATTCCCCGAATGCGGTTTGTTTCTCCGTTTACTTAAAAATGACCAACTTTAACCCGAACCTGAGTTGACCCGTTCCCTAAATTTTGACCCTTGAGAATATGAAATGATATTTTTTTTTTGGCAGGAGATGCTCTCATTGATCTGAGAACCTCACTTAAGGCTTCACCCGATCAGCTCACAGACTGGAACCAGAATCAAGTTAATCCATGCACTTGGTCTAAAGTTACGTGTGATCCCAATAACAATGTTTTGTCCGTGTAAGTGACCGTGATATCCGTTTCCACTTATCTGCAACATTGTAGATTTGTTACTGATTTTAGGGTTTTCTAGTATAATTTTGGATTTGTTTTTACTTGCAGATCTATGTCTTTCATGGGATTCACAGGATCCTTGTCACCAAGAATACAAGCTCTTTCAAAACTTAACATACTGTATGTATAAAATAATCAGAAATTTTTATTTTTTATCATTGTTGGTATAGGAAAATTTGCAAAGAAAGTCATGCTTTCATATCCCAATTTATCAATTTATGGATGTGCGTTAAAGTAGTAGTTCTTCTATCTCAATATTAATGATCCTTTTTTTCAATATGGTAAAGTTATATGTATTGTTTTGATATGCAAATTATGAATATCACACATGGTATGCTATTTGTAATAATCAAAATTTATTATATCACCATACACTATTTTTGTTTGTATAGAGAGATTGTGTTCTTTTCTTATTTTGAGCTATTGTGTGCCATAATCAGTGACAAGTGTGTTTTGGACGCTAACGTTAATGATTATATGGAATATCTATCGTTATAAAGTTGATTTGTAGACTTTATATCACATGTTTCGAATTTTAACGCACACACTAAAGAAGGACGGCGAATCATAGTTTTATTTCAGCAAATATTTTAAACCGTGACACCCACAAAATAATTAAGTATATTTAAAGAAGTCGAAAAGCACACTTAACATGGTACACAAATATAATTTAAAAAATTCACAATTAGAAGCAGGACAATAAAGAAATATATTAATTTGGGTCAATGAAAATGTAGTTTATGTTCTTGCATGGAACTTGATTTTCATCGTATGTTAACTACAAGTTTTTAGTGTGTGTCAATTGACCTTTAATTTGTCCTTCAGTTCTTTGCAAGGGAATCAAATAACAGGGGGAATACCTGAAGACTACGGGAACCTGACTAGCTTGACGATGTTGGATCTCGAAAATAATCGTTTAACTGGACCGATACCGTCTTCACTGGGAAATTTAAAAAATCTACAATTTTTGTAAGTAACGAATTATTTTCACACTATTTGTCTTTTTATCTTTTTTCTTAATTTTTAGTATATTGAACAGAATTAAAAAAAAAACCTGTAACTAAAAAAATTCAAAGTATGCTTTAAATACATGTTAGATGGCTTTTGAGTTTTGCCCCTTTTGGCGTGTTTCGTTTTTCATAGAAACGGATTGCAATTGCCACCTTATTACTGTAATAAGAAATGTGGTAGGATCTTAGAAATAGTGTGGCGGCGCTAACATGCACCGCCACGTGTCACAATCTCATCGGTCCATGATTTCAATTTTTTTTTTTGTAATCTCAGATTTTTCCGGCCAGGTTTTCTTTGCCAATCTGAGTTGTTTTCGTCTTGCTTTTGTTTTACGATTTTCTCGGTTTTCGTCGTCATTTGCTTACTACCCGCACCCGCAACACGGGTTTTGCCCCCACTTTCTAAAAACTTAAAAAATCTTAAAAAAAAATCACTTTGACCCACTCAACTTTATAATACGTTTCAGTATAAGTTTGAGTTTGTCTACGCTTTATGCCGGATCGTGGTATAAGTTCGCGTTTGTCTTTGCCTGCGTTTTATGTCACGTGGCTGTATAAATTCACGTGTTTTATTCTAAGTTTTTTACCGGTTTTGATCGTCGTTTGCTTGCTACTTAGCACGGTTTAACTGGTTAAATACTTGTTACAGATAATATGTAGCATGCCATTAAAAATATTTACTTGTACAATGTGTTATTTTTCCTTTTTAATTGTATACGTAGGTTATTGAGCCAAAACAATCTCGAAGGGCCTATCCCAGACTCACTATCAAGTCTACCGAACTTGACTAGCATGTAAGTAATCGAAATTTGTGTTTACGTTTATTTTTGCCGGTGTCATTACTCATTGTAACGTTTTGTGTGTAGTTTACTAGGTTCCAACAACCTGAGTGGTCAAATACCTGATCATTTATTTCAGGTCTCTAAATTCAAGTACGTGTATATGAATTTACGGAAAGTATCCATAATATTTACATGTTCATGACGTTTAACATTGATTGCTTATTACAGCTTTACAGGGAACAAATTGAACTGTGGCGTTAATAATACCCACCCTTGCGCTTCTAGTTCCGAAGGTACGTTGATTCAAGCCTCTTTTATACTGCAATGTATAATAAAGGTGACCATTTCGACCTTTTAATGGGTATACGGGTCAAATTTGGTTATACTTTTCTCGAGTGGGTCAATTCTGAAGAATCTATATCTATATCTCCACTATATAATAAAGAAAATCTTTGAGGGCACGTATCACTTTCTGGTGCCTCCTCACCCTTATTTTCCTGCATCTCTCTCCTATTAATAATTAAATAATAATATTAAATTATAATTTTCACTTTTCTCTCTTATTTATTTAATATTTATTTTCAACTATTTCATCAATTTTTTTCTGCTTATTAGTAATTATTAAATGTTTAATTGATCCAACTCTGTTAATACACGGGTTTCTAACCTAGTTAGCTAATATGGAAACGGGTCGAAAGTCACCCACAATGTATTCAAAATGCATAAAACCTCCTAAACTGTTTTATTTAAAAATTAGACTATCATGGTAAGAACATAATAATCAAACCATACCAATTACCAAACATATTCGATAAATTACTTACTTATAATACTCAAGGTAAAAAGGAAAAAAAATGTTAGCGGGTTGACCGTTACCTGACCCACCCTTTCTTTATATATCCGGCGACTTTAATTTTTTTGTAATGTTTTAGATGCTTCGAAGAAATCAAAGGCGGGGATTTTAATCGGGGTGATTGCCGGAGTCCTCGTTCTTCTTTTGCTTGGATGCTTGATGTTGTTTTTGTGGAGGGGTAGGCACAAAGGCTACAAGCGTGAAGTCTTCGTTGACGTGCCAGGTGTCCTTGCTTCTCAACTTTTTATATTTCATAAATCGAATATTTTACCGATTGTTACACACCATATACCTATTTAAGCTTACACTTTTCCTAATTCATGAAAGTTATTTTAGAGATAGCATGTTAAATTACTCATGTGATTGTTTAGGGGAAGTTGACCGAAGAATAGCGTTTGGTCAACTGAAGCGTTTTGCATGGAGGGAACTACAGGTTGCTACAGATAACTTCAGTGAGAGAAATGTGCTCGGACAAGGTGGCTTCGGGAAGGTTTATAAAGGAGTTCTCGGGGACAACACAAAAGTCGCGGTGAAACGGTTAACCGATTACGAGAGTCCAGGTGGCGATGCAGCATTCCAACGTGAAGTAGAGATGATAAGTGTTGCTGTACATAGGAATCTCTTACGTCTCATCGGCTTTTGCACCACACCCACCGAACGTTTGTTGGTCTACCCCTACATGCACAACTTAAGTGTCGCCTATCGCCTAAGAGGTACTCTACTTCTACTTTAAGAGTTATTATATGAATAGAGTAAGATGCCATTTTCGTCCCTGAGGTTTGGCTACTTTTGCAACTTTCGTCCAAAGGTTTGTTTTTCCACATCTGGATCCAAAAAGTTTGAAATCTTGCGATTTTCATCCAACTCGTTAACTCCATCCATTTTTCTCTATTAAATGAGGGGCATTTCCGTCTTTTCAGACATTTTTACTAAAATAAAAAACACTATAAGAAATAAAGATCCACCTCTGTTGACATTCTCCCCATCCAAACCCTTTAATCATCACAAAAATGTCTAAAAGGACGAAAATACCGCTGACATAATGTTAAAAAATGGACGGAGTTAACAAGTTGGATGAAAATGGCAAGATTTTAAACCTTTTGGATCTAGATGCAAAAAAAAAACATTGGGACGGAAGTCGCAAAAGTAGCCAAACCTTAGGGACGAAAATGGCATTTTGCTCAAATGAATATATCCTTCAAACAAAGAACCCTAATATATTCTAACAAAATATCTCTTTAATTTTTTTTAATATTATTTGATTTTGACAGAACTTAAACCTGGAGAGGCGGTTTTGGACTGGGCCACGAGGAAGCGGGTGGCTTTAGGGACCGCGCGTGGACTCGAATATCTTCACGAACATTGCAACCCGAAAATTATTCATAGGGACGTTAAGGCGGCTAATGTATTGCTTGATGAAGATTTTGAAGCTGTTGTAGGTGACTTCGGGTTAGCGAAGTTGGTCGATGTCAGAAAGACTAATGTGACAACCCAAGTTCGTGGGACAATGGGTCACATAGCTCCGGAATATCTGTCTACAGGAAAGTCATCCGAAAGGACTGATATTTTCGGATACGGGATCATGCTTCTAGAAATTGTAACGGGACAACGGGCCATAGATTTTTCACGTCTTGAAGAAGAAGATGATGTCTTGCTTCTTGACCATGTAAGATGGGTGACATTTTTAGTTGGCTAAACGGGAGGGTCTAAACAAGCCACGTTTAAATGCAAACCAAACACCAACTCTTCATATAAAAAATTTCCACTTTTAAGCGTAATAATATAATTTTAAATAAAACGATTGGATATACTTTCGACCCACTTGACCTGTGTAGTTTATAGATCTGTTTTTCACTTGTTTGACCTGTTGCCAATATGCAATCCCGGTTAAACCGGTTTCAACTTGAGATTGGCGCTAGATATGGTAAAATGGGCAGGTTGAAAGTAAAAACACTTTTTTTGCCAAAAAAAAATCTTAGTTTTGACATATTGGCCGACAACAATCCCAGCTAAAGAAATGTTTTGTGTCAGTCCCAACTTTTAACCTATTTTTCCTGAGCGATCCCATAGTAAATAAAAGTTAACCCAGTTAGTTTTTGATGACGTGGCAAAAAGTAACAGTTTTGCTGATGTGGACTCCTTATGTGGCAAATAAGTCAAAGTTTTGATGACATGGACTGCTTATGTGGCAAAGTTTTGATGACATGGATTGCTTATGTGGCAAAGTTTTGATGACATGTATTGCTTATAAGGTTAAAAGTTGGGACTGTCACAAAACATTTCTTTAGTTGAGACTGTTGCCTGCCAATATGTTAAAGTTGGGATTATTAAAATCCAATTTTCCAATTTTTTGGAAGTAAAAACAAGTATTTGTTAGTACATTAATCGGAGGTTATATTCATTGAGACACACTTTGGGATACCTTTTACTCTTTTAGGTATATCTTTTCTTTTACTCCATAATCGGGTTGTAAGCAAATGAATAGTTGATTATATTTTGTGCATGTATGAAGGTGAAAAAACTCGAAAGGGAGAAACGGTTGGATGCTATCGTGGACCGCAATCTGAATAAGAGGTACAACATGGAAGAAGTGGAGATGATGATTAAAGTAGCATTATTATGTACACAAGGGTCACCGGAGGACCGACCCGCGATGTCAGAGGTGGTGCGAATGCTTGAAGGTGAAGGTCTTGCCGAACGCTGGGAAGAATGGCAGAATGTCGAAGTTACGCGTAGGCAAGAGTATGATCGCTTGCAAAGACGATTCGACTGGGGTGAAGACTCTATTTACAATCAAGATGCTATTGAGTTATCTGGTGGGAGATAATTACCGTCTTAGTGGATACTTGTTATCGTGTTGTGTATTAGAATTTCACTTTCTTGTGTGTTAATTGCTTGTACAAATTTTATGGTTTTGTGATGGTTTTATTGTGTTTCTTGTTGTCTACTTGTGTATGTGAAAGGAAGCATGTTTGTCTTTTTTGCTTGTACAACTTTGGAAATCTTGAAGGTTGCAAATAGTAAAATACATATAACAATTTTGGAGAGAATTGTTGTGTTATATACAAATCAAGGCCAATGGTCCTCTACTCCTCTTGAAGAATAACACAAATCTATAAGCAAACATTGTACCTTGGAAACGTGAAGTAGGCAAAGTTTTAACCTCCGCTCGTATTTTAAAGCCAGCAAATCATTGCATTTATTTATGTTTACACCGAGCCCTAACCTATTCTGCCGAATTTACACTGAATATTGTATTTTACGCCTAATCTGTCGAATTTACATTGAATTCTATGTTTAACACCTAATCCTAACCTAACTTCTGCGTAATTTCACTGAATACTTGATGTTTTACACCTAACCTAACTTCTGCGTAATTTCATTGAATACTTTGTTCTACGTCTAATTTTGCCGAATTTACATTGAATTTTATGTTTTATGCCTAACCCTAACCTAACTTCTGCGTAATTTCACTGAATACAGTGTTTCACGCCTAATTTGCCGAATTTACATTGAATTCTATGTTTTACGCCTAATCCAAACCTAGCTTCTGCGTAATTTTCACCGAATACTGTGTTTTACGCCTAATTCTGCCAAATTTACACTGAATTCGATGTTTTACACCTAACCCTAACCTAACTTCTGCGTAATTTCACTGAAACTGTGTTTTACGCCTAATCTGCCGAATTTATACGGAATTCTAATATTTTACGCCTAACCCTACCCTAACTTCTGCCTATTTTACACTGAATCTTGAGTTTTACGCCCAACCTTAACTTAATTTTCTGTCAAATTTGCAGAGATCCGAAAGACGCCATCAAATTTGAACAGACCCCTAAGGCTAAAACCTTTTAAAATAGTTCTTAAACTTTAAGAACATTTATTACTAATATTCTTTAGTTTTTTTTTTTTTTTCCCTTTTTCATTACATTTTACCTCAAAGTGCACACATCTATAAAAGTCCTCACTTTTACCATTTTTCATTCTTCATATATTCACAGTAAAAACCTTTCTTTGTTTTCCCCCTTTCATATTCATTTTACCTTTACTCCATATCTTTACCAACACCAATTTTCATTCTTCACATGTGTAAAAACCATATTTTGTTTTTGCCTTTTTGATTATTCATTTTACATCTACATGCCCATATATCTATCGAATTATCCATTTCACTGTTCCAACATTTGACATTTGTACTAATCTTTCTTTCTAATTTATTGATTTGGATAGAAAATCAGGTATAAACATTAAACAACCTCAATTATCTCCTCAGGTTGCGCTTACTCGTCGATGAGTTGAGCTCTTCGGTCCCAAATTTCCTCTATGATGCGAACGTTTGAAAACCACACATACAACCAAAGAAAGACATTTGTGTTCATCAGATACCAAAAAGATAATCATGACATCTATACTTGTTTGGTATGCCACAATTATGTATGGATACAGATACATCTAGTCGTGTTCTAGATTATGCACAAGATAAAATTCAAAAATTTAGAGGTGCTTCAGGTTGACCAATTCGATGTCAAATATGATAATCCCCAAGGTAGAGCCTTCTCCATTCGCAAGGCGTGTAGGATTGAAAATGGTAGTGAACAGCCTTTGCCTGTCAAAAAACTGTCAACCAAAAGGATATGATTACATGTCTTGTAAGTTATAACGCACGAAGATGGGTCCCACAAAATGAAACCGGAGAAAACAATTGATCATTTGATAGTTTGGAGAGCTTACGTATGGTGGAACGGGCTCCTGATCCATGTTTTGATATCCTTGGGATGGCGGGATGATGACACGACGAATGCCTCCCACTTTCATTGATCTAACAGCTGCTTGGATCCCCGCTATTACCTGGACTAAGTTAAAAAATGGAACACAATGTTCTCATCCTGATCCTGGATCATAGAGCACTAAACACAACTATACACAATAATCAGTTTTGATATATGGCTAACCTATATCTTCTTTTGATTATCCTTTTTATGTTTTTTTTATTTTGATACTAACTGCATAGTGCACAGTTCAAACATCCTTTATTTTACCTATAAATTCCTTATACATATAGTTTATCACACACACAACTTTAACTAAGGTAGTGATTAAACCACTTACCTTGGTTGAACCAAGAACGAAAACAAATGGAATTGGTTCACCGGTTTCATCTTTGTGGTCGTATGTTGAATCAAAGCGCCATCCTTGCTTCGCAGCTAACCGACCATAGTAGTGAATGGCAACCTGCACAGATGCAAATGCACACATATATATATGAACAAGACAGACTATATGAAATACACCAAAATACATTTTCAGTATTCCTTTAAAACAAGTTATTTATTATGAATGTACATATAAACGTACCTCAGATCTTTAGTATATTCTGTATCATTTTCTTAAACTAAGATTGATACACTCAACAACACTAGAAACATATGCAAAAGTTTTATATCTTTTTCACCAAATCATAATTACTATTACTATTACTATTAGGCCGGATGGTGTGGGTTGGGGCCCCCTTCCACATCAGCTTGTTAGTGCCCGGCACACCACCCTGGAGGCGCCAAAGGTGGGTTTGTGAGTAGCTTGTGTTGGCAGGGTTGACCACAGGGGCGGATCTACCCTTCAAGAAGGGGTAACCTCCGTTACCCCTTGACGCTCCGATGGTAGTGTAAATTTTGAAAAAATTTAACGTTTTTTCGATTTCGTTAACCCTTTTCTTTGAAATGTTACCCCTATAATAATTTTCTAGATCCGCCACTCGTTGACCACCAATCAAAAGCCTCCATTTGGAGGGGTGGCGCCAACCCACACCCCACAGTTTTACTATTGCTATTACTAATACTACAGTTTTAGTGTTCATCCCTCATCCCTATCATATCTTGCCACATCTCATTTAGATTTTTACTTTTTATTTTTTAATAATAATTCATCTATCATTTAATTTGATTTTTCTCTAATAACATGCGTTTGTTAACTTTAAAAAACATCCAAATACGCAATTGTGTTTAAATTTTTTCGTCAACATTTTGATATAAATTTTACTGGAAACCGAATTGTGCTCAAAATAAAGTATTTTTTTTAATCTTAAACTATACCGAAACCCGGCACCGTACCATTACCAATGCTATACCAAAACCATACCGAACCGATACTGACCAAACAACATCGTCACAAGTACCAGCACCATACTGCTACCAGTGTTGTACTACTACCAAACTGATACTCACCAAACAACATAGTTACCAGTACCGGCATTCATTTTTATAGTTTCGGTTTCAATACAAGTCGGTTTAGGTATTTTTCAGTATTTTCGCACTACCGTTACAACAGAGATTTGAGCGTAACTGGCTAACTACTAATTAACACAGAGAAATTAAAACTAGGTTATCTATTTCTCTGTTGTTAACAAAGAGTAACTAAATTCTCTATACAGATTGAATAAATTGAAAAACAGAGTGAGCGAGAATCAAAACCTGATCGCCATTAACCGGAGAATCACCATCACCAAGGCGAAGATCCAGCGCCTTAACACCTCCAGATTCAGGAAGTTGGAAAAATCGAGGAGTATCGACAGAAGCTTCTGAGGAACGAACGGAGGAGTTGCAAACCAAAATCGGAACTGAAAACGTTGCGGTTGCGAGCAGGGATAAAGCTCGTCTGGTAACTGTAGTGGTTGGGAGATGAGGGTTGTTGTAACAGAAGGTTACGTTGTGAGGAACACGGAGAGTTGAGGTAGACGCGCCGTAGCTTAGCATCTTCCTTCTATTCCTCGCGTGACTGTGTGGTTGTTAACGGTGGATTCTGGTTGTTCTTCAGTTCAGTCTTTATTTTACATAAGTTTTTCATCTTTAAAATTGGCAAATTGGATTTAGGGCATGTTTGGCTAAGCTTATTATAGTTAAAAAGGACTTTTGGAAAAGGACTTTTGGAAAAAGGACTTTTTGAAAAGGAGTTTTTAAAAAAAGAGTTTGGATTAGCTTATTGATGTAAAATGACTAAAATGAGCATTCTTTTAGATATAAGGGGGGTAAAGAAGGGGTATATTGGTAATTTGTAGTTTGAAAAGTTAAAAGCTTGCCAAAAAGTCACAATATTGTGACTTCTTGAAACCTCTTTTTTCTTTTTTGCAAAAAGCCATTTCTAAAAGGACTTTTGGCTTAGCCAAACACAAAAACAACTTATTGGCTTTTTGATAAGTCAATAAGCCAATAAGTTGTTTTGAAAAGCTTAGCCAAACATGCCCTTAGACAAAATTGCAGAAATCAACCGTTATACTCAAACTGCACTTCGTACATTTTACTATGAAATCGGCAAAAACCAACTTTTATGTTCATATTTTGCTACAGGTTCAACCTTTACCACTAACCTCGTCCAAAAACTCAGTTAACTTACCTCACATGTGAGGGTATTATGGTCTTTTCCCAAACCTTTTATTTAATATATTATTTTAAATCAAGCAAGTAATATCAAATCAATCAGATTTGTTTATTCGATTGTATGATTACCAACACTCAAGAGGACTGATCCCTCTAATATCCAAGTTCTCGACCTTAATTTTCTCTTGTTCTGCTTTTATTTTCTCCTATTCTTGAAGGACCACTGGTTTTCCTAAATTTCAGGAAGGCCTTCACATTATATGAAGGATCTTTAAATCCATTGTTAAGTGGAAGCTGCTTCTTCCAACACCGGTTGTCCCTGTAAATTGCAGCTGCACAGAAACAGTCGTTCAAGCAAGAAGTTCTACAGGTTTCTTCATTCTGGTGACTTCCATATATTCCAGCGATCTCCATTGATTCCGGTGACTTCCAAAGATTCCAGCAATCCTTTCAATTTCTCTTCTAATCTTTCTTCTACTTCGTTTCTCTCCAGTGACTTTGTGACCAAACACCCTCTTCCGGCAAAACACCTAATTCTCCGGTCATCTTCATCGGTGACCTAATTTTTCATTTTTCTTCTTTGTCAGTTTTTCGTCTCTGTGTATCTCATACTCTGATCTCTATTCTTTTTTCTTTTAATTACCCCATCATAGCAAGTACTAGTGATAATTCTTCATCTAACACATCCAGTTCATCAAATTCTTCCCAAAATTTACTAAATATCACTCAATTAGTATCAATTAAACTTGATGACACAAATTTTCTCAAATGGAAACACCAGATCTTGACTATTTTAAGAACTCTTGGACTTCTGCAATTTCTCAATTAAGAACTACTAATTCCTTCTGTCGGATCTGAGCAAAGAAATATATGGCCAAAACTGATAGATACGTATTGGACTTCATAACTGCCACTATTTCGTCTTCATTGTTGTACTTAACACAAGATACAACCTGTTCATCAAAATTATGGAGAAAGATAGAAGATTCGTTTGACCAGAAGTGTAAATTTGGTGAAAATCATTGTAGTGGTGGTGGCTATGCTGCTCACATGGATGATTATAAAATTATTAGTTGATTTTGGCTGGAGACTCTGTTTCATTGATTTTTGCCGGTGAAGATGGTTTAAAATAATTTTTTTTGTTTGATTTAAAACAATATATTAAATAAAAGGTTTGGGAAAAGACCATAATACCCTCACATGCAAAGCATGTGAGGTAAGTTAACTGAGTTTTTGGATGAGGTTAGTGGTAAAGGTTGAACCTGAGCAAAACATGCATAAAGGTTGGTTTTTGCCGATTTCATAGTGAAGTGTATGAAGTGCAATTTGAGTATAACATAAAGGTTGATTTCTGTAATTTTGTCTTGGATTTAATCGGAACCAGCTCTTTTTTAGAGCACTATTTTGAGGTAAGTTTTACATCAATCGACTTGTATCCTTGTTCTGATCAAAAGTCAGATTACATCCGTTTGTAATTTGGAAAAAAAACTTAATTTCGTTATGTATTTTAATGGCTGATTATTTTACAAAATGGAAAAATTAAGACCACTGTAAGTAAATAACTGAGTTGAGATTATTATCGGAAAAAAAAAAGTCAGTTTTGATTATTTAAATCCAATTTGACTTTAAAATTCAAGAGTATATATTACTAATTTAAAAAGAGAAAAAAAAAAACATTTGAGAGGTTCTAGAATGTTGTTCGAAACCTTACAATATTATTTTCAGAAAAATAAAATGTCAAAATGATCCCTGAGTTTATGACAATTTTGTCACTTCAGTTAAAAATGAAATATTTTGTATCTAGGTCTCTAAGGTTTCATTTTTTTGCCATTTTCATCCAATTTGGCAACCGGGTTAAAATTTTCTGTTAACTTCTCCCTTTTTTGTCATTTTTCTCGTTTAATTAAAATATATTATGGCATAAAATGACGATTATACCTTTTATTTAAAAGAGGAAAACAATAGAAAAAGAGAGAAGTTAACAGAAAATTCTAACTAATTTGTCAATTGGATGAAAGTGGCAACTGTAACAACCCGACTTTTCGGATCGTTACCTATCGTTGTCATTTCATTCGTAAATACTTGTACGCTTGGGATTCGATTAACGATACGGGTTAAACTACATTTTTGACGCATTTTTAAACGTATATTACAACACTTATACAAAATGCAGTTATCACATTTAAACGCTATTCTATAACGCTTACTACTTAAACGCATTTTATCACTTTATTTCATCGCTTATTTAGACTAAACGCTATCACAACGCCAACGCAACGCAAACTCGAAATGCAGTGATTAGTAGTAATGTTATGATGTGTGTTCTTATGTGCTTTACTTGTGTGTGCTTTATATATATTTTGGATGATACTCGCAACGTTATCACAACGCAAACTCAGCGCAAACGCAACGCTATTCGCGCCACTCGATTATCACAATGAAACGCAATGCAACGCTTAACAAACGAACCAAAGTTGGAAAAACTAACTCGCGCAACTCGGCCGTCCAAATGGCCTTCTGTCCGAATGGACATTCGCCCGGATGACCATCCGTCTGGACGACCCTCCGACCGGATGGAGCCATCCGAACGCTGCCCACTCGCCACCACCTTAACCCTCTCTCTCACTCTATAAATACCACCGTACACCCTCATTCTCTGATGTTGACACTCTCATTCGCTCCCCAAGACTTTGTCACCATTCAAGGCCATCTTGTAAGCATTTCTCCTCAAATCTTGTACAATCTTCATCTCTAATCACTTTTTCTCGAAATCATCTGGTTTGGACCTCTTGAAGATGGATTCCACTCAGTTTGCTTAGGTAAACTGTTGAGGAGCTCCATTTCATGGAGATTGGTTCTAAATTTAAAGGATTTCACACTTTTTAACTTAATCACAACAAGATTTAAACACTTCTCATCTATTTTCAACTTTTCTCCAATTTTTCACACATTATTGATGGAATCTGGACCAAATCGGACTCTCGACTCGTTCCTTAGTCGAAAGCCGGCTTGAAAACGGATTTCCACCAAAGAGATGGACTGATTAACGGGTTGAACATGAATATTCATCAAGAACAGCTCGTCTGACCGAATGGGCGAGACCATCCAAACGACTGAACTAGAATTGATATGTTCCGTTGTTTGACACGTCACGCCGTCTCCATTAACTCAAAACTTTTACTTAGAAGTCTTTCAAAATTTTACAAAATCTCAACTACAGATCACCCGTCGAATGGCCATCCGTCCGGATGACCTGACACAGACAATCCCCATTGTTTAAACGTTCTCAACTAAACTTTGAATTTTAACGGTTTCACAAACAAACAGACACAATCTATTCGAATGGCAATCCGTTTGAATGGCCATCCGCTCGGACGACCATCCGTCCGGACGGACGACCATCCGTCCGGACGGATGGTCGTCCGGACGGATGGTCGTCCGGACGGATGACCATATGTCCGGATAGACTGTTTAACACTTAAACCGCTCGACACGCTGGTTACACTATGCTCGAAGACTTATGCTTCTGTTTACATGCACAGGCTAACTCAACGCGCTCCCTTCAATCCAATCCCGCTTGTGTTTACTCGTTAAACACACACTGTGAGTATACTCGAACCCTTTTTCGCTTAACACACTTTTGGGTGTTACATACGTTCTCTATCAAAACACAACACTTAAAAGCTTTACACACGCTAACCGCTCCCGCATGCTATACGTGATTTGTTGAATGCTTGTTACTATGCTTATACAGGGTTACACTAGACCGCCTCTAGCAACGATAGTACTATAGTTTGGACTCAGCACCTGTCGTGGACAGGGGTTGCTAGGGATCACATTACTTTACTTCACGTGTTCGTAGTGGTGAACATGTGTCCCGCATACTCTACATCGCAGTCGCGTGGTTAAGTTGTAATCATTGTTTGATAGTTATATGCTTCGCCCGTTACGTGTTACATGCTGGTTATGTGTAAACGCTTTTACTACTATATGCTATGTGAACTTGTGTACTCACCTTTACTTTATGTATTGACTTTTATTTATCGTATGTGACGGGTTGATGGAATGTTATGCTGAAATCAAGATAGGCAGTCTAGAAACTCATCTAATAGAAATCTAGGTTGTCGGACTTGTTTTCCTTTTGAGAACTCGCTGTCTGTAATAACTCTGTGTTGAATATTTGTTCGTTGGTATGGGACAATGAATGTTAAAAATATTGGTAATGGATAGTTGTTAGCAATCTGGTTTGCCTAGTGCCGCGCCCCAATGTTTCCGCCATCGGTTGGGGTGAGACAGATTGGTATCAGAGCCATAACTATAGGGAATTAGGTCGAGTCGTATAGAACGAACCTAGTCTATAGTCTAAGTACCAACATACCATTCATACGAACCCACTTGGGGTTTCGTACGAACCTGCATGCTAACTCTCGATCCAACTCGGGAAGGTTGTCTTTGTACGAAAAAATAATGCACGGGGTGAGCCAAACTTTCCTTAAGGCTAACACTCTCTCCGATTTAATACATAAAACCTTTCCTAAGGTTGAAAACTACATTTGCCTTTCCTAAGGCTAACACAATACACACGTTTTCGAAAACACTCGTATAACACAAACGAGAGATTGCGTCGAGAATAGGTGTGAAAACCAAGAAATCTCAATAAGATCACTCACTCCGCGTACTTTTACTCTCGCACGAGAACCTTTCGTTGAGTTAGGAGTGATATCCACACCTCGACGAGAATCTCTATTTCTCTATCTCGTGGTTGTTCAACCACACTTAGGAACGAAGTTGTTAAGTTAGGGGTGAAACCCGCATCTTAATAGCCTGTTCCACTCCCTACTTTGATTTTCGAAGATCTCACCAAAGTCGTGACTGTTGCAATGACTCGAGTCACTTAGTAACTGGAAGGATGAGTGCCGATTGCTGTAGTACAGCTAAAGCACAGTCTATTAGGCCAAAGCGTGTACTCGAACTGTTGTGAATAGTTGAATCACTTTGGGTAGTCGATGTCTAACACCCAAGACATTCTATGTTATTTTAAGCCTGCAGTCACTGACTTTACGCATAATCGATTTTATGTTTGAATTTACGATTTTGGTTTCGATTTATGCTTCTCGCTCCGCCAAACGTGCACAACTCGCATAGCCCCTTAATCTACAACACTAACTAATCGTGAAACAACAAAACACGCAACGCTCCTATGCTCTTATACTCTCATACGCTACAGTTTTTGCTGATGTACGCTATACTTATCGCTTACGCTACTCGCTCTCTCTCGCAACGCTCGCAACTCTCAACCGCGCAACGCGAACTTTGAGACGTAGGTGAATACGTGCAAAATATGCAGGTGAATACGTGAAAAATATGTGCTTATGTGGATTATGTGCTCCTATGTGCTTATGTGGTTTACGTACCTACGTGACTGTGTGTTTATGTGCCGACGTGTTCCTGTGCTTTACCTAATAATAATAACAAGTATGTTGGTTAAACGCTAAACTTTTCAAAACATAACCCAATATGATCGAATCTCGTATAATTCATATGACGACGTCTGCTGCAGAATCTGCACTCGACAATGTCGTCATTTGGATCTCACACGCACCGCGCTGCTCGACGAAACCATGCTGACAAGCGTATTGCTTCACTCGTGGCCAAGGAAATGGCCAAAGTCATACCTCAGATTCTCAGTGAAATCAACGAGGTCAGCAGCAAATCTTCTGTCGAGTCAAAGAGCGACGTACCTAAAGCTCCTTTCAGCTTTAAACAATTCTAGGCCTGCGGTCTTGCAAACTTCACTGGTGAAGATGGGCCCAGTGCTATATTCCAGTGGTTTGACTCAATCGAGGTCACCTTCAGGCAAAGTGGATGCCCAGAAGATCTCCGCATTGTGAATGCTACTGGAGTCTTCCAGTCTAGGGCGTTGGATTGGTCGACCGCTGAGCGCAACAGACACGGGAATGATGCAGCTTATGGCCTCTCCTGGGAAGAACTCAGGGAGCTTATGATGAAGGAGTTCTGTCCTCCTCATGAAGTCCAAAAGCTGGAGAATGAATTCTGGCACATCAAGCAGGAAGGATGTGACAACACTGGTCTCACCGCTCGCTTCAAACAGCTGAGTATTATTTGTCCCAGTCAGGTGGCCACGCCTGATATGACAAACAAGAAATACATTCGAGCTCTCCCCGATTGTGTAGCTGACTTTGTTCAGGCAGCTAAACCCGCTACTGTTGAGAAAACCTACCAACTCGCCGCTAAGATCAACGATAAACGAGTCTTAGTTGGGTATTTCAAAACCTCAACCAAAAGTCTCAATCAAGCAACCGCAACACCCAACACCGACAGTGAAGCAACTCAAGGTTCAAAGTCTTCACGTCAGAATCACAAGCGAAAGAATAACAACAACAAGAACTTTGCGACTACCATCACAGCACCACACAATGCAATCTCTACACCACCCAACAATCAGAATCATCAAGTTGCTGTTACCAACGCACCGCCTGCAAAGAGTGCGTATACTGGTGCTCACCCTCTGTGCCATACTTGCACCTATCATCACCCAGGAGGGGTGAACTGTCGATTCTGTGCAAACTGCAACATCTATGGGCACTTTACTGCTCACTGTCGTTCAGGCCCCCGTCAGCAAGATGCTTGTCGCAACCCCCGACCCTACCCCGAGAGCGGTGTCGCGAGATCCAGATTAGTGGTATCGGTGTTAATTAGTTTGACAGCGAAAATTTACCTCAGGACCGTAGTTAGGAAATAGTTTATCAGAGTTAAAACACCACACTTATATAAATAATAATACATGGGAAAAAACCAAAGTTTCCATTGTAATAAGTTTATAGGGATAAACCCTATTTTATTAAAATAAAACTTCATCCTTTATTCAGGTAACTTTTATAGCCACTTTTCCAAGCCTTCAGTGCTCTCCAGCTGGCTTCTATTTGGCTTTCACATTTTGTTACCTGAAACGCGTTTTAAAAAGATTTTGTCAGCAAGAAATACTGGTGAGTGCATCCCAGTTTAATCAAAATAAACTTTTATCATTGTACAGTATTGAGAGCGATTACAATGTTTATATCTACCCAATTACCACCCACGGTACTGTCAATCCTGACTTGTGGTCATGCTACTACTCATAGTGTAGTAACAAGTAATGTATACAAAACCCTAACATACCGACAGTAATTGTAGAATACATAGACTCAATCACTATTTAAAACAATTGAGGCTTTGGTAGAACAGTTTGGTAGAAAAAGAGAATGACTCACAAAAAGGTTTACAAAAATAAGATGTACTCACATTGCTGTTTTAGATAATACCACTGCTTTCTGGTGACTTCCTGGTTATAATCTATTAAAATTAAACAATGCGCACGTGTTAGTAAGATAACCCAATTTACATTAGCTATACTCCCGAGACAGAACTCCAACGACTGAGTCAGACAGAGCCTTGACATGCGTTACAGAGCTCTAGATCAATCGGGCAGAGTAACTAATACGTAACCGGGGGTTATAATACTTACAACGAGGCAGAGTTTCGTAAATTAGGGGTGTACTACTAGAAAGAAACGGAGATATAGAAAAACAAAAATTTCGAAATTCGATCGAAATGGTGCAGGAGATCAAGTCACAGGCCAGGCTTTATATACCCAAAATTGGATTCTCCCTCATGTCGCGATAGGATCCCATGATCCTTCTGCGTGTCGCCTGGGAGGTCTATTTTTCCTAGGCCTGCCTTGCTGTGCTTCTAGCCCTGTGGTGTCGACGTCTTCTGGTTTTGACACGTATAGGAACTTTCGCGTGTCGTGGAAGGTTTAGGGGTACCCCTCATGACCCCCCCCCCAAACCCAAAATCCTGATTTTCCTTTCGGGTCGCGTCGTACATGTTTTGGGGTCTCAATTAAGGTTCCTTGTAATGTGTTTTTGAGTGTTGTTACATCCTCCCCACCTTATTTTAAATCTCGTCCTCGAGATTCACTAAAATAGGTGTGGATACTTCTTTTGCATTTCTGACTCGAGTTCCCAAGTGTACTTTGGTCGTCTCTTGGAATCCCATTTTACTTTGACTAGAACTAATCTCTTTTGTTTGAGGTTCTTGTTCTTTCTGTCTTCAATCTGTAGTGGTTTCTCTACAAATTTGAGTTTCTCATTTACCTCTGTGTCCTTAAGAGGCACCGTAAATGATTCATCTGCTAAACATTTCTTGAGATTACATACATGAAATACAACATGTATTCCTGCCATTTCCTCTGGCAATTGTAGCTGGTAAGCTACGGGTCCTATTCTTTTAATAATCTCAAAAGGTCCAACATACCTAGGGCTTAGCTTTCCCCTTTTGATGAATCTGACCACTTCTTTCCATGGAGAAACTTTTAATAATACCTTATCTCCTACTTGAAATTCCAATGGTTTTTGCCTGTTATCAGCATAACTCTTTTGATGATCTGGTGCTGTTTTTAATCTTTCCTTGACTTGAATAATCTTGTTCGTTGTTTCTTGTACTATCTCTGGCCCAGACAGTTGTTTTTCTCCAATTTCTGCCCAACAGACTGGAGTTCAGCACTTTCGTCTATAAAGTGCTTCAAATGGTGCAGCATTGATACTGGTATGATAGCTGTTATTGTAGGAAAATTCTATTAATGGCAAATGATCGTCCCAATTTCCTCCGAAATCAATTACACAAGCTCTAAGCATATCCTCCAGTGTTTGAATTGTCCTTTCGCTTTGTCCGTACGTTTGAGGATGATAAACTGTGCTTAGATTTAACTTGGTTCCCATTTCTTTCTGGAAACTAGTCCAAAAAAGAGAAGTAAAACGGCTATCTCTATCAAAAACAATAGTTAAAGGAATTCCGTGTAATGAAACTATTTCATTTACATATTTGGCTAATTGTTCCATACTAAAAGTTTCATTCATTGGTAAGAAATGAGCATATTTGGTTAATCTATCTACAATCACCCCGATTGTATCGTTACCTTTTCGTGTCTTGGGTAATTTAGTAACAAATTCCATTGTTATCAATTCCCATTTCCATATTGCCATTTCTGCTGCAACAAATCTGAGGGTTTCTGATGTTCAGCTTTAACCTGTGAACAGGTTAGACATTTGGCGACATATGATTCTATATCCTTTTTCATTCCTATCCACCAGAAATTTTTTCTTAAGTCTTGATACATTTTATCACTACCAGGATGTATCGTGTACTTAGACTTATGGGCTTCTTCTAAAATTCGGTGGCGTAGGTTTCCTTGTTTGGGTATCAAGATTCTTTTCTTATGGAATCTCCAAATTCCGTATGTTCCTTGTTCTAATTCCTTAATCATTCCTTTTAATTTTCTCTGTATCGTTCTTGATTACTGTTTCTTGCAGTTTTCTAATTTGCTCATTTAAATCTATCTGCGGATTTAATTTGAGAGAACGCACTTGTCTTGGATTCTCATGATACTTTCGACTTAAAGCATCGGCTACTACATTAGCCTTTCCTGCATGATACTGGATATTACAATCATAATCACTGAGAATCTCCATCCAGCGTCGTTGTCTCATATTTAACTCCTTTTTCCCAAAAAAACATATCTTAGACTCTTATGATCGGTGAAAACAGTAAACTTGCTACCATAAAGATAATGTCTCCAAATTTTAAGGGCAAAAATTATGGCTTATAACTCTAAATCATGGGTTGTATAATTCTCTTCATGATTCTTAAGTTGTCTAGAGGCATAGGCTATAACCTTTTGACGTTGCATCAATACACATCCATAACCTAACTTAGAAGCGTCACAATAGACTGTAAAGTCTTCAGTTCCTTCTGGTGACACGAGTATGGGTGTGTTGGTTAACTTTTGCTTAAGAATCCTAAAAGCTTCCTCCTGTTTTGGTCCCCATTCAAACTTAATTGATTTGCAGGTCAATTTCGTTAAGGGAATGTCTATTCTAGAAAAATCTTGAATAAAACGTCTATAATAACCTGCTAGTCCAAGAAAACTTCTCACCTCCGTCGGTGATTCAGGGACTTTCCATTTAGTAATTGCCTTGATCTTTGTGAGATCCACATGAATTCCTTCATGATTAACCAGGTGTCCAAGGAATTGCACTTCCTCTAACCACCATTCGCATTTTGATAATTTAGCGTAAAACTTTTCTTTTCTCAACAAATTCAGAAGTATAAACAAATGCTCTGCATGATCCTCTTTACTCTTAGAGTAAATAAGAATATCATCTATAAAGACAATTCTGAATTTATCCAGATATGGTTTACATATTCTGTTTATCATGTCCATAAATGCGGCTGGGGCATTGGTTAAACCAAATGGCATGACTGTAAATTCATAATAACCATACCTTGTTCTGAAAGCAGTTTTAGGAATGTCCTCTTCCTGTACTTTCAGTTGATGATATCCTGAACGTAAATTGATCTTAGAAAAGAATCGAGCTCCTTGAAGTTGATCGAACATATCATCGATTCTCGGTAGCAGGTACCGATTTTTAATCGTAACCTTGTTCAATTCTCGGTAATCAATGCACATACGCATCGATCCATCATTCTTCTTGACAAACAAGATTGGTGCTCCCCATGGTGATGAACTAGGCTGTATGAAACCTTTCTCCAGAAGTTCGTCCAACTGTTTCTTCAGTTCCTGCAGCTCTGCTGGTGCTAAACGGTAAGGTGCCTTGGCAATCGGTGTTGTCCCTGGTATTAGGTGAATTCTGAATTCAACCTCTCTGTCTGGAGGTAATCCAGGTAACTCTTCTGAAAAAACATCTAAGAATTTAGATACTACTGGAATATCTTTTAATTCTTTTCTTTTAGTGTTAATGATTATGAATATCATATACACTAGTGATCCTTTCCTTGCATAGCTTGCTGTTTTCATCACGGAGACGAATTTTGTGGACTTGGATGTCTTATCTCCTTTAGTTGTGATATTGTCACCCTTTGGTGAACTTACTTGGATTGACTTTTGATCACATAGAATACCGGCGTGATTGGCTAATAATCAGTCTATTCCTAATACGATATCAAATCCAGCCAGATTCATTGGATAAAGATTAGCAATAAAACTATGGTTTAAAATTTCTATTCTTGCTCCCTGCAATATTTCAGTAATCTTAATGGATTCTCCGTTTTCTGTTTCTGCCAGACATTCTTGTTGAAGTTTAGTTAATGGTTGATTGAGAAATCTGCAGAACGAAGTATTAACAAAACTTTGGTTTGCACCAGAGTCAAATAATACTTTAGAAAAAATATCATTAACTAGAAACGTACCGGCAATCACATCCGGAATCATCTTGGCTTCTTCAGCTGTCAGAACAAATGCTCTGGCATTCTTAGTAGTCTTGTTGTTTGTTGCTAGAGCTAGTTTCGGACAGTTCGGTTTGATATGTCCAGTCTCTCCACAGTTGAAGCATAGCTTATTGCTGGGTTTCTTCCTGCAGTCTTCTTCCTTGTGTCCAGATATTTTGTAGAAGTTGCAGTATGTGGAACATCTTCCCGAATGCTTCTTCTTACAGTACTTACAGTAAAGTGCAGAAGTAGAACCTGTACTTTTCCCACGGTAGTTATTTCCTTAACGAAATTCTTGGGTAAGTCTTTGGGCTAGGTTCTTTCTCTAGTTTTCTTCTTGTGTACGTACCAATTCATCAGTCAAGGTATTGGCTAATTCTACTGCTTCTTCTATGGTTTGTGGTCTAGCTGCCTTGACTACGTGTCTGATTTCACTAATTAATCCCCAGATGTAACGTGAGATTAATACTGGTTCTGGTGAGGCTAAGGTTTGCACTATTCTAGCATATTCGAAGAATATGGTAGTGTAACCCTTGCAGTCTATTACAGTCATTTTAAGATTTAAGAACTTATTAGCAATTTGTTCTTTTTCATGAGGAGGACAAAATTTCCTTTCGACTATGTCCTTGAAGTCAGTCCATTCCATATTATAAATTTCATCACTTCCTCTAGACTAGAGAATAGTATTCCACCATTCTAAGGCTGCATTCTTAAAAAGATTAGAAGCAAACATGATCTTATCTTCATATGCACATTTACTTATTTTTAAGACTGCCTCTGTCTTTTCTATCCAACGTAAAGCTGCAATGGCTCCTTCATTGCCAAAGAATTCTATTGGTTTGCAAGACCAGAATTCCTTGTAAGAACAACCATATGACATGGTTCTTCTTCTTTTTGGAATAGGCAATTGGAGTAGCGGTCCATTATTCACACTGTGACTGGGTTCAGTGTGTTGACGTTTACTTCCACTTATGGTTTTATTATTTTCTGCTTCTTTAACAATCTTGATAATATATGGCATATCATCTATAATTCCTTGTGCTACTATATGTTGAATGGCACTGTTATCTACTTGGTTTCCATTATTTTCATTATTCTGGTTTTCCTGATTTACTTCGTTGTCCATCTGGATTTACAAACATTTATCAGGTATTAATATCACAGAATAAGATTTAATGCAAACAATCAGGCAAACAAATTGATCAAAAACGTCGTACATTGCGACTTTTAATCTTTTCGTATATATATATATATATATATATATATATATATATATATATATATATATATATATATATATATATATATATATATATATATATATATTACAGTCTACAACTGAAATTTAAACACACTACTAGTTATGCATCCGTAGATATTAGATTATCGTTTTTTTAATTGTTTCTTTTTTTCAAACTACGTGCACGCACGCACACACACACACACACACACACACACACACATATATATATATAGGGCCAGAATTTAGAGAGAACGGTGAAAAGTGTGAGAACGGTGAGAACGATTTTGGCGGTGACATGTGGCATTAATGCTAAATTACACTAAGGGGTAATACTGTCAAAAAACCCACTCACATGAACTGGGTGTTCAATTAAAACGCCATAAAACACCCAATTCAGAAAAACGCCATGAAAAATACCTAGTTAAAAACGCCATAAAACTCCCAGTTCAGAAAAACGCCATGAAAAACTCAGTTGAAAACGCCATAAAACACTCAGTTCAGAAAAACGCCATGAAAATACCTAGTTAAAACGCCATAAAAACACCTAGTTCAGAAAAACATTGTTAGAAATGTAGGCTTAGAAAACAAATGCAGTATGCAAGCAATGCAGAATAGAGCAGCAGCAGATGCTCTATTTTTTGATGCGCTAATCAGATAATAGATGCTCTAGTACTAGATGCTCTAATCAGATGCTCTAATAGATGCTCTAGTACTAGATGCCCTAATATGTGGCATGCGTTATTATGTGGGATGCGCTATTATGGAGCAAGTTCAGAAAAACGCCTTGAAAATACCTAGTCTATAAAACGCCATAAAACACTAAGTTCAGAAAAACGCCATAAAACCCAGTTAATATTTTTTCGAAAAGTATATCAATAGTATACTCGTTGGAAAGATAAAAAAAACGTTGAGTTTTATGGTATATTTTTTTTTTCGAAAAATAATCACGTATAAAAAAGTTATTATCGTTTAAATATGATGGAGGAAAATGGCATGTGATTAGCATGTGCACATTTGCTTGAATCTTCCTATTTTACCCCTCCTGGTAGTTCCAAGGCCCCTATTATTTACAAAAATGCCACCACATCAATATAAGCCACAAACCACTAAGATCTTGTGGCTGAGAATCGTTCTCCCCGTTCTCACACTTTGAGGCGTTCTCTCCTGATCCTGTTCCTATATATATATATATATATTAGGGGTTGTTCCTCTAGAACTGCATTTCTCGCTCGTCATACTTCCACATGAGCTTTTCTCCTATCTGTCTTATCCTCTCTCCTCCTTCTACTAGTTCCCCACCATATGTACGGAGTTCCTGCACATTGTCTTCACTCATGGGTGGTCGTGGTGCTGGTACTGGGTTAGGGTACTGAGGTATCGGTTCTCCATATGGGTATGGGTTGTTTAATATTTCCTGAACATACTGATCGTTATCCCAATATGGATCTAACGGACTAAGGTTGGTATACTGTGCTATGGGATTTGGTATTGGTTCTTCCTGTGGATAGAGCTCCCGATAATCCCTATGGTCATCTTCCCACGGATCATACGCTAGAGGATTAGGTGCTGGGATTCTAGGTATTTCATCAGGGTCAAATGCTGGTATGGGAAATTGGTTTCCTGGGTTAAGTTCTATCTCCATTGTTTGGGTTGGAAATAGTGGAAATGGTTGTGGTTCCATCATCTGATCAAGGTTTGGATCTGCTGCAGTGGTGGCTAGCATATGAAAGTCTGCCAACTGTCTATTAACTATTTCCTGGGTTTGGGCATTTACTTCCCTATTGGCTTTTGCTAACGCTCTTTGTTGTTGTAACTTTATCATCCTCTTTTGCCTCTCATGTGCTCCCCTACTGAACCATCCTCTCTTTTTCGGAGGGAACGGTTCTTCGGATTGCGCCTAAAAGATGAAAATTCCCTCTTCCGTATCAGCTGAATACCCCGAAGGAGTAGGCTGTGAAGAGGTTCCTTCACTCTTGGGATAACTTTCTAGACGACGGTAGGCGTCAGACGTACCTTGCTCACTCATACTGTAAATTAACAGATTGTCAAATAACAGAAAACAATAATATACATAATTACACATAATCATATAGATTATTTCCTAACACAACTGATAAACTCTTGGTGTCAGCAGAACACTTCTGTGGCTTAAATCAGTGGCTGTAGCTCTGATACCACTCTCTGTCGCAACCCCCGACCCCTACCCCGGGAGCGGTGCCGCGAGATCCAGATTAGTGGTATCGGTGTTAATTAATTTGACAGTGAAAATTTACATCAGGGCTGGAGTTAGGAAATAGTTTATCAGAATTAAAAACCACACTTTTATAAATAATAATACATGGGAAAAAACCCAAGTCTCCATTGTAATAAGTTGATAGGGATAAACCCTATTTTATTGAAATAAAACTTCATTCTTTATCCAGGTAACTTTTATAGCCACTTTTCCAAGCCTTCAGTGCTCTCCAGCTGGCTTCTACTTGGCTTTTACATTTTGTTACCTGAAACGCGTTTTAATACTTACAACGAGGCAGAGTTTCGTAAATTAGGGGTGTACTACTAGAAAGAAACGGGGATATAGAGAAACAGAAATTTCAAAATTCGATCGAAATGGTGCAGGAGATCAAGTCCCAGGCCAGGCTTTATATACCCAAAATTGGATTCTCCCGCGTGTCGCGACAGGATCCCATGATCCTTCCGCGTGTCGCATGGGAGGTCTATTTTTCCTAGGCCTACTGTGGTGTCGAAGTCTTCTGGTTTTGACTCGTATAGGAACCTTTCGTGTATCGCGGAAGGTTTAGGGGTACCCCCATGCCCCCCCCCCCCCCCGAAACCCTAAATCCTGATTTTCGTTTCGGGCCGTGTCGTACATGTTTTGGGGTCTCAATTAAGGTTCCTTGTAATGTGTTTTTTAGTGTTGTTACATCCTCCTTGCCTTATTTTAAATCTCGTCCTCGAGATTCACTAAAATAGGTGTGGATACTTCTTTTGCATTTCTGACTCGAGTTCCCAAGTATACTTTGGTCCTCTCTTGGAATCCCAATTTACTTTGACTAGAACTAATCTCTTGTGTTTGAGGTTCTTGATCTTTCTGTCTTCAATCTGTCGTTGTTTCTCTACAAATTTGAGTTTCTCAATTACCTCTATGTCCTTAAGAGGTACCATTAATGATTCATCTGCTAAACATTTCTTGAGATTACATACATGAAATACAACATGTATTCCTGCCATTTCCTCTGACAGTTGTAGCTGGTAAGCTACGAGTCCTATTATTCTAATAATCTCAAAAGGTCCAATATACCTGGGGCTTAGCTTTCCCCTTTTTATGAATCTGACCACTCCTTTCCATGGAGAAACTTTTAATAATACCTTATCTCCTACTTGAAATTCCAATGGTTTTCGCCTGTTATCAGCATAACTCTTTTGACAATCTCATGCTGTTTTTAGTCTTTTCTTGACTTGAATAATCTTGTTCGTTGTTTCTTGTACTATCTCTGGTCCAGACAGTTGCTTTTCTCCAATTTCTGCCCAATAGACTGGAGTTCAGCACTTTCGTCCATAAAGTGCTTCAAATGGTGCAGCATTGATACTGGTATGATAGCTGTTATTGTAGGAAAATTCTATTAATGGTAAATGATCGTCCCAATTTCCTCCGAAATCAATTACACAAGCTCTAAGCATATCCTCTAGTGTTTGAATTGTCCTTTTTCTTTGTCCGTCCATTTGAGGATGATAAGCTGTGCTTAGATTTAACTTGGTTCCCATTGCTTTCTGGAAACTAGTCTAAAAATGAGAAGTAAAACGGCTATCTTTATCAGAAACAATAGATAATGGATTTCCGTGTAATGAAACTATTTCATTTACATATAATTTGGGTAATTGTTCCATACTGAAAGTTTCCTTCATTGGTAAGAAATGAGCATATTTGGTTAATCTATCTACAATCACCCAGATTGTATCGTTACCTTTTCGTGTCTTGGGTAATTTAGTAACAAAGTCCATTGTTATCAATTCCCATTTCCATATTGGCATTTCTAGTTGCTGCAATAAACCTGGGGGTTTCTGATGTTCAGCTTAACCTGTGAACAGGTTAGACATTTGGTGACATAGGATGCTATATCCTTTTTCATTCCTATCCAACAGAAATTCTTTCTTAAGTCTTGATACATTTTATCACTACCAGGATGTATCGTGCACTTAGACTTATGGGCTTCTTCTAAAATTCGGTGGCGTAGGTTTCCTTGTTTGTGTATCAAGATTCTTTTCTTATGGAATCTCCAAATTCCATCTGTTCCATCTGCTTCTTTGTACTTTCCATAATTAGAAAGTCTTACTTGTATTTCTATTTTTGGAAAGCATTGTGTTCTTTTACCGTTCTTTCGTTGTAATCATTGTAAAATCCGAGACTTGGATCATAAATAAAACTCGTATTTCGTTAAATTCGTGTTATACATACTTTATACATGCTCCTACATTTAATTTCGTGAAACAATTGATGTTTATTTGTAGTTCTTGGAAACTTTGTGTTAATCTTGCGAATACGTAAAACTTATGCATAAACCGTATTTTAAACGTGAACAAAACTTAAATACGACATTTATATACTTAATTATACTTGGATTATGTTCATCATGCTTTTTTTACCCTTATATTGTGCTTATATGACGAAAAAGGCCCTTAAAACACTTAAAAACCCTAAAATACAAACTAGAGGTCCTAAAGTGTCAAAAACCAAAAGTTGTCTGGAGGAGTGTCGCTGTCCGCAAAAGACCCCCCAAAACCTTACGCTGGCCGCGAGCCAGTCTTATCTGGAGACAGCCTCAACCAACTCGCTGGTTGGGCGATTTTTTGTGTGTTTTGGTTGGTTTAACTTGTGTTTTTCACCTTAAATGCCCAACTAACCCAACCACAACCTTCCGCTATAAATACCAAAGTTCACTGTTTGTTCTTGTTTTGATTCAAACTTTACTAAACATGTTAAACTTGAGTCTAACTCATCTCAAACCTATGTCCTTATGCTTATAACCACTTCTATGGCTAGTTAGGCTTAAAAACAAGGTTGAGACATTCAAAATCAGAGGTATAAACCTCACAAACTTTCTGTTTTGTTCAAGGGTTTAACCCACAAGTGATGTTCAAGTTCAAGACTTGATGTTTGTGTGATTTAGGATTAGCTTGGGCTAAACTACTTAAAAATCCACACATTGTTTGATGATTTCTAATAGATTAGTTGTTCATATTCTATATTTACTTGTAAGTTCATGACCCTCCTTGAATGTTCTTAACATCAAGTGTAGTGGTGAACAGTTAGAGGTGCCTAAATGGAAGACTTGTTCTTCCTACCTCCTACATGACTTCCATGATACTTAGAGGTACCTAAATGAAGATGTTAATCTTCTACCTCATGCTTGACATATATGATATATTATAATAATACTTATATAACATAATTACTAAACCGAACACTTGATGTTGAACAAATGGGCATTGTCAAGTTAAGTAGGTATATCATCTAAACATCATATTTAATAGATGATTATTTTGATATGTTATTTTCATGTCATTTTAATTCCGAATCTATAATCTTCCGATTTCCCCAAACTCACACACCTATGTTTTCGTCGTGTAGAAGGACAAGGTACTCCAACTAGCTAATCTTCACAACAACCCACTCGCGGATTCAAGTAGGAACAACTTGCAAAACTGTGAGTATACTCGAATCCCCTCTTTACGTTAACCACTTTTTGGGGTGTAACATGTTTTCTTATAAACTTACACATGAAACTTTATACATAAATGCACAAACATTCCTATAACATGCTTGTATACGTGATTACTTGATACATTGAACTTGGGCTTGTTACATCTTGTGTTAGACTTATCATTAGCTTCGATCGAGCCTATCATTGACATATATAGCGCTATAGGATTAACGCACCGCCCGTAGAGTTGAGGTTATGTCATGAGCTTATTGCATTTCATCATTGGTTTGATATGTTAGACACATGCCGAATTTAATGTCTATCTTGTATCATATGATTGCTATGAGGAATTGTTTAATCATCTTTTTATGCTATGTATGTATCAAACTTGTATACTCGCCTTTGCTTTTGCATTGAATTGAATTTTAAACATGTTACAGGTTGAGGATGACGATTGCTATGAAATGAAGTAGCGTTGATGCCTAGATACCCATTTAGACATGTTAGGTTTAAATGTTGTATCAAATTTTGTTAATGTTATGTTTCAAACATTGTTGTTATTTGAAATTCCATGTAATGATTGATATGAAAAACGGTTTATTTAAATATTGTCACAAAATAGTGTTATGAAGTCTCTTGCAATCTTTTTCGTCCCGCTCCGATGATTCCGCCATTGGTTGGGGTGTGATAGATTGGTATCAGTGCTATAACTATAGGGAATTAGGTAGAATTTCCACGTTCGACCTAGTCTATAGTAGGAACCATGTTTTGACCATTCTTGTTTCATGTTTAAAATATTATGCTTCCTTCTTTGCTTCTTTTCTCTTCTTTTGGTCTTAGTACTTACATAATGTCTTTCCTAAGACATTTTACACAATACACTTGAAGACTTGAAGACACTCTTTATACAAAAGAGACGAGTTTACCAAAATAGGAGTGAAACCCACAATTTGGTGAACGACTCTCATCCCGCTTATACTTTATTTTTGCACGAAATTACGCCATTAAGTTAGGAGTGAAATTCACATCTTAATGGTAAATTTCCAATTCAAACTCTAGTGGACCCTCGTCAAAGTGTCAAAATTATATTTTGACCCGACGAGTACCAACCACATTAGGGTACGAAATTGTCAAGTTAGGGGTGAAACCCGCACCTTGTCGATTAAGTCCCATTCCTTGATTTTCGATCCCACCAAAGTTTCGATTGTTTCGATCGATTAGAGACGTGTAGTAAATAGAAGGGTAAGATACCGTTAATCGCTTCTTAACGAGAGTATCTTACCTATAGGCCAAAGCACGTTTCTCTAATTTGAAAGGACTTTCAATTCACTTTGGAATTGTCAACGTTTCTCTACCCGAAACAATCCCATCTTTTTTAGCCTCTCTTTTATGTGATTCAATTTATATGCGATTTTATACTTGTTACCTCGTTCAATTCAAAAACGTTACACAATTTGCACGTCTCACGCAATAAAAAACAATAATAATTCTCGTGAAAAAACTAAATTTATACTCCTTTTTATGCATTCTTACGTGATTATACTTATGAGTACATGTTGCAAACTTATGCTTATGTGAAAAATTACGTGATGCTTGAATGTTTACATGCTTATACGTGACAACCTTGTCTTAAAATTTATAATCAAGTCTCATTCTTCTCTTTCTTTCGAACTTTTAGATGACTTCTTCAAGCTCAACCGAAAAGCCCAAGTCCAAGAAGGGTTCTCGCTCAGGTTCCATCTCTAAGAAAGAACTTGTAGGCCTCATTGTTGAACAAATGGCCGATCAAATAGCTCGAGTTATACCGGACATCATGAGCCGCATTCAAACCAACCCCAATTCGCCTCATGGTTCCGTGGACTCCAAAGTGGAGAAACCAAAGACACCTTTTATCTTCAAGCAATTCATGGCTTGCAAACCATTGGAATTTACTGGAAAGGATGGTGCTACCGCACTACTCACTTGGTTTAACGCTATGGAGATCACCTTTCGTCAGAGTGGTTGTCCTGACGACTTGCGCACCCAAAATGCTACAGGGGTGTTCCGATCAAGAGCTCTTGATTGGTGGACCTCTGAACGAAGCACGAGAGGTGAGGACGCCGCCTACACATTGCCATGGGCTGAATTGAAAAAGATGATGAAGGAAGAATTTTGTCCGCCTCACGAGCTGAGGAAATTAGAAAGTGAGTTTTGGCACCTGAAACAAATTGATGATGACAACGATGGTTTAACCCTCCGTTTTAAGCAGCTTATCATCCTTTGTCCTAGCCAGGTTGATACCCCTGAGAAAACCATCAATAAGTACATCCATTGTTTACCCGATTCGTTCATGAACCTCATAGAGGCTGCTTGCCCAGCTACTATTGAGGAAACCTTTCGTTTGGCCACCCTTTTGAATAGCAACCAGTCATGAGTAGAAATACCACGAAAGCTGCATTGAAAAACGCGCATCAAGCCATTATTGAAACCACCGTTGAAACCGTTGTTGAACCTTCCTCATCCACTAAGAAAAACCGAGGCAAGAAGCAGAAGGATTTAAGCCAAAATTGTGTGGTCATCACTCCGCAAAACCCTCAACCCTTAGAAGACATGCCTGCTGTTACTAATGTTGAACCTTCACGCAAAGGTTACATTGGGACTCAACCCAAGTGTGGCCAATGCCAATATCATCACCCTCCCAATGTTCCATGCCGCAAGTGCGCCAACTGTAACCGATATGGGCACTTTTCTCAAAACTGCCACAAAGCACCTATGGCCAATCAAAACCAGGCTGTGGTAGCTCAGAACCATGCCCTTAATCAAGCTCAAAACCAAGTCGCTCCTGTGCGAGCGTGTTTCAAGTGTGGTGATCTTAACCATTTGGCTAATGTCTGTCCTCAACGAAACCAGCCTCAACAACAGCAACAACAACAGCCACCACAACAGCAACAGGCTCAACAACCTGCTCGAGGCGGAGCCTTTCTTCTTACCACTGCGCAGGCGCAAAACGCCAATGACGTTATTACTGGTACGTTCCTTGTGAACCATGTTATGCTTCATGTTTATTTGATACTGGCGCCGATAAAAGTTTTGTGTCGTTAGAATTCGAACCTTTGCTTAAGTGTAAACGCTCCAAGTTGCCAAGATCTTTCACTGTTGAAGTAGCTGATGGTAAATCCGTCGTTGTCGATTCCGTTCTTTCCCAATGTTCTTTGATTCTTAATGATCATTCTTTTCACATCGATCTCATACCCATGCAAATGGGTAGTTTCGACATCATAGTAGGTATGGACTGGCTTAGGCGAGTTCGTGCTGAAGTTGTTTACTCTGAGAAGTTCATTCGTCTTCCTCTCCCGAATGGTGATTCCTTGCATGTCTATGGCGAGAAACCTTCTCAAGGTCTCAAGCTCATGTCGTGCATTCAAGCGAACAAGTGCTTACACAAGGGTACTTTCGCCTTTCTTGCCCATATTGTGGAAAGGAAGGATAAAGGCCCGAGCATAAGCGATGTTCCCGTCATACATGACTTTCCTGACGTGTTTCCCGACGATCTTCCTGGTCCGCCTCCTGCTCGTTCCGTTGACTTTCGAATCGATTTAGTGCCTGGCGCTACGCCATTCGCTAAGTCTCCCTATCATCTAGCACCCTCTGAGATGCAAGAGCTCTCGAGTCAACTTCAAGAGCTTCTTGATAAAGGCTTCATACGCCCTAGTACATCTCCTTGGGGCGCTCCCGTTCTATTCGTCAAGAAGAAAGATGGGTCATTCCGTATGTGTATTGACTATCATGAGCTCAACAAGCTTACTGTCAAGAACCAATACCCACTTCCCCGTATTGACGACCTCTTCGATCAATTGCAAGGCGCGACCTGTTTTTCAAAGATCGATCTTCGTTCTGGGTATCATCAACTTCGAGTCCTCGAAGAAGATGTACCTAAAACCGCTTTTCGAACGCGTTATAGTCATTACGAGTTCATGGTCATGCCCTTTGGTTTGACCAACGCACCTGCTGTCTTCATGGATTTGATGAACCCCGTGTGCAAGGCGTACTTGGACCGTTTCGTGATCGTCTTCATCGACGATATTCTTATCTATTCTAAGACACAAGGAGAGCATGAGCGACACTTGCGTCTTATCCTTCAGCTTCTTCGTACTAAACGTTTGTACGCCAAATTCTCCAAGTGCGAATTTTGGTTAAAAGAGGTTCAATTCCTTGATCATACTGTCAACGAACTTGGTATTCACGTTGACCCCGCAAAAATCAAAGCTGTGAAGAATTGGATCGCACCTAAGTCTCCGTCTAAAATTCGTTCATTTCTTGGTCTTGCTAGTTATTATCGTCGTTTTATCTCCAACTTCTCGAAGATCGTTGTCCTTTTAACCTCCTTGACTCAAAAAGAGAAACCTTTTGTTTGGGGTCCCGAACAAGAGGAATCCTTTCAAACTCTTAAAGACATGCTCTGTAATGCTTCTATCCTCGCGCTTCCCGATGGTAGCGACGACTTCGTCGTATATTACGATGCCTCAAACCTTGGACTTGGTTGTGTCCTTATGCAACGAGATAAGGTTATCGCCTACACTTCGAGGCAACTCAAAATACATGAGAAAAACTATACTACTCATGACCTTAAACTTGGCGCGGTTGTTTTTGCGTTGAAGATTTGGCGACACTACCTATATGGTACTAAGTGTGTGGTCTTCACCGATCACAAGAGCCTTCAACATATCTTCAACCAAAAAGAATTGAACATGCGTCAACGTCGTTGGGTGGAATTGTTAAACGACTACAATCCGCTAACATCCAGGTAAAGCGAATGTAGTAGCCGATGCTCTTAGTCATAAGACTCATATGAAGAGTGTTCGTTGTCTCCAACTCGTGTACGATCTTCAAAACCGCATTCGTGAAGCTCAATATGCCTCTATTAACGATGGTAGTCTTTCTGTCGATATACGAGGCGTTGTTGAAGAAGATCTCTTGTCTAAACCCGATGGTATTTTATACTCTTGCAATCGTATTTGGATTCCTAATCGTGAAAACCTTCGAGACTTCCTGATGAACGAGGCACACAAATCAAAATATTCCATTCATCCTGGTGCTGATAAGATGTACCACGATATGCGTACGTTCTACTGGTGGCCTGGAATGAAGAGGGATATCGCCTCTTACGTTGTGAAATGTCTCACTTGTTCGTAGGTTAAGGCCGAACACCAACGTCCCTCTGGCTTACTTGAACAACCAGAGATTCCTATCTAGAAATGGGAGAGCATCGCTATGGATTTTATCACTAAGCTGCCTCGTACTTCTTTTGGTCATGACAGTATTTGGGTGATCGTCAATCAATTGACCAAATCAGCTCATTTTCTTCCCATTTGTGAAGATTTCAAAGTCGAGAAATTGGCTAGAATTTACACTGATGAGATAATCTGTCGTCATGGTATCCCCATTGACATCATTTCCGATCGTGATGCTCGTTTTACGTCTCGTCTTTGGCAAACCTTTCAATCTGCTATGGGTACTGTTCTTAACCTTAGCACCACTATCCACCCTCAATCAGACGGTCAAACCAAGCGTACTATCTAAACCTTAGAGGATATGCTTCGTTCATGCGTAATAGATTTTGGTGGCAACAAGGATTCACACTTGCCTTTGATCGAATTCTCGTACAATAACAGTTATCATGCGAGTATTCAAATGGCACCTTTCGAAGCATTGTGTGGTCGCAAGTGTCATTCGCCTATTTGTGTGCACGAGGTTGGTGAATCTCAATTCACTAGTCCCAAGCTTATACAAGAAGCAACGGACAAGATTTTACAGGTTCGAGACAATTTACTGAAAGCCAGGAGCCGAAAAAAGAGTTACGCCGAAAAGCGTCGCAAACCCTTGGAATTCGAGACAGATGACTTCGTACTTCTCAAGGTATCCCCTTGGAAGGGTGTGGTTCGATTTGGTAAGAAAGGGAAACTCACACCTCGCTACATTGGTCCTTTCAAGATCCTCAAAAGGACTGGCAAGGTTGCGTATAGACTGGACCTGCCAGAAGAACTCAACAATGTGCACCCTGTCTTCCACGTGTCCAACTTAAAGAAGTGCCTAGCTGACGAAGGACTTTAAGTCCCACTCGAGGACCTCCAAGTCAACGAAACCTTGCATTTTGTGGAAAAACCCGTCGAAATCATGGATCAAGGAGTCAAGTTATTGAGGCGCAGTAAAATTCCTATCGTCAAGGTTCGATGGGAAAGTAAACGTGGCGCTGAATTCACTTAGGAACTCAAGAGTGACATGAAGACGAAGTATCCACACCTTTTCGTTACTTCTTCCTAAATTTCGGGATGAAATTTCCTAAAGGAGGGGAGACTGTAACACCTTGCTTCTTTGTACTTTCCATAATTAGAAAGTCTTACTTGTAAGCCTTGTGTTCTTTCATTGTAATCATTGTAAAATCCGAGACTTTGATCATAAATAAAACTCGTATTTCGTTAAATTCGTGTTATACTGTCACAACCCCCAACCCCTTATCTGTCCCGGGAACGGGCGGCCGCGAACACCAGTGTCGGTGGTATCATTTTGTTTATTAATTTGGCAGCGGAAATTTCATCAGGACCGTAGTTAGGAAATGTTTATCAGAGTAAAACCACCATATTTTATATTAATAACCACATGGGTAAAACCCAAGTTTCTTATTACAACATAGGGATAAACCCTATTTTATTGAATTTAAAACATCATCTTTTAGGTAACTTTTATAGCCACATTTTTCCAAGCAGTCAGTGCTCTCAAGCTGGCTTTCTTCTAATTTGGCTTTCACATTTTGTTACCTGAAACGCGTTTTAAAAACATTTGTCAGTGGGAAATACTGGTGAGTGAATCCCAGTTTAATCAAGAAGAGTTTTATCAATTAACACAGTATTGAGAGCTATCACATTTTTTATTTCTACACAATTACTCATTCAGTATTGTCAATCCTGACTGGTGGGTCATATTATCCATTGGCTAACTCGTTGTCCAATGGTAACGTGTTCCACATTTTGTATACAAAACCCCAACATACCGACAGTAATTGAAGAACTACAAAGACTCAATCACTGCTTAATCATATTGTAAAGCATTTAAGGTTTTGTAAAACAGTTCACAAAAAGGTTTACAAAAAGAGGATAAACTCACATTGTTGTCTTAGACTTCTTTTAGGGTTTCCTGGTGATTTATCTATAATTTACACAAATGTATATATGTTAGTATAATAACCCTTTATTTATATTAACGATACCCTCCCCAAGACGGTATTCCAACAACTACGTCGGGCAGAGCCACGACAGCTGTTACGGAACCTTGGATCAATCGGGCAGCGTATCTAATACATAACAGTGGTTATAATACTTACAACAGAGCAGAACTTCGTTAATTAGGGGGATATTATACCTGAGTATTATGCCTACTATAAGAATTTCGAGAGAAAGAGTCGAGAGATGAATGCCTGCTATTTATAGGGCTGTAATTTCATTTCCTCGCGGGCCGCGTAAGGTTAGACCTCGGTTTACGCTGCCCGCGTAATAGGGGGTCTAGGCCGTAACAGATCCGGGTCACGAATAGGTTCAACACGTGTTGACACGTGTCAGCACCGGGTGCGGCCTCGTTGTTACTCGCTCGCGGCCCGCGTAGGCAGTAGCCAGAGGCTACGCGCCCCGCACCAGCCTATAAAATTTTGTTTTTTAATTATTTTTATAAAAATAAAGGTATCCAGGGTCCTTTTTCGCGTACGGGGTGTCTTTTAAGACGTATAGGAATATTTTAAAATATATTAGGGTGTCAGAAAAAATTTCAGGAGGGTTGTTATATCCTCCCCACCTTGTTTTAGAGCTAATCCTCGAGATCTACTGGAACAAGTGTGGATATTTCCTTTGCATTTTTGATTCAAGCTCCCATGTGTATTCTGGTCCTCTTTTGGAGTCCCACTTCACTTTGACCAGAACTAATCTCTTGTGCTTGAGGTTCTTGACTTTCCTGTCTTCAATTTGTAGAGGTCTTTCTACAAATTTTAACTGTTCATTTACCTCTATATCCTTAAGAGGTACTATCAGTCAGTGTTGTAAAAGTCAGATTACTCGGCCGAGTACTCGGTCCTCGGACCCCCTCCGAGGCGACTTCCTCCTAGGCGGTCTCAATTAGTCGGCCTCGGGATTACTCGGGAGTACTCGGTGCCTAGTCGGCCTAGTCGGACGTAGTCGGCCTAGTCGGTCTAGGCAGTCAACGTGGTTTGTTGACTTTTAATCGGTCAAACTCGGTCAAAATCGGCCTACTCGGCCTTGTACTCGGACTACTCGGCCTTGTACTCAGACTAGTCGGACTTGTATTCAGAATATTTGAACTTTAAACATGTTTTATTTTAAATTATACTCAGTTGACATGAATTATGCTTATTTTAACACATAAATAATATATAACAATTAATTTTCTTTATATTTACCATGTCCGCATACTCCCCGAGTACTCCCCGAGTAATCCGATTACTCCCAACTCCCCAGTCGGCCGACTAGGGACCGCCTAACGACTTTCACAACACTGCTATCAGTGATTCATCAACTAAGCATTTCTTAAGATTAGATACATGAAATACATCATGTATTCCTTCCATTTCCTCTGGCAGTTGTAGCTGATAGGCTACAGGTCATTTTCTTTTAATAATCTCAAAAGGTCCAACATACCTAGGGCTTAGCTTTCCCCTCTTGATGAATCTGGCCACTCCTTTCCAAGGAGAGACTTTTAATAATACTTTATCTCCTACTTGAAATTCCAACGGCTTTTGTCTGTTATCAGCATAACTCTTTTGTCGATCTCATGCTGCTTTTAATCGTTCCTTGACTTGAATGATCTTGTCTGTTGTTTCTTGTACTATCTCAGGTCCAGATAGTTGCTTTTCTCCAATTTCTGCCCAACAGACTGGAGTTCGGCACTTTCGTCCATAAAGTGCTTCGAATGGTGCAGCATTGATACTTGTATGATAACTATTATTATAAGAAAATTCTATCAATGGTAAGTGATCGTCCCAATTACCTCCGAAATCAATTACACAAGCTCTAAGCATGTCTTCCATGGTCTGAATTGCCCTTTCGCTTTGTCCGTCTGTTTGAGGATGATAAGTTGTGCTTAGATTTAACTTGGTTCCCATTGCTTTTTGGAAACTTGTCCAAAAAAGAGAGGTAAAACGACTATCTCTGTCAGAAACAATTGATAAAGGAATTCTATGTAAAGAAACTACTTCATTTACATATAATTTAGCTAATTGTTCCATACTGAAATTTTCCTTCATTGGTTGGAAATGTGCTGACTTGGTTAGCCTGTCTACAATCACCCAGATTGTATCATTACCTTTTCTTGTTTTGGGTAATTTAGTAACAAAATCCATTGTTATTAATTCCCATTACCAAACAGGCATTTCTAACTGTTGCAATAAACCTGAAGGTTTCTGATGTTCAGCTTTGACTTGTGAACAGGTTAAACACTTTGCAACATATGCTACTATATTCTTTTTCATTCCTATCCACCAAAAATTCTTTCTTAAATCCTGATACATCTTATCACTTCCAGGATGCATCGTATACTTAGACTTATGGGCTTCTTCTAATATACGGTGGCGTATGTTTCCTAATTTAGGTATCCACATCCTTTTCTTATGGAATCTCCAAATTCCATCTATTCCTTGTTCTAATTCCTTAATCATTCCTTTTAACTTCTTAGTATCATCCTTGATTACTGATTCTTGTGCAATTCTAATCTGTTCATTTAAATCTACTTGCAGATTTAATTTAAGAGAATGTACTCTTTTTGGCTTTTCTTGATACTTTCGGCTAAAAGCATCAGCGACTATATTTGCCTTTCCTGCAGGATACTGGATATCACAATCATAATCACTAAGTAATTCCATCCAGCCTCTTTGTCTCATATTCAACTCCTTTTGCCCAAAGAAATACCTTAAACTCTTATGGTTTGTGAAAATGGTAAACTTACTACCATATAGGTAATGTCTCCAAATCTTAAGGGCAAAAATTATAGCTCCTAACTCTAGATCATGGGTTGAATAATTCTCTTCATAATTCTTAAGCAGTCTAGAAGCGTAAGCTATAAACTTTTGACGTTGCATCAATACACATCCATAACCTAATTTGTGACACCCCGTTGAAACATTCTCACTCATACTAGCTTGGCAGTGGCTGCCTTAACTTTCGGGACGAAAGTTCTTAAAACTTGGGGATAATGTGACACTCTAGGTTTTCCCGAGCAACCTTCTTGTATTAGCATTATGTGTACGTGTATTATTAAATGAAAGATTGTGAACTACCATGGTGTGCTATGTGATCCTCGTGTTTAGTTATGTATATGTAATATACATATATATATATATATATATGTCTATGCATGTGTTGGTGAATCGAAACCACAAGGACCCGACTCGAGACCACTCGGTCTCGAGTGACCCACAACAGTTGGGCCGCACCTCCTTAAGCCCACTCGGAAACCCATTAGGGTGCGCCGACCTTAGAACGGGTATAAAACCCCCACATAAGCCAACATTTCCCTATTTTGGACACTCCATCATTAGCTCAAATCCCCAAACATCCCCTCACACTCACTCCCACACTCTCTCTCACTAAAACCCTAAAACACCACCACCGTCCTCCTTCTCACCTCTCGGACTCAACCGGCAACAATAGGACTCTCAGAAATCAGCTTATTATCATCATCCGGGAGCTAGTTCATCGGTCCTCCATACCCTCAATATCTAGCCGGAATGTGCTTTGTGGTTTGTTTGGTCTTTAAGGTGATTTTAGGGTACACTATGATACTACTTGAATAAATGTGTAGCATAATAGGTGTTTGTTGTTTTGAAATGTTGAAATGATGAATGATGGGTGAACCGTGATATGCAACTTGTTGATGGACAATGTGCTCCTTATAAACCGAATGAATGATGAATGATATGGATAAGCTAGTATGTGTGAACAATGGATTCATGCTAGAAAGTGTAAGGATGTTTTGGTAATGGTTTGCAAGATGACCTTGATATCTAGATTAGGTGTTATGATTCTCGTTCATAGAATGCATGGTTAGGTAGGATGAACATGTTGGATTGAATATGAAAATTTAAAAGATGAACTACTTGAAGATCATGAAAAACATTTGAAATTTTGGTGTTTGATCCGTTTTGTTTAGAAATTAGACAAGGAAACATGTTTGTGATATGTGATTGGATAGTACATAAAATCATGATATTTCAATTCTATTGGATAGTACATCAGAAGTTCTAGAAGGATCTCCTCATCAGACAAACAGGTCAAGACCCTCAGTTTCGACTCGAGACCATCTAAGTGGTCACTCGAAACCAGGCAGCAGACATCAACAACTCGAGACCAGCAGTCATACTCCCGGGACTCGAGACTGGTACGATCTCGAGTCGAGACCCCCTGACCTGCACTCGAGATGAGACTCGAGACCCGCATGATTTCGAGTTGGACATTCACTAATCGAGACCCGCTGGTTGCGACTCGAGACCTCGTGCTCTCGAGTCGAGACCACCTGGTCTCGACTGGGCTGCTTGTCTCCGTTATTGGGCCAAAGTGTGTGGACTATGCATGCTTGTTACTGTTTAATCTGGACTATGTGATACATGTTGTTGTTAATTGATAGGTGATAGGACAGGCCCAATAACATTATATGATATGTGTGCTATGTGTTACATGCTTGTAGAATATACGTGACTTCTTGTACCCAAACCTGACCCGTACTGGTAACCATGTTAGGACGTGGTGACCAACGTGCTTGACCAAGTAAACCATCTGCCGAGCAACCCTAGGTGAGTTCACACACTAAAAGCATGCGTCCTAGGGAGGGACACGAACAAACAGGCATCTTTGGGAAGAATTACATTCAAACTAATATTTCCGGGGGAAAATGCGAATGGGTATTCTAAAATTACTATCTCCGGGGGAGATACGTTTGGATATTATTTATAAATCACAACTAGCAAAACTAAACGAATCTCTATCATATAAAGTCCCTGCTTACAGTACCGATTAGTCACTGGGGGCGAACGGGTTATTACTTGATAGCGCTATTAGGTTTGACAACCTCACACCGTGACCGGGGGGATCGGGCGTGAACTAGTAGACCTTGTATCTTGGTCAATGATGATAGACATTGACTTGGGGCACAACATCTTTTCGTCAACAGTTTCGGTAACGCCAGTTTAGTAAGCTTTCATATGGGGTAGCTCCCCATGACGTGATTATAAATGCCTTATCTAAACAACTTACGTTTTCGAAAAGTTAAAACTGGACAACTCGTGGACTCGCCAACATTATGTTGATACCCTACTGCATGCTTTGCAGGTACTCAGTGAATCAGGAGCTTGCAGCTTGAGGAAGTGTAGTGGTCGTCTAAACCCGCATATTGGCTTTCTTAAATAAACTTAAACTGTGAACCTTGTTTGAATGGTTTTTCTTATGCTTCCGCTACTTATTTAAACTGTTATTTGAACTTAAAACTTTTGAACTTTAACTATGGTGTTTGCTAATCCTTATGGTTGGTAAACATTCTTATTATTAACTAAATGATCAGTATAATTGATGGCTGGATCCTGGTCAGTCACACGCCTCGCGGTGGTACTCCGCATGTGGAATTGAGGGTGTGACAGATTGGTATCAGAGCCATTGGTTATAGTGAACTCGGTTTTAAAAAAAAGTCTTTTTGAGAAAAACAAGACTATAACCCGTGACTCGCGACGACACTACACTCCAAGTGCAAGACTCGATGTATTAGACCTCATGGCTCGGACTTGTGTTTACTTGCTTGTTTATTTTATGTCTATGCTCTACTATACGTACTAGTGTGCCTAGTTAGATGTATACACCTCCCTATTCTATCTCATTCTCGCTACATTACGACATCGCACTCATATTATGTTTTCTGGTTGTGAAGACAATGAGTGGACGCGAAAGAGGAAACGTTAACATGACTCAGGCTCAATTGACTAACCTGATCAACACGGTGGCTGCAGCTTTTGCAGCTCACCCTGGAGGTAAACTCGATATTTTAGGATGTTTAGATCCTACCCCCGCAACGTCATTTCACCCCTAAACCTATTCGCTTCGCTTCTCACAACAGGTCAACATGCGCCTGCGCAACCACGTGTTTGTACTTTCAAGACCTTCATGGATTGCAAGCCTCTCCCTTTCAATGGCACTGAGGGTGCCATAGGTCTCCTGCACTGGATCGAGAAGGCTGGATCCGTGTTTGCTGTCTACGAGTGTCCCCTGCTAATTTGGTGAAGTTTGCTACTAGTACGCTTGAAGGAAATGAGCTTTCATGGTGGAAAGCGCAGATTCAGATGCTAGGTTTGGAAACTGCTAATGCGACTGCGTGGGAAGATTTCAAGAACATGATCAAGGAAGAGTACTGTCACAGGGATGACATCCACAAGCTCGAAAACGAGTACTTCGGGCTTAAGATGGTTGGATCAGAGATTGAGACCTACACCAAGCAGTCCAACGACTACGCTGCTCTCTACCCAAACATGTCCCGACCTGCTTATCGAAGGATCGAATTGTACATCAAAGGTTTGGCTCCAGAAATCCAGAGCTTGGTCACTTCAGCTAACCTCACTACCATTCAGCCAGTCATCCGTCTTGCTCACAAACTCACTGATCAGGTTGTGGAATAGGGCAAGCTGCCCAAAAGGATCAGTGGTACTGCTGGAGCTTCTGGTGATAACAAGCGTAAGTGGGAAGGAAACCAGAGCAAGGATGCTAACCCCACTCAGGCCCCAACTCAGCAAAGGAAAACTGAAAGCAACAAGGGCTCTCAGCAACAGGGTGGCTATCGAGGAAACCACCCCAAGTGTAATAAGTGTAACCGACACCACAGTGGGCCATGTGGCAAAGGTCAATGTCAGTGATGCAACAAGATGGGGCATGATCCCAAAGACTGCAGGAGCCAGCTTCCAGCTAGGCAGGATCAGCAACAACCACAACAGCAGCAAGGAAACAACCGTGGATGCTTCAAGTGTGGAGTAACGGGGCACATGCGAAGGGATTGCCCTGAACTGAACCAGAACCGCAATAACAACCAGGGTGCTGGAAACAACGATCAAAACAACAATAATGCTGGAAATGGTGCAAGAGGAAGGGCTTTTGTGATTGGAGCTGGAGAAGCTAGGAATGACCCCAACGTCGTAGCGGATAAGTTCCTACTTGATGATCGTTATGTTTCTGTACTGTTTGATTCTGGAGCCGATGCTAGTTATGTATCACTACGTATTAGTAAGAAGCTTAAGCGTACGCCTACGATATTAAGTTCTAAGCATACCGTCGAGTTAGCAAATGGTAGAAACATCGAGGCCTTACACGTGATAAGTAACTGCAAACTAGTATTTTCTGGACAAACCTTTAGCATCGATCTTTTCCCTATCGTTCTTGGAAGCTTTGACGTCGTCATTGGTATGGATTGGTTATCCAAATATCGGGCTGAAATTCTCTGTCAAGAGAAAATGGTTCGTATTCCCCGTCGTACTGGCAAACCCCTCATCGTCCAAGGTGACAAAGGCGGAGAAGTCACATGTATCATCTCGTTCTTAAAAGCCCAGAAGTGTTTACGAAAGGGGCACACCGCTATCTTAGCACTTGTCACCGACACACAAGAAAAGGAAAAGAGGATCGAAGATTTTCCAGTTGTACGCGACTACCCCGAGGTATTCCCTGACGAATTACCTGGACTCCCTCCTCACCGTCAGGTCGAATTTCAAATCGAGCTAACTCCCGGAGCAACACCTATAGCTCGTGCACCTTATCGACTAGCCCCCGCGGAACTAAAGGAACTTTCTACGCACCTGCAAGAACTTTTAGATAAAGGATTTATCTGTCCTAGTTCGTCACCCTGGGGAGCACCAGTGCTCTTTGTCAAGAAGAAGGATGGCACATTCCGTATGTGCATCGACTACCGTGAGCTGAACAAGGTTACCATCAAGAATCATTACCCATTTCCGCGTATCGACTACCTATTCGACCAGCTGCAAGGATCAAGCTACTACTCTAAGATTGATTTGCGATCAGGTTATCATCAGTTGAGAGTCCGCGACGAGGATGTCTCCAAAACCACGTTCAGAACACGTTATGGTCATTTCGAGTTTCTCGTCATGCCTTTTGGGATGACCAACGCTCCTGCGATTTTTATGGACCTCATGAACCGAGTGTGCAAACCCTACCTCAACAAGTTTGTGATTGTGTTTATCGACGACATCCTGATCTACTCGAAAAGTCAAGAGGAACATGAACAACACCTGCGTCTTATTCTCGAACTCCCTCATAACGAGCAACTGTACGCAAAGTTCTCGAAATGTGACTTCTGGCTTCGAGAAGTTCACTTCCTTGGGCACGTGGTCAATAAGGACGGAATCCACGTCGATCCAGCTAAGATCGACTCTATAAAGAATTGGCCTACACCGAGGACGCCGACCGAAGTTCGCCAATTCTTGGGATTGGCAGGATACTACCGTAGATTCATCAAGGGATTTTCGAAGATCGCTCAACCCCTCATGACTCTCACTCAGAAGGGTATCACTTACAAATGGAATGATGCTCAGGAGTCTGCTTTTCAGAAGCTGAAGGATAACCTTTGTAGTGCTCCTATTCTCTCGTTACCTGAAGGTACCGATGACTTTGTAGTGTACTGCGACGCATCTATCCATGGGCTCGGTTGCGTGTTGATGCAACGCGAGAAAGTTATCTCCTACGCTTCACGACAATTCAAGATTCACGAAAGGAACTACACAACGCACGACTTGGAACTCGGAGCGGTCGTTTTTGCACTCAAGATTTGGAGACATTACTTGTACGGTACCAAGTGCACGATTTACATCGATCACAAGAGTCTCCAGCATATTCTGGAACAGAAGGAGTTAAACATGAGACAACGAAGATGGGTAGAACTTCTTAACGACTACGAATGTGCGATCAAGTATCATCCAGGCAAGGCTAATGTTGTGGCCGACGCCCTCAGCAGGAAGGAAACCAAACCTAGGAGTGTTTGTGCCTTACAGCTCACTATCCACTCGAACCTCCCTAGTCAGATTCACAATGCTCAGGATGAAGCACTAAAGGCAGAAAACCTCCCGGATGAATCCCTGCGGGGTATGGAGAAACGGTTGGAACCCAAGGACGATGGTATTCGTTACGTTGCTGGACGCATTTGAATTCCATCTTATGGAAATCTCCGAGAACTTGTGATGGACGAAGCGCACAAGTCACGCTACTCGATACATCCTGGTGCTGATAAAATGTATCATGATCCCAAGATTCTGTATTGGTGGCCTAACATGAAAGTTCTCATCGCTAAGTACGTTAGCAAATGTTTAACCTGTGCTAGGGTCAAGGCCGAATACCAGAAGCCGTCGGGCTTGTTGCAACAACCAGAACTGCCAACATGGAAATGGGAGCAGATTTCTATGGATTTTGTTACAGGCTTACCTAGATCCCAAAGCGGGAACGATACCATATGGGTCATCGTGGACCGCCTAACCAAGTCAGCACACTTCCTCGCGATCAAGGAAACAAATAAGTATTCGAAGCTCGTTGCCATCTACTTGAAGGAAATAGTTGCTAGGCATGGAGTGCCACTCTCTATCATATCTGATCATGACCCACGCTTTACATCCGAATTATGGCAAGCTACGCATAGATCTTTTGGCTCACGTCTGGATATGAGAACTGCTTACCACCCGCAGACCGATGGTCAAACGGAACGTACCATCCAAACGCTTGAAGACATGCTGAGAGCATGTGCTATTGATTTTGGAAACGGGTGGGAACGACATTTACCGTTGGTAGAGTTCACCTACAACAACAGCTACCACACCAGCATTCAGGCAGCACCCTTTGAGACATTGTATGGTCAAAAATGTCGATCACCTCTGTGTTGGGCGGAAGTTGGCGAAAGCCAAATTACTGGCTCGGAACTTGTAGTCGAGACTACCGAAAAGATTACCCAGATCAGACAACGCATAGCGGCAGCTCGTGACCGTCAGAAAAGTTACGCCGATAAGCGTAGGAAACCGCTAGAATTCCAGGTCGGTGACCGGGTTCTACTTAAAGTCTCACCCTGGAAGGGTGCGGTTCGTTTTGGTAAATGGGGCAAGCTTAATCCGCGATATGTCGGACCATTAAAAATTACCGAGAAGATCGGTAAGGTTGCTTACAGATTGAAGCTGCCTGAAGAGCTGAGTGCGGTGCACAACGTCTTTCACGTGTCTAACCTAAAGAAGTGTCTATCAGATGAGACACTCATCATTCCTTTCAAGGAACTCACTTTTGACGATCAGCTGCACTTTACTGAGGAACCGATTGAGATCACGGATCGAGGGATCAAGACCCTCAAACGTAGCCAGATACCTATCGTACAAGTTCGTTGGAACTCGCGCCATGGCCCAGAGTTTACCTGGGAACGGGAAGACCAGATGAAGCGTAAATATCCCCAGTTGTTCCCAGATGAAACTCCCAGCACTGAAGCTACCTCAGAATTTCGGGATGAAATTCCAAACTAACGGGGGGATGATGTGACACCCCGTTGAAACATTCTCACTCATACTAGCTTGGCAGTGGCTGCCTTAACTTTCGGGACGAAAGTTCTTAAAACTTGGGGATAATGTGACACTCTAGGTTTTCCCGAGCAACCTTCTTGTATTAGCATTATGTGTACGTGTATTATTAAATGAAAGATTGTGAACTACCATGGTGTGCTATGTGATCCTCGTGTTTAGTTATGTATATGTAATATATATATATGTCTATACATGTGTTGGTGAATCGAAACCACAAGGACCCGACTCGAGACCACTCGGTCTCGAGTTACCCACAACAGTTGGGCCGCACCTCCTTAAGCCCACTCGGAAACCCATTAGGGTGCACCAACCTTAGAACGGGTATAAAACCCCCACATAAGCCAACATTTCCCTATTTTGGACACTCCATCATTAGCTCAAATCCCCAAACATCCCCTCACACTCACTCCCACACTCTCCCACACTCTCTCTCACTAAAACCCTAAAACACCACCACCGTCCTCCTTCTCACCTCTCGGACTCAACCGACAACAATAGGACTCTCGGAAATCAGCTCATTATCATCATCCGGGAGCTAGTTCATCGGTCCTCCATACCCTCAATATCTAGCCGGTATGTGCTTTGTGGTTTGTTTTGTCATTAAGGTGATTTTAGGGTACACTATGATACTACTTGAATAAATGTGTAGCATAATAGGTGTTTGTTGTTTTGAAATGTTGAAATGATGAATGATGGGTGAACCGTGATATGCAACTTGTTGATGGACAATGTGCTCCTTATAAACCGAATGAATTATGAATGATATGGATAAGCTAGTATGTGTGAACAATGGATTCATGATAGAAAGTGTAAGGATGTTTTGGTAATGGTTTGCAAGATGACCTTGATATCTAGATTAGGTGTTATGATTCTCGTTCATAGAATGCATGGTTAGGTAGGATGAACATGTTGGATTGAATATGAAAATTTAAAAGATGAACTACTTGAAGATCATGAAAAACATTTGAAATTTTGGTGTTTGATCCGTTTTGTTTAGGAATTAGACAAGGAAACATGTTTGTGATATGTGATTGGATAGTACATAAAATCATGATATTGCAATTCTATTGGATAGTACATCAGAAGTTCTAGAAGGATCTCCTCATCAGACAAACAAGTCAAGACCCCTGGTTTCGACTCGAGACCATCTAAGTGGTCACTCGAGACCAGGCAGCAGACATCAACAACTCGAGACCAGAAGCCATACTCCCGGGACTCGAGACTGGTACGATCTCGAGTCGAGACCCCCTGACCTGCACTCGAGATGAGACTCGAGACCCGCATGATTTCGAGTTGGACATTCACTAATCGAGACCCACTAGTTGCGACTCGAGACCTCGTGCTCTCGACTCGAGACCACCTGGTCTCGACTGGGCTGCTTGTCTCCGTTATTGGGCTAAAGTGTGTGGACAGTGCATGTCTGTTACTGTTTAATCTGGACTATGTAATACATGCTGCTATTAATTGATAGGTGATAGGACAGGCCCAATAACATTATATGATATGTGTGCTATGTGTTACATGCTTGTAGAATATACGTGACTTCCTGTACCCAAACCTGACCCGTACTGGTAACCATGTTAGGACGTGGTGACCAACGTGCTTGACCAAGTAAACCATCTGCCGAGCAACCCAAGGTGAGTTCACACACTAAAAGCATGCGTCCCAGGGAGGGACACGAACAAACAACCATCTTTGGGAAGAATTATTTTCAAACTAATATTTCCGGGGGAAAATGCGAATGGGTATTTTAAAATTACTATCTCCATGGGAGATACGTTTGGATATTATTTATAAATCACAACTAGCAAAACTAAATGAATCTCTATCATATAAAGTCCCTGCTTACAGTACCGATTAGTCGTCGGGGGCGAACGGGTTATTAGTTGATAGCGCTATTAGGTTTGACAACCTCACACCGTGACCGGGGGGATCGGGCGTGAACTAGTAGACCTTGCATCTTGGTCAATGACGATAGACATTGACTTGGGGCACAACATCTTTTCGTCAACAATTTCCGTAACGCCAGTTTAGTAAGCTTTCATATGGGGTAGCTCCCCATGACGTGATTATAAATGCCTTATCTAAACAACTTACGCTTTTGAAAAGTTAAAACTGGACAACTCGTGGACTCGCCAACATTATGTTGATACCCTACTGCATGCTTTGCAGGTACTCAGTGAATCAGGAGCTTGCAGCTTGAGGAAGTGTAGTGGTCATCTAAACCCGCGTATTAGCTTTCTTAAATAAACTTAAACTGTGAACCTTGTTTGAATGATTTTGCTTATGCTTCCGCTACTTATTTAAACTGTTATTTAAAATTAAAACTTTTGAACTTTAACTATGGTGTTTGCTAATCCTTATGGTTGGTAAACATTCTTATTATTAACTAAATGATCAGTATAATTGATGGCTGGATCCTGGTCAGTCACACGCCTCGCGGTGGTACTCCGCATGTGGAATTTAGGGTGTGACATAATTTAGAAGCGTCACAATAGATTACAAAATCTTCAGTTCCTTCTGGTAACGCTAATATGGGTGCATGGGTTAATCTTTGCTTAAGGATTCTAAAGGCTTCTTCTTGTTTTGGTTCCCATTCAAACTTAACGGATTTATAGGTCAGCTTAGTTAAAGGAATGGCTATTCTAGAAAAATCTCGAATAAACCTTCTATAATAACTGGCCAATCCTAAGAAACTTCTAAACTCGGTTGGTGATTCAGGGGTTTTCCAGTTGGTTATTGCCTCGATCTTGGTGGGATCTACATGAATTCCTTCATGATCAACTAGATGTCCGAGAAATTGTACATGTTCTAACCAAAACTCACACTTCGAAAATTTAGCATAAAGCTTCTATTTTCTCAATAAACTTAGAAGTGCTTGCAAATGCTTTGCATGTTCCTCTTTACTCTTAGAGTAAATGAGAATATCATCTATAAAGACAATTATGAATTTATCCAAATATGGTTTACATATTCGGTTCATCGTGTCCATGAATGCAGCTGGGGTATTGGTTAAACCAAATGGCATGACAGTAAATTCATAATGGCCATACCTTGTTCTGAAAGCGGTCTTAGGAATGTCCTCTTCCTGTACCTTTAATTGATGATATCCTGATCTTAAATCGATTTTAGAGAAAAATCGTGCTCCTTGCAACTGATCAAACAGATCATCAATTCTTGGTAATGGATACCGATTCTTAATTGTGGCCTTGTTCAATTCACGGTAGTCAATGCACATATGCATTGATCCGTCCTTCTTTCTAACGAATAAGATTGGCGCTCCCCAGGGTGATGAACTTGGCTGTATGAATCCTTTCTCTAATAATTCATCTAATTGTTTCTTTAGTTCCTGCATTTCTACGGGTGCCAAACGGTAAGGTGCCTTGGCAATTGGTGCTGTCCCTGGTATTAAATGGATTCTTAATTCAACTTCCCTATCTGGAGGTTGTCCTGGTAGCTCTTCTGGGAATATATCTGAAAACTGGGATACTACTGGAATATCCTTTAATTCTTTTTCTTTAGTGTTAGTGATTATGGAAATCAAATACACTAATGACCCTTTTCTTATGTAACTTGATGTTTTCATCACAGAGATGAACTTTGTGGATTTAAGGGTTTTATCTCCTTTAATTGTGATCTTTTCACCCCTTGATGAATTTACTTGGATTGACTTTTGATCACACAAAATACTGGCTTTATTGGCTATTAACCAATCCATTCCTAATACAATATCAAATCCTGCCAGATTCATTGGGTAGAGGTTTGCAATAAATTTCTGATTTAAAATTTCTATTCTTGCTCCCTGCAAGATCTCAGAAATCTTAATGGTTTCCCCATTTGCTGTCTCTACTAGACATTCTTGCGGAAGTTTAGTTAATGGTTGATTGAGAAATTTTCAAAATGAAGTATTAATAAAACTTTGGTTTGCACCAGAGTCAAATAATACTTTAGCAAAAACATCATTAACTAAAAACGTACCGGTGGTCACATCCGGGATCATCTTTGCTTCTTCTGCAGTAAGAACAAATGCTCTAGCATTTTTAGTATTCTTGGTGTTTGTAGCTGGATCTAGCTTTGGACAATTAGGCTTGATGTGGCCTTGTTCTCCACAATCGTAGCATATCCCGTTGCTAATCTTTTTCCTGCAATCTTCCTCCTTGTGTCCCGATATTTTGCAGAAGTTACAGTATTTGGAGCATCTTCTGGAATGCTTCCTTTTGCAATACTTATAGTGGGGTGCAGAGGTAGAACCTACATTTCTCCCATTGTTAGAATATCCAGAACGGAATTCTTGTGTAAGCTTCTGGGTTAGGTTCCTCCTTTGATCCTCTTCTCGTGTACGGACTAATTCATATGTCAATGTATTGGCTAGTTCTACAGCTTCTTCTATTGTTTGGGGTCTAGCTGCCTTGACTACATGCCTTATCTCTCCAATTAATCCCCAGATGTAACGGGAGATTAATACTGGTTTAGGTGAAGCAAGGGTTGGCACTATTCTAGCATATTCAAAGAATAACTTAGTGTACCCCTTACTATCCACACCAGTCATTCTAAGGTTTAAGAACTTGTTTGCTATCTGTTCTTTTTCATTAGGAGGGCAGAATTTCCTTTCTACCATGTTTTTAAACTCCTCCCATTCCATATTGTAAGTTCTATCACTTCCTCTAGTTTGGAGGATAGTATTCCACAATTCTAGTGCTGAATTCTTAAACAGATTGGAAGCAAACATTATCTTATCCTCTTCCGCACATTTACTTATTCTTAAGACTGCCTCAGTCTTTTCTATCCAGCGTAGAACTGCAACGGCCCTTTCATTGCCCGAGAATTCCATTGGTTTACAAGACCAGAATTCTTTGTAAGAACAACCGTAAGACACGGTTCTTCTTCTTTTAGGAATGGGCACTTGAAGTACGGGTCCATTGTTTATGTTGTTTGCAGGTTCAGAGGGTCGCTTGCTATCATGTTTACTTTTAATTTCTGCTTCCCTAACCGTTTGAATAATATATGGCATCACATCTATTATTCCTTGTGCCACTACGTGTTAGATGGCACTGTTATCCACTTGGTTTCCATTGTTGTTGTTCAGATTTTCGTTACCCGGGTTATTGTTACTCTGGTTATCGTTATTCAGATTTTCCTGATTCACTTGGTCGACCATCTGAATTTTAAACAATTATCACGTATTAATATCACAAGATAATATCTTAATATGATTAATCACATGACACGTAATTTTGATCAAAAACGTCGAGCATTGTGACTTTACTCTTTCTTATCTATTATACATCTGTTACAAACAAATACTGAAATTTGAAAATTACAATACTACTATGCCTTGCTAACCACAAAGTGGTCTATACTACAACATATATTATTATTACACATATTATTATTATTATTATTATTATTTCATAAAAACATATTATATATTATTATTACCAACTCTACCATCCCCTTCACTGGTCTGGATTCATCCAGTAATCCATATTGTGCTCGTCATATTTCCAGACGAGTCGCTCTCCTAACTGCCTCATCCTCTCACTACTCTCTAAGATTTCTTCTCCGAAAGTTCGGAGCTCATGCACGTTTTCTGCACTCATTGGGGGTGCAGGTGCTGGTACTGGCTCTGGGTACTGGGGCATGGGATTCTCCTGAGGGTATGGATTCTCTAAGATCTCCCTAATGTATTCATCGTTGTCATAGTAGGGATCTAGAGGGTCCAGACCTGGATTTGCTGCTAAGTTCGGCATGGTTTCGTCGTTTAGGTGATAGCGTGGCACATAATCCCTATGATCATCGAACCATGGATTATAATTTGGATCTAAGGGATTAGGGGCTGGTATCCTAGGTATCTCCTCAGAGTTGAAATCATGCATTTCTATCTCCATCGGCTGAGTGGGGAACAAAGGTAAGGGTTGTGGGGCTACTAGTTGTTCCAGATTTGGGTCGGCAGCAGTTGTTGCTAGGATATGAAAATTGGCTAAGCTTCTATTAAGCATACCCTGTGTATGGGCATCTGACTCTCGCTTAGCTGCTGCTAGGACTCTTTGTTGTTGCAACTTTCGCATTCTTTTCCTACGCTCGAATGCTCCCTTACTGAACCATCCTCTCTTTTTCTGAGGGAATGGATCTTCAGACTGAGCCTTAAAGACAAACATCCCTTCTTCCTGATCAGCAGAATACCCAGAGAGGGTAGGCTGGGAAGAAGTTCCTTCACTCCTAGGTGAATCAGACAACTGACGATACACGTCCGAGGGTCCTTGATCACTCATACTGTAAACTAACAAATAGTCAAATAACACATAACAATAAAATACAGATATGCACGTATTTTCATAATTTATTTCCTAACAATTTGGATAATATATTGATGTCAGCAGAACACTTATGTGGCTGAATCAGTGGCTTAGCTCTGATACCACCTTCTGTCGCAACCCCCGCCCCCTTATCAGTCCCGGGAACGGGCGGCCGCGAACACCAGTGTCGGTGGTATCATTTTGTTTATTAATTTGGCAGCAGAAATTTCATCAGGACCGTAGTTAGGAAATGTTTATCAGAGTAAAACCACCATATTTTATATTAATAACCACATGGGTAAAACCCAAGTTTCTTATTACAACATAGGGATAAACCCTATTTTATTGAATTTAAAACATCGCCTTTTAGGTAACTTTTATAGCCACATTTTTCCAAGCCGTCAGTGCTCTCAAGCTGGCTTTCTTCTAATTTGGCTTTCATATTTTGTTACCTGAAACGCATTTTAAAAACATTTGTTAGTGGGAAATACTGGTGAGTGAATCCCAGTTTAATCAAGAAGAGTTTTATCAATTAACACAGTATTGAGAGCTATCACATTGTTTATTTCTACACAATTACTCATTCAGTATTGTCAATCCTGACTGGTGGGTCATATTATCCATTGGCTAACTCGTTGTCCAATGGTAACGTGTTCCACATTTTGTATACAAAACCCCAACATACCGGCAGTAATTGAAGAACTACAAAGACTCAATCACTGCTTAATCATATTGTAAAGCATTTAAGGTTTTGTAAAACGGTTCACAAAAAGTTTTACAAAAAGAGGATAAACTCACATTGTTGTCTTAGACTTCTTTTAGGGTTTCCTGGTGATTTATCTATAATTTACACAAATTTATATATGTTAGTATAATAACCCTTTATTTATATTAACGATACCCTCCCCGAGACGGTATTCCAACAACTACGTCGGGCAGAACCATAACAGCTGTTACGGAACCCTGGATCAATCGGGCAGCGTATCTAATACGTAACCGGGGTTATAATACTTACAACGTAGCAGAACTTCGTTAATTAGGGGGATATTATACCCTAGTATTATGCCTACTATAAGAATTTCAAGAGAAAGAGTCGAGAGATTAACGATTTCATCTTCAAGCTGATGCATGCTATTTATAGGGCTGTAATTTCGTTTCCTCGTAGCCCGCGTAAAGTTAGACCTCGGGTTACGCGGCCCGCGTAATAGGGGGTCTAGGTCGTAGCTGATCCGGGTCACGAATAGGTTCAACACGTGTTGACACGTGTCAGCACCGGGTGCGGCCTCGTTGTTACTCGTTCGCGGCCCGCGTAGGCAGTAGCCAGAGTCTACGCGCCCCGCGACAGCCTATAAAATTTTGTTTTTTAATTATTTTTATAAAAATAAAGGTATTCAGGGTCCGTTTTCGCGTACGCGGTGTCTTTTAAGACATATAGGAATATTTTAAAATATATTAGGGTGTCAGAAAAAATTTCAGGAGGGTTGTTATATATACATACTTTATACATGCTCATACATTTAATTTCGTGAAACAATTTATGCTTATTCGTAATTCTTGGAAACTTTGTGTTAATCTTGAAAATACGTAAAACTTATACATAAAACGTCTTTTGAACGTGTAAGAAACTTAAATACGACATTTATATACTTAATTATACTTGGATTATGTTAATCGTGCTTGTTTTACCTTTATATCGTGCTTATATGACGAAAAAAAGCCCTTAAAACACTTAAAAACCCTAAAATACAAACTAGAGGGGCCTAAAGTGTCAAAAACCAAAAGTTGTCTGGAGGAGTGTCGCTGGCCGTGAAAGACCCCCAAAACCTTACGCTGGCCGCGAGCCAGTCTGATCCGGAGACAGCCTCAACCAGCTCGCTGGTTGGGCGATTTTTTGTGTGTTTTGGTTGGTTTAACTTGTGTTTTTCACCTTAAATGCCCAACTAACCCAACCACAACCTTCCCCTATAAATACCAAGCATACTCCAAGCTAATTTCACTTTGCAAACACTTCTAAATCACTCTAAAACTCTCTAAATCGCAGCAGCAAATCAGTGTTCGAGCAGATTCATCCTACTTCACAAAAGTGAGCATAACTCACTCACTTCTTGTCCGATTTACTCCATTCTTTTTCCTATGTGCTTCGATTAACCTTAGCTTCGATTCCACGGGTTTTTCACAGAAAATCAGGCCCTGGAACGTCACCAAAAGTGCTCCAAAGTTCAATGTTTGTTCTTATTTTGATTCAAACTTTACTAAACATGTTAAACTTGAGTCTAACTCATCTCAAACCTATGTTCTTATGCTTATAACCACTTCTATGGTTAGTTAGGCTTAAAAACAAGGTTGAGACATTCAAAATAAGAGGTATAAACCTCACAAACTTTCTGTTTTGTTCAAGGGTTTAACCCACAAGTGATGTTCAAGTTCAAGACTTGATGTTTGTGTGATTTAGGATTATCTTGGGCTAACCTACTTAAAAATCCACACATTGCTTGATGATTTCTTATAGATTAGTTGTTCATATTCTATATTTACTTGTAAGTTCATGACCCTCCTTGAATGTTCTTAACATCAAGTGTAGTGGTGAACACTTAGAGGTGCCTAAATGGAAGACTTGTTCTTCCTACCTCCTACATGACTTCCATGATACTTAGAGGTTCCTAAATGAAGATGTTAATCTTCTACCTCATGCTTGACATATATGATATATTATAATAATACTTATATAACATAATCACTAAACCGAACACTTGATGTTGAACAAATGGGCATTGTCAAGTTAAGTAGGTATATCATCTAAACATCATATGTAATAGATGATTATTTTCATGTCATTTTAATTCCGAATCTATAATCTTCCGATTTCTCCAAACTCACACACCTATGTTTTCTTCGTGTAGAAGGACAAGGTGCTCCAACTAGCTAATCTCCACAACAACCCACTCGCGGATTCAAGTAGGAACAACTTGCAAAACCGTGAGTATACTCGAATCCCCTCTTTACGTTTACCACGTTTTGGGGTGTAACATGTTTTCTTATAAACTTACACATGAAACTTTATACATAAATGCACAAACATTCCTATAACATGCTTGTATACGTAATTACTTGATAAATTGAACTTGGGTTTATTACATCTTGTGTTAGACTTATCATTAGCTTCGATCGAGCCTATCCTTGACATATATAGCGCTATAGGATTAACTCACCACCCGTAGACTTGAGGTTATGTCATGAGCTTATTGCGTTTCATCATTGGTTTGATATGTTAGACACATGCTGAATTTAATGTTTATCTTGTATCATATGCTTGCTATGAGGAATTATTTAATCATCTTTTTATGATATGTATGTATCAAACTTGTATACTTGCCTTTGCTTTTGCATTGAATTTTATTTTAAACATGTTACAGGTTGAGGATGACGATTGCTATGAAATGAAGTAGCGTTGATGCCTAAATACCCATTTACACATGTTAGGTTTAAATGTTGTATCAAATTTTGTTAATGTTATGTTTTAAACATTGTTGTTATTTGAAATTCCATGTAATGTTTGAAATGAAAAACGGTTTATTTAAGTCTTCTCACAAAATAGTGTTATGAAGTCTCTTGCAATCTTTTTCGTCCCGCTCCGATGATTCCGCCATTGGTTGGGGTGTGACACCTGGGGCTTAGCTTTCCCCTTTTTATGAATCTGACCACTCCTTTCCATGGAGAAACTTTTAATAATACCTTATCTCCTACTTGAAATTCCAATGGTTTTCGCCTGTTATCAGCATAACTCTTTTGACGATCTCATGCTGTTTTTAGTCTTTCCTTGACTTGAATAATCTTGTTCGTTGTTTCTTATACTATCTCTGGTCCAGACAGTTGCTTTTCTCCAATTTCTGCCCAACATACTAGAGTTCAGCACTTTCGTCCATAAAGTGCTTCAAATGGTGCAGCATTGATACTGGTATGATAGCTGTTATTGTAGGAAAATTCTATTAATGAAAATTCTATTAGGTGAATTCTGAATTCAACCTCTCTATCTGGCGGTAATCCAGGTAACTCTTCTGGAAAAACATCTGAGAATTTAGATACTACGGGAATATCTTTTAATTCTTTTCTTTTAGTATTAATGATTACGGAAATCATATACGCTAGTGATCCTTTCCTTGCATAGCTTGCTGTTTTCATCACGGAGATGAATTTTGTGGACTTGGATGGCTTATCTCCTTTAGTTGTGATATTGTCACCCTTTGGAGAACTTACTTGGATTGACTTTTGATCACAAAGAATACTGGCGTGATTGGCTACTAACCAGTCCATTCCTAATACGATATCAAATCCAGCCATATTCATTGGGTAAAGGTTAGTAATAAAACTATGGTTTAAAATTTCTATTTTTGCTCCCTGCAAGATTTCAGTAATCTTAATGGATTCTTCATTTGTTATTTCTACCAGACATTCTTGTTGAAGTTTAGTTAATGGTTGATTGAGAAATTTGCAGAACGAAGTATTAATAAAACTTTGGTTTGCACCAGAGTCAAATAATACTTTAGCAAAAATATCATTAACTAGAAACGTACCAGCAATCACATTCGGAATCATCTTGGCTTCTTCAGCTGTCATAACAAATGCTCTGGCATTCTTAGTAGTCTTGCTGTTTGTTGCTAGAGCTAGTTTCTGACAGTTTGGTTTGATATGTCCAGTCTCTCCACAGTTGAAGCATAGCTTATTGTTGGGTTTCTTCCTGCAGTCTTCTTCCTTGTGTCCAGATATTTTGCAGAAGTTGCAGTATATGGAACATCTTCCCGAATGCTTCTTCTTACAGTACTTAAAGTAAGGTGCAGAAGTAGAACCTGTACTTTTCCCACGGTAGTTATTTCCATAACGAAATTCTTGGGTAAGTCTTTGGGCTAGGTTCTTTCTCTGGTTTTCTTCTTGTGTACGTACCAATTCATCAGTCAATGTATTAGCTAATTCTAGTGCTTCTTCTATGGTTTGTGGTCTAGCTGCCTTGACTACGTGTCTGATTTCACTAATTAATCCCCAGATGTAACGGGAGATTAATACTGGTTCTGGTGAGGCTAAGGTTGGCACTATTCTAGCATATTCAAAGAATATGGTAGTGTAACCCCTGCAGTCTATTCCAGTCAATTTAAGATTTAAGAACTTATTAGTAATTTGTTCTTTTTCATGAGGAGGACAAAATTTCCTGTCGACTATGTCCTTGAAGTCAGTCCATTCCATATTATAAATTTTATCACTTCCTCTAGACTGGAGAATAGTATTCCACCATTCTAAGGCTGCATTCTTAAAAAGATTAGAAGCAAACATGATCTTATCTTCATCTGGACATTTGCTTAGTTTTAAGACTGCCTTTGTCTTTTCTATCCAACGTAAAGCTGCAATGACTCCTTCATTGCCAGAGAATTCTATTGGTTTGCAAGACCAAAATTCCTTGTAAGAACAACCATATGACATGGTTCTTCTTCTTTTTGGAATAGGCAATTGGAGTAGTGGTCCATTATTCACATTGTGACTGGGTTCAATGTGTTGACGTTTACTTCCACTTATGGTTTTATTATTCTCTGCTTCTTTAACAACCTTGATAATATATGGCATAGCATCTATAATTTCTTGTGCTACTATATGTTGAATGGCACTGTTATCTACTTGGTTTCCATTATTTTCATTATTCTGGTTTTCCTGATTTACTTCGTTGTCCATCTGGATTTACAAACATTTATCAGGTATTAATATCACAGAATAAGATTTAATGCAAACAATCAGGCAAACAAATTGATCAAAAACGTCGTATATTGCTACTTTTATTCTTTTCATACATACATATATATATATATATATATTACAGTCGGGGACTGAAAAATCAGTCTCTAAAACTCCTAAATCAGTCCTTAATGGTTATTAGGGACTGATTTTGTCAGTCCTAATTGCTTAGTCCTAGATATTTCCATTAGTAACTAAAATTCAGTCCCGATTGTATGACACCATTAGGGACTGACATTCAGTCTTCTATACACATAAAATCAGTCCTCAATCTATGTTGTCATACAACATCATTTCAGTCTCGAATACATTTCGTCGGTAACTGAAAATCAGTCCTTGATACTAGGCCATTCAAGGACTGAAAATCAGTACTTAAACCTTGTCTATTTTGTTCCAAATACATTTAATTAGCTTCGGGTTCCATGGCAATTCAGTCTCTAATAAGACGTTGTAGAGACTGAGAATTAGTCCTTGATAACAAACCATTTCATTCCTTAATATATTTTATTAGGGACTGAAAAATAATCTTAGATGTCATCCTATTTAGTTTCGAATATGTTTTTTAGGGACTGAAAATGTGTATCTTTTAAGAACTTTTTACAGTCCTAAATATGTTCTTTTAAAGATTGAGAATCAGTCCCTGATAACATACCAATTTTAGTCTTCAATTTATCTTTTAGGGACTGAAAAATAATCTTAGATGTCATTATTTAGTCTGGAATATGTTTTTTTAGAGACTGAAATTTTTTTTTAAGAACTTTTTCAATCCCGGATATGTTTTTTTACGGACTAATAATCACTCCCTAATATGTTAGTTTCGTAAGTAAAAAATAGTCTCTGATGCTATGACTGTTTCTAGTCATGAGTTTTTGAAGACTAAAAAATAGTCTTTGATACTAATTTGATAGTCCATAATATGCATGCACATTTTGAATATATTTACTTTTTAGGACTAATGAGAGTCTTAAATGCAATGACATTCTCAACAAATTTAATCCATAGCATGTTAATTCTAAACTTTAATAAATTTAAAAGTCAAACATATAATTAAATAGTACTTAGTAGATCAATCCTAAACTTCAAAATAATAATCAATCAAACACCAACAAAATAAGTCTTAACTAACTCACATCCTAAATCAAACTATCATTGTCATTGAGTTGCCCATCCAAATCATTTGCTCCACCCCTCATATGCGCGGATAGTGAGCTCTCAAAATCTGAAAACTTTGAGCTCATGAACATTAACACTTTTTCAGATTTCTCATTGCTTTGTTTCAATTTCTCTTTTAGTAAAGCAACCTGATTTCGAAGTGCTTCCGCCTCGCTTGAAGATGGTTCAGACGATCCAGCTTCCGATGTCACCCAAAAATCTTTTTTTCTGAAAATCGGTCCAACGCCTACCTTCCATGCAGATTTTGTTGTTTTTTCCTTAGCACATACACTTTCAATTGCCTCCTTTTCGAGCTCGTGATCCATGGTAGTAGTTATCGTCGTCCCTTTAGAAATTAACTTCGCCACTGCATCCTCTTTATGATTAATAATATTTTCCTAACATAGTGTGTAAAAATATCATCAATTTCAAACAATATCATCAATAAGTAGTAAACGAATAAACAAATCATTCAAATTTCAAACAAATAATGTGACTTTTCTACATAAAAATCTTTGATAACTAAATGGCTCAGCTTCTAAAAATAAAAATAAAAACCAATGAGATTATAACAATATCATCAGGTTTTATTTCTCTAAAAAATAATATAAAAAAAAGGAATCATTCACAATATATTTGATAAACAAAGGGCTCTCATCATTCACATCATATGCTAAAAAAATGAAACCTAAGGGCTGGCTTAGTTGTTGTCTTGGTCTGATGATGATGGCTCGCAATACGCAAAGAAAAAGAAACGTCAATATCCTTACGTATTGCCGCTCAAAATTCAGCCTATATACTCTCTAAACCTGACTTGCATCTATCTGAAATCTAGTTCTAAAAAACAGCACATTCTGTACAGATTAAAAAACACAGGATTGCAGGAACATCAAGTATTATACATCATATATTATCTAAACGAATAAACTGAATATATAATACAGAATTACAGGAACATGTATTATACAGTAAAATTACAAAATACAGGATTATACAACAATTATTATTAACAGCAGCAAAAATCGGAATCATTAACATTAGAATCAGATTAAAACAAGAACGACAACAATAATTGGAATCATTAACATCAAAATTAGATTAAAACAAGAGCAGCGGCAATAATCGGAATCATTAACATTAAGCAGATTAAAACAAGACCAGCAGCAATAATCGGAATCATTAACATCAGACTCAGATTAAAACAAGAACATCAGCAATAATCGGAAGTTCGGAATCATTAATAGCAGCAAGTATTATTAACAGAATGAATGATTTTTACCTTTTTTGCTCGAGACCCCATTAATACCCAATAATCTTTCCTCCATTGATTCTGACATATCTCTTGCTGGGCATTTTAACCATAACTATACATACGTCCAAATTAAGTATGCATATGAACACTGCACCGGAATATCGTTGGCCATTTCGGCTGCAGTTCCACACACCTTACAGGTTGCCGAACTCAATTGTCCACCTATTCATCAGAGCTTCAATTCGTAGGGATTCTCCCATCTGCAGCTCTCCACCCAAAATAATTAGACTTAGGTGCATTAACAACAAATCTATTTAAAACTTAAAAGTACAACTCCAATTTATTATCAAACAAACTCACAAAAAGCACCGGCATTATTATCTTATGTAAGTCGTCAATATCCTTTTGTTTAGCAACTCTTCTTGTTCGCCAAAGCTAAAAGAAATAAACAAAAAAAGTCAGATTTAAACTTATATCTATTTAGGGTATAATTTGTAGACATACAACAAATCTAAAAAGAAATAAATAAAACAAAGTCAGATTTAAACTAGATTTATATAAGCTAAACTTTTTAAACATTCAAATACATAACATACACATACAATTACATGTATATACACATATACACACACATAAACATATACATATAACCGCGTTGCCTATGACGTATGAAACTGTCCGCGATCAGCCCTGTGCTCAGGTCCAAAAATCTAGTTAATGGATCACCTTGCCCATGATAATACATAGCATTCGCATCATTTTACTCTCAACATAGGATTGAGAAAAATATAAATTGTAAGCATTTGACTAATTATTATATATATTTACCAATTTGTTGGTTTTTCACATATATCATTGACTTTATACAAGTGAGTTTGTTTGTTTGTTCGTTTTGCTCTACTGGTGACCCACACTCAAGCACGTGGATCTTGCAACTTTTCAACAGATGAATTACTTTCCAAAAGTAGTTGGCATCTATTATCAAAGTTAACCTTCAGACCCTTACAACCGGTGCGTCGTGTGCGATGGAAGTCTTTGTTCGTTTGTGCACTTGCTTTTGCTTCGGCACTTTTTTTTCCTACGGATATATCAACAACCAATTGTTAATAGTTGCAAAAATATAACAAGAACAATAATAACTATAAAAAACATAAACCAGATTTTCATCGCTAGTCTTTGACGCAATGAACTCAGCCCACTTTGATCGAATGAGAAAGTCATACTTCTCGAAAGTTCATTTTGTTTGCCCATCACTATCATATCTTCATCAAATTCAACATGCAATTCATCTTCTCTCAGTTTCCTATAACAAGAAGCAAAACCTCTTTTCTTTCCGTCTATCTCTTTTAGGCGTATCTGTTCTTCACTATTAAACAAAAAACAACATAAAAATAGTTATTCAAAGATGTAGCATAAATTAGGCCAAAACTATCCAAATAAAAAACAAACATGAAGCTGGTTGGGAGTCGGGTGGCCTCTTTGGCTCCCCAAGGGACTCATAAACCTTACTTAAAGCCACCAAACACCCAAAACTTCCCACATTGGCTAGTGACTACCCCACTACCTCAAGTCTCAACATCACCTGATCCTCATAACTCACAAAATCACACAACAAGATTAACAGCAAATAAAATGCCTAATACAGATTACATATCAAACATAAGACTACCATCAAGGCATCAGGCCATTAAAGATTCTCAACGAATAATTAGTGAAACAGGATATAGAACAGGCATACCGCATATGTAAAAAAAAACAAATAATTTATTAATAGCAACTAAATTTATATTAGAAAGACTAGAACTTTACAGTTGTTGGTTTGTTACTAGGATTTTTAAAGAAAATGCAACTAAGAGAGTAACTATATTGGCATCAGCGACATAAATAATTATAAGAACAAGCAAAAGCTCATTAATAAATTTTCATCAATAAATCAACATAAACATTAACACTTAATGGGTAAAACTCAAATTTCATTGATAAATCAACACAAACAACAATAGCATATTATTCACATTCAGTGTAAGTGTCTGCGATTTCTTTTTTATTTTATCTCTTATATGAAAATGGTAGTTGACTTGAACCATCCAAGAAACACTAGAAATAAAAGAAAATGGGTTTAGGTAAATCAAGTTGAAGAGTGATTAACTATTCGAGCCAACCTATTAAGTTTTTGTTGCGAACAGACCATCTTCTTGCAAAATGCAAGATATACCCTTTTCACAAGAGTGCAATCATAAACAAATATTTAAATTTAAAATGTGAATACAAAAAAAATAGACACTTTTTCATTGTTCTTTATCCTTTTGTTGTAAATTTGTTTCTATGCTATTTTTTATTGGATTTCCGATTTCAATCATACAACTACATCTATAACTATATATATATATAGAGAGAGAGGAAAAGTGTAAAATACAATACGGCTTATCGGTTTAACTTACATCACAGTAAAAATAATAGTCCACATATGGCACCACAATAAACACATTCCAAAACCAAGAATAACAACCCTCTGACAATTAAGAATTAAACCAACAAAACTCTAACAAACTCACCCTAACGTGAAATCGTCATCAAATTTAAACAAACACACATAAAACATGTGAAATGTATAATAGAGAGTAGAATAGCATCACCGAATTGATGTTTGATTTCATGGATGAACTGTGTTTTTGTAGGAAAATGCAGTTGTGAAAAAACCCTAACAACAATTTGGAGCAAATCTATGAAGAAATCGCATATTTGAAAGAACCCTAACTGAGATTTGGAACAAACGCTGTGAAGAAATCGTCTGTATCGTAACTGCTGTGAACGAGCGGGAGATGAAAACTAAGTGAAAATAGGGCTTCGCGCTATTTGGGATTTTAGGAAAAACTTTGGATGTTTAGAACATTGTGGATTAAGAAAGGATTAGGCCATTATTATCTAATGTAATCATTTAATTAAAATGGTAAAAGAAATCTTTTTACGAATAAGTTTTAAATTTGTTAAGTAACTAGAAAGCCTAAAAAAAGGAACACGAATTCTTACTAGTTAACTATAAAATTCAAATTACAAATTAAAGATAATAATAATATATAGAGATCATAATATTAGGGTCTGTTTGGTAAGGGGTAATGAAATGGACGAGAAAATGGAATGAACGGGGTAATGGAATGAACAAAGGAATGAAATAGATCATTCCATTCCATGGTCTTCTTTGGTTACCAAGTGAGAATGGAATGAATCATTACCTTGTAGTGTTTGGTGAACAAGAAAAGAAAAAGGAATAAAATCGGTGATGGGTGGCGGTTGTGAGTGGTGGCGGTAGTCAATGGCGGCGGTGGGTGGCGGTGGCGGTCGGTGGCAGTGGCGATGGTGGGGTGTGGCGGCGGTGACGCTGGTGTTCGGTGGCGTAGGGTGGTTATGGTCGGCTGTGGTGCCGATGTTGTGGTGCAGGGTAATGGCGACAGGTGGAGGAGGTGGTCGGTGGTAGTGGCCGGTGGTGGCGCAGGTGTTCAGTGGTGGAGGGTGGCGACGCTGTTGTGTTGTGGTGGCGGTGGTCGGTTGTGTTCGGTGGTTGATGGTGGCGATGGTTCCAGTGTTCGGTGGCAGAGGGGGGTGGTTGTGGCGGCGGGTGGTGGTGGTGGCGATGGCGCTGGTGTTCAGTGGCGGTGGTCAGCAATGACGACGATAGGTGGCGACGATGGTGGCGCGCGGCCTAAGGTGGCAGCGGCGTAAGGTGGCGCCAGCGGGTGACTAGTGATGGAGGTGGTGGGGGTGTTGGTAATAAGGTGGGAGAGGGAATGAAATGGAAAAAAAAAAACACAGGGTGTGGATGGAATGAATTTGAGGGAATGGAATGCCCTATGTAATGGGTGATTCCATTACCTTGACCAATAAAACACATTTTTTTTATTCCCTCGTAATAGTCCATCCCATTCCGCCTCTTATTCCTGCATACCAAACACTACCTTAGAGATAATATATATATATAAGAAACTTACTCCCTGTAATCTCAGTAAATCTCTGTGCTCGTCTCAAAATACTCGCCATATTCCACATGATATCCATCAGTTCTAATTCTTATGGATCTGCCTGAACATAGTCCTCTTTTGTCATATTACAGTTTCCAATCTTTCCGGCAATGAGACTATCATATGACTCAAGAACTGATCCCAGAAATGCCATCTGTTGTTTCACTGTGGATTCATTCAAACTTTGAGCATTTTACATATTTACTGAAACATTGCATTGCAGCACATGAGACTGATTATTTCCCTGATTTGAATATGAGTTTGAACTTTGCAAATGTAATCTTATGAAAAAAGCAATATGGTTTATCTTCAACAATTGCCAAGAGGTTCAGCCGTACTTAGAGTAAGTTTTTCTTTTTTGTGATATTCGGTTGTGAATTAGTATTAACTGTCACATGTCACAAAATTTATAGTTTATATGCATGTGGCAGAGAACACTTACGGTTTTTAGAAATGCAACATCCAGAATCATCGGATTTTTACAAGATCCAGCAGTCTACATTCTCGAATTGGTTGGCAAAACGGGTAATACTCTCACTCTATTTTTATTTACTTTAATTTGTGATATTGCATTACACTCTAATAACATGATTAGTATGTTGAAAATTGAGAAAAAAATAAATAGATGTATGCGTTAAATCCATCTCAAATTAACGAGGAGTTATATGTATTGTCTTGCCTTCCCGATAATCGAGTTTCGTCAAATAGGGGTTATATAGTGAACGGGGTAAAATTTATCATTAAGTTAAACGATGACGGTGGACAGACACAAAATTGTGGAGTTACCATATTGGGGGTTCATAATGATGTTGAAGATGACTATTATGGATTTCTTGACGAAGTCATTGAATTGTCATTTATAAGAGGTTATTGTATTATATTATTCAAATGCACATGGTTTGCGACTGGTCGTCGAAGAAAGAACGTGATATTTGAACCGCATTTTATAAGCATGGACACTTCCCGACATGCTTACAAGGAATTGAATTGCTAAACTGGTGATTATGAATTTTGATCAGATTTAATGTGGCAGTGTATTGTTATTCGGTAAATTGTTATGCGGGTTTAGAGATTTAACATGCAAATTGATCCGAATGGAATATGTCTAATGATGATTGTTGTTTGCGAAAATCATGGAAGTTAACTGATGTAATTAATTGACCATGATTTTAGGAAAGTGTAACCGAAAATCACAATAGTTAGCCGAACATATGCATGAATCGCACAAGGTATACCGGTCGCACAATTCTATGGACTGAACATTTCATGTATGGGCTATAAGTTAATGGACCGCACATTTATATTATATGGTAATCACACACAGGCCCACAAACACCATACGAGTCGCACAACTATGATCCAGTCGCACAAATGTGTTGAGTCGCACAAGCCTTTTGAACACTTGTAATTGGATCGCACAAGCACTTGGGCTTTTGTACATTCTAGGCCGAACACATTGGGTAATCGCACAAGTTGTTTGGGCCGGGTTAGATTTGGATCGCACAAGTGGGGTGAGTCACACAATATATCTGGATCGCACATTGAAGGCCCAATCGCACAAATAAACCTCACTCACACATTCCAGTAGGTCGTACTCTAGCTATCTGGCCTGTTTTGTCACGGATCGCACAAGTTAACCAAACTACACATTTAAATTGGTCCTGCATGCTAATTGGGTCGCACAAGTCTTTAAATGCATTTACGTAGAAACTGTTGAGCCGGGTGTTGATGCTTAGTCTCACACTTTGTAAATGATAAATGAACAGTAAAGGGTTATGTGAATTGTGAATTGGTAACGTGAACTTGTGTATGACTTGAATACCTGCTATGTAATGGTAACGAACTGTTATGTACATGATTAATTGTAGGATTAGTGTTATGTGTATTCTTGGAACACCACTAGTGTAATATGTGTAGCGAGTATGTGATTTATGTTTTCATAAAACCGATGTCCTTGGTAACCATGGTAGGGTTTGGTTGACCAACTTGGAGTGGGTAACATAACATACCGAGCAATCTAAGGTGAGTTCATTTCTCTTGAGCATGCGTCCCGGTGGGTGGGACAATCAAATGGGTATTCCTGAGAGGAATAAGTCTTTTCTGGGTAAAAACTGAGATGTTAGATAATACACTCATTTCCTATCACTTTAAGTCCCATCTTATACCGAATTAGTTACCTGAGAGGTAACGGGGTATTAGTTGATAGCGCTATTAGGCTTGGCAACCTCACACCGTACCTGAGAGGACGGGCGTGAACTAATGACCTTAATCACGACCAATGCTTAGATATGGGGCATTGGGGACGGGCAAAACAATCTGGAGCCATCTTGTACGGTACTCGAGTTATTATCAACATTATCAATAAACTGAACTAAACACTTGGCAATTAACGTTTTCATAAAACTATGAACTCACCAGCGTTGTTTGATACACTTGTTGCATGCTCGCAGGTCGTTTGATTCTTTGGACAAGGAACTTGCTGTCTGGGATTGCTGGAGCAGTCATGGGTCGAGCTTTTGGAATCATGAAACAATCTTATTAACTTTCGTACATTTGGTTTTGCAACATTAAACAATGATTTACATTATGCTTCTGCTGAGCACATTAAACTTGAGCTATGTTTGATAATGATTTAATTTAATAAATGAGTCTTTCTTACTATATCTTGTATTTGCTCAATATGATTGGTGGCTAGATCCTGGTAAGTCACACACCTAGTGGGGTTTCCGCATGTGATATTTTGGGGGTGTGACAGAAAATTAGTCCTAGATCATCCTTATACCAAAAGGCATTCAAAGCTCAATATTAGTCTCTAGTTTTGTTTGTCTTGAAAATGTTTAGAACTGGATTTCAGTCCCTAATATGTTCCATAAATATTAGAGACAGAACATAAGTCTCAAACACATTTGTTCCATTTTTAAGAGAACATTTTTGAGATTAAAATCCAGTTGCCAATAAGTGTCCCTCCAAAAAAAGCTAAATGGAGAGAACATATTTCTGACTGGAATTTAGTTTCAAATAAGGTGGCTAAATATTAGTGACCCATAAAATTGCACCATTCTAATTAATAGGGGCACTTATTTGGGACTAAATTTCAGTAACCAATAAGTTTCCATACATTTTTTTGGCAAACATGTTTGTAACTAAAATTTAGTTTCAAACAAGTGGTCAAAATATTAGGGACTGATTATCTGTCACAAAGATCATAAAAAAAATCAGTCTCTAATACAATCAGTAACTGAGAAATTAGTCTGGATACCATACATCCGAGACTCATAGATCAGTCCTTCATAATTTAGTCCCTAGGTGTCAATATATTAGTGACTGAATATTAGTGACCAATAAAATGGCGCCATTTTTATTAATGGGGGCAGTTATTTAGGACTAAATTTCAATAACCAATAAGTTTTCCCCAAAATTTATTTTTAGGCAAACATATTTGTGACTAAAATTCAGTCTCAGATAAATGGTCCAAGTATTAAGGACTGATTATTAGTCACGGACATCAGTCACAAAAAAATCAACCTCTAACACAATTAGTAACTAATAAATTAGTCCCCGATACTATGTATCCGAGACTGATAGATCAGTCCTTCATAATTTAGTCCCTAGGTGTCAATATATTAGTGACTGAATATTAGTGACCAATAAAATGACGCCATTTTTATTAATGGGGGCAGTCATTTAGGACTGAATTTCAGTAACCAATAAGTTTCCCCCCAAAAAAAAAATTTAGGCACACATATTTGTGACTAAAATTCAGTCTCAGATAAATGGTCCAAGTACTAAGGACTGATTATTTGTCACGGACATCAGTCACAAAAAAATCAACCTCTAACACAATTAGTAACTAATAAATTAGTCCCAGTAACTATGTATCCGAGACTAATAAATCAGTCCCTCATAATTTAGTCCCTAGGTGTCAATATATTAGTGACTGAATATTAGTGACCAATAAAATGGCGTCATTTTTATTAATGGGGCCAGTTATTTAGGATTGAATTTCAGTAACCAATAAGTTTCCCTCCAAAAATTATTTTTAGACAAACATATTTGTGACTAAAATTTAGTCTCAGATAAGTGGTCTAAGTATTAAGGACTGATTATTAGTCACGAACATCAGTCACAAAAAAATCAGTCTCTAATACAATTAGTAACTAATAAATTAGTCGCAGATACTATGTATCCGAGACTGATAGATCAGCCCCACATAATTTAGTCCCAAATGGTCATTTTTCTTGTATATACTAGATTATCTTTTTTTAGTTGTTTCTTTTTTTCAAACTACACACACACATATATATATATATATATATATAGGTAAGGTTCACGCGAGAACCAATGTGAACACAACCTAAAATAGCTAAAAAAACCTAAAAAAAAAAAAATTGCACTTTTCGTCCTTTATGTTTCAGGGTTTCTACAGGCGCTGTCCTTTAAGTTTAAAAATTACACTCTATGTCCTTTATGTTTGCAACCTATAACAAGCGGTGTCCTTTCTTGTCAACCCAGTTAACTTTTGATGTTAAAACCCCTCTTTGTAAAACTCTTTAACAACAGGGACCATATATGTAATTTTTAAAACCCCACATCTTCTCCTTAATATATCTGGTAAAGCACCGTTCCTCTGTTCCACCTTCTTCTTCGCCACACAAACCAGATCCCGTTAAACCCCTGTTCTGATCAAGCCAACAACAGCCAACTTCACGCTGCAGATTACGCTCTCTCTGATTTATCATAAATTCTGGCCAGCCAATAGCTTGGTTCTAGATCGGTTCGCGCAGGAACTTCGTCTTCGTCTTTGAGTCGGAACCCGGAACCTGGAAATTCACTTTCACACCCTTTCTTCTTCATATATATACACCACCATAAACCCTAAATAATTAAACTTTATCTAGCAGATCCATATGAGTTCCACAATAAACCCTAAATTTCAAGTAATTAAAAATATAACTGAAAACAAACGGAGGTAGTAATAGATTACCGATTCTATGTGTGTATCAAAGTGTGTATCTATGTGTATATATATGTGATGTTATATATAGGCTGCTATTGGTGAACAGTGATAGGAAGAGAAAGGAGAAAAGGAGTGAGTGCGGCTTGCTATAATGAAGAAGATGGACTGGTACAATTGTTGGGTATTATGCCTAAATTGCCATTGCTTTGATGTATATTTTTCTGGAAAATGAAAGAAAATGGAAAAGGGGAAGGGTAAATTCTTTATTTTGATCCATTTAATCAAAGACTGAATCATGGACTTCTCAAATTATTGTTTAATTCGATTAACTATAACTATTTACATAAAAGGTCCCTCATGTTTGAAGTTGAGAAAGACAAGGGATTTTAACATTAAAAGGTAACTGGGTTTATGAGAAAGGACACCGCCTGTTATAGGTTGCAAACATAAAGGACATAGAGTGTAATTTTTAAACTTAAAGGACAGTGCCTGTAGAAACCCTGAAACATAAAGGACGAAAAGTGCAATTTAGCCTAAAAAAAACTAACCCCCCCCCCCTCCCAAGCTAAATGCTAAAAACTAAAACCTAAAAAAAACCTAACCCCCCACCCCACCCCCCCCCCCCCCAAAAAAAAAAAAAAAAAAAAAACCTAAACCCCCCTCCCCCACCCTCCCAAGCTAAATGCTATTTTTAGGTATTTTTGGTTGTGTTCACATTGGTTCTCGCAATAAAGGGTGGTTCCTAACGGATCCTTGTCCTATATATATATATATATATATATATAGAAACGGGATCTGGAGAAAACGATCAAAAGTGTGAGAACGGTGAGAACGCTTCCTGGCCCAACACGTGTCTCGCCGCTTAGAAAAGGGCAGAGGGGCTTTTTTGTCCGTTCATCTTCTGCTTTTCCAGTTCCGCTTTTTCCCAATGTTGTTCTAATTATTGGTTTTTAAGATTTTTGGCGTTAACCAAATTCAATAATTAATGGAGTTTTAATAGTTTCATTGTATCAACATTTTGGCGTTTATGGCGTTTATTCACATCGTATGCCATTGGAACCCAGGGGCAGGAAATCTATATGAATGGCGTTTTTCAAGGGGTTTTAAACAAGATGGCCCATCGTTCTATTATTTTTTATAAACATTTTGGCGTTTGGGTTATCTTGGTGTTTTACAATTGTTGGATTATATTTCAGCCACAGTAAAAAAAATACAAGCGAAGAAAATAAATTAAAAATCATAATCGGATCTCTCTTTACAATATTCACTGTCATTAGTCTCTCTGTTCTTTAATACTACAAGAACTGACACAAATATGGTGTTTTATGTAAAACTTAACAAACCCATCGGTTTGATTATTTTGCCTGCGCGTCTGTTGAAGTGGCTTTTTTGTGGATGTTTGGGGACATAGATCTATGACGTGTGGGTGGGTTTTTCGCTTTTTCTTCATGTTGATCTTCATCTTTATCATCATCCCACTCTTCAGTGTCATTGATCTCTTCTCCTCATCCAAGCCTTCTTCAATAACAAAAAATACAAAATGCCATATGACTGGCATAAGTATTTTTTTCTTGAATTTTTGTCCATCTCATGCAGCAAAATCTTACTGAGTTACTCGCCTCCCCTAACAAAAAAATTTTTGGCGTTTTACAGTGAGTGGTATTATAGTATTATTGGCGTTTGTTTTTTTTTTTTTTTTTTGTTTGATCAAATGGAAGTTGCTGAGATGTATCATTTTATAGGATCTCTTTTTGGCGCCTAAGTTAGGCGGTGCGTTATTATAATAAAGTATTTGTCTTTTCAGTTACTGTTTGTAATTATTTTTTTGACAAGCTTTATCTCTGAAGTCTGTAACACGTCCAATCTTTCAAGTTTGGCGTTTTAGATTCTAATATAATAAATTTCCCCTATCTTCAGTTTTTCTGATTTGAAGTTACTGTTTTCTAGTTACATTTTCAAGTTTGTTTTTTATTTTTTTTGGGTTTTTATAATACTTTTTTAAACTAATTTTATTATAGTTGGGAGTTTTTGGTGGCGTTTTACGGGATGATATCGTTTAAACAATCATTTTGGTTGTTTTGGCGTTTTTATTATATATGGCATTTTTATTAAATATGGCGTTTTTATTATTCAACAATCAACTGAAAAGGAAAAAAAAAGAATACATAAAAAAGGTTTTTTTATAATAATTGTTCAAAGTAATTTTATGATGGTTTGATAAACGCCAAAGGTATAAGACATTTGCCTTTTTGGTTTTTTTATTAGATATGGCGTTTTTTATTAAATAACAATAAACTGAAAAAGAAAATTAAACAAAATAAATATTGATCTTCAAATCTTCACTGTCACCAGTCTCTTCTTCTTATGAAGCATCTTCACTGGCTGTTTCGACTTTCGTTTGAAATCAGCCTCTTTTTCTATAATTTTTGTCCATATCATGCAGCAAAATGTTTTTGAGTTTACACCCTTTCAGCGAAAATGTTATCTTTTTTGGCGTTTTTCTGAGAAAAAGAACGCCACAAAATAAACCATCTTAAAACTGTAAATTTGATCATGCTAAAATCAATAAAGTGTTGCTGTATGGTGTTGGATAACATTGTTAATCCTCAGTTAAGAAAGATAAATAACAATGTTGTCCACACCATACAGCTACACTTTATTGAGAGCAATATATTTGATGTTTGGGTTTTCTGGCGTTTATCAGTCGAATGTAATATATTAAATATGGCGTTTGGGGTTTTTGTTTTGTGTTTTTTAATTGAAGTTCTGAGTTGTTGTATATATAGGAGTTTTTTGGCGGTTTTTTAGGCGGGATTTTACTATAATTAAGTTTGGTGTTTTATATCTAATGGCGTTTTTTAGCAGATGCTGCGTGATTTTTGTTTTGGCGTTTTATTTTCATGAGATGGCGTTATGTTTGGAGTAGTCAAAAGACGCTTTTACCCTTAATGTAGCACGTCCACGTAATAAAATTGATGTTATTTACGAAAATGCCACCGCGCCAATCTAGTCCATGGATTGTTTTGATCGGACGATCGTTAAGCGTTCTCACCGTTCTCACACTTTCTACCGTTTTCTCTAAATCCTGACCCTATATATATATATTAGGGGTTGTTCCTCCAGAACTGCATTTCTCGTTCGTCATACTTCCACACAAGCTTTTCTCCTATATGTATTATCCTCTCTCCTCCTTCTACTAGTTCCTCACCATATGTGCGGAGTTCATGCACATTCTCTTCACTCATGGGTGGTCGTGGTGCTGGTACTAGGTCAGGGTACTAAGGTATCGGTTCTCCATATGGGTACGGGTTGTTTAATATTTCCTGAACATACTGGTCGTTATCCCAATATGGATATAACGGACTAAGGTTGGTATACAGTGCTATGGGATTTGGTATTGGTTCTTCCTATGGATAGAGCTTCTGATAATCCCTATGGTCATCTTCCCATGGATCATATGCTAGAGGATTAGGTGCTGGGATTCTAGGTATTTCGTCAGGGTTAAATGTTGGTATGGGAAATTGGTTTCCTGGGTTAAGTTCTATCTCCATTGGTTTGTAACACCCTTAAAATTTCTACTTGAAATTAAGAATAATTCACGATAGTTTATATATAATTGATGTTTTTGGTTAAAACATAAGTTCCAAAAACAAAGATCTAGGGTAACAAACATTTGTTAACTACTAACTAATTTAAGCATTTAAAGTTATTTAGCAAACTGATTCATTTCAACATTATCTAGACAGAATTTATCAATGCGGAAGCTTCAAAAGTTTGTGTTCAGTTCTTCAAAAGCTAGCTTGATCGTCATCCGTAATCCTTGAATACCTAAAAACTGAAATGTTTGCATTAAACATTAGTATTAGAATACTTAGAAATAATACATATTCGAAACTATGTTCAAAACTGATTCGAGTGAACAACAAAATACAACTTTTTCATAAATTTTAAAGCCCCACCGTAACTTACGGTAGATACCGTAAGTTATGGTGGCTCCTGGAAAGTTTTGGTTCCACCGTAACTCAGGGGGAACCCACCGTAAACTTTTAGTCTCCACCGTAAATTACGGTACAACCGTAAATTACGGTAGACTCTGGAAGTCTATTATTTGCCTGATTTTCTTGTTTGTTTTGTCAAAACTAAATACATGGATTTCCATTCTAACAGCTAACATGTTAGGTTCTCGTACTTCTGATATATCCACCAGTTATCCAATAACAAGGAATCCATCCATTATATCACGGAACATTATCCATGTCTTAATTGATTATTCGACCCGTTTGGCTCATCTATGGAATCCTCCATTTTGATGACTACCAACGCGATCAAAATGATTATTTATCTATTATTCAACATAGCGATCATTATCACTTTATTTCAACTCGACTTCTATGTGACACCTGGGTCACTGCGACCATCAAACAAATACCAAGCCAATGAAATATTGTATTTCATACTTGGGATCTGTATAAATATGTGTATCTTTTGCACATATCAACTCTTGTTCGATTTCAAGCTCTAAATCGCTTTCTAGAAGGTTATACGCGCGCTGATGCATAAATATAACCAGTTTAATGCAACGAACACTCCGGAATAGTGAAATAGGCTTAACATACCTTAAATAACCTTTACATAACTTAGAAATAAGTTTTGAAGGCTTTGGTATGGCAAAAATCAAGTTAAATCGCTTACAGGGACTAAACTTGACAAACTCCGAAAGTATGCCAATTTGAACTGTAACGAACATTCCGGAACATGACCATAAGTTAAACACACCCTAAATATCCTTTACATAGCTTAGAAATAGGCTTTGAGGGGTTCGGTGTGCTAAAATAAACTTTTGGGGCATTCAGGGACTAAAAGCGTCAAAAAGTGCATAAGTTTGCTCTTTCGCGCATAACTTACATTCTGAATACATCCGGACATCCAAAAATTTATGTAAGCCCTAAAATATTTTATTTTAGTGTTTGGCATAAGAAAAATCCATTCGTCGCGCAATTTGGATCGTTTTTCGCGCTTATGCACATTCCGTCGTAATTAAGCGAACATCGCGATCGTACGACCAAACGAACCGACATCCGGGATATTTTTGAGCAAGTTTCATGTCCACAATGTTTAGGCATCCTTGTGGAGCCTTGAAAATGATTTAACGAGCCTTAAACATGTCAGAAATGGCCTTAATACACAACGGGGACTGAAATGGGAACTTTGGAAAGTGTTTGCTGATCAGAAGGACCTTAGCGTGACACCTAGCCCCCTTGGCGTCACGCGAGGCCCCTTCAGATCAGCAAAAGTCATTTTTTCAGCTGTTAACAGCCCTTAAACACTCCAAAGGCCAATGCCACATGTCAAACTCTTGTGGTGGGGGCAAAATGAGCTACCATAACATTCCAACACTTGTACGGATGAGATTCGATCACGTTATTCGAGGAACGATCCTAACGGTGGTCCATTTACTATAAATACCCATCCATCCCCATTTCAAAACCCACTTGAAATCTGAGTTTTTCTCTAAGTGGTTGTGTTTATACACTTCCTACCTAAGATTACTTGGAAATCAATCTTGCGGGGACCCTTTGTAAGTGTTCCTTCGTTCTTTTATTGCTTTTTCGAGTCCGAAAGTCAAACTTTGTTTGACTTTCTGCATTGACCAGTTTATGATTGATGCGAAGTTCATTTGAACTTCATAACGTGAGCGTAATCACGATGGTCATAGTCCTTAGAGACTATACCTACTGATTACCACGTTATCTAGGCTCAGTGACGAGTCGTAGTTTCGGCCAAAATGCGCATTCTTGCGTATTTTGTAACCAAACTACTCTTAGGTATCAAAACTGTTTGTTTTGATACCAAACCTGTTTTCTAAACTTAGTTAAGCATGTTTTAACATGCTTAGCTCGTCACTTTTAGCTTAGTGCTTATATATGGTCGTAAGGTAAGCGATCTAAACAATCGCTTATACTTTCGAACCCGACCCGTTTGGTCGATCATTAGGATCTGACCAAACACATTAGGTGACTATAGTATATAGGGAATAACCTTCCGAGGTTATACCTTATAGTCGCTTCGTTTAAGTAGTCGTATGATAGGTAGTTTATATGCCTTAGGTAAATTACCAAAATGCCCTTTTTACGCCAAAATTCATTTTAAGCATATGTAACATAACTTTTGGTATCTAAACTGATTTGGTAACAATATTAGACATGTTAAGGCATATTTTACTTATCATAGGACTAGTTAGGCGTTCCGAACGCGTTTTATGCGAACGACGCGTTAAAGTAGCATAAGCTACCTAAACAGGTCGTAAAGGGTCGTAAGCACTTAGGTTAGGTTTCATTTAGTATGTAGGCTTTGTTAAACCATATGACACGAGTCTCCATACTCGTTTGGTTTACGAACCCTCATTCTATCTAAATCCTCCGATTTAGGTCCGGTTTATTAACATAGTTACCTATATTAGGTGTCGTTTGATATCCGTGATCTCTAGCATTGTTTGGTTGTTACTCAAGGACTACTAAGCAATCTCAAGTGAGTACATAGACCCCTCTTTTACTATTTTCCAAACTATTTTGGGGTGAAACACATGTGCCTACTTGTTACTTTCATGCTTTCCTGTTTTCATATCATATACTTGCTATGTTTATTAGTACATTTATAGTACATGATTTCAATACATTTTATGCTATGTATTCCCATTGTGTGCATACTTAGTACATCACTTTACAATACATTTTATGCTATGTATGCCCATTGTGTGCATACTTAGTACATCACTTTACAATACATTTCATGCTATGTACGCCCATTGTGTGCATACTTAGTACATTGTTTTACATTACACTTATGCTATGTATGTCCATTACGTGCATACTTAGTACATTGTTTTACATTGCATTTCTGTTGCATATGCTCATCCAGCATATGAACACATTATACTACATTTTGAACCGTTGTAACCATTTGACTATGTGAACCGTCGTAACCCTTTGATTATATGAACCGTTTGTAACTATTGAACCGTGTGAACCAGTTGTATCTGTTGACATGATTTACATTTGACAATAGACATTTGACCATACATAAACATTTCTACAATTGTTAAACATTTCATCTTGATGGTTTGGTTTGAGTAAGTGATTTAAGTAACGAGGCGTATGTAATATGATACAAGCACGGTGGATACGCCGCTGGTACTGTCACACCCCGACCACGTAGAACATACAAAACGTGGCGGAAACATCGGGGAGTGTTGTAACAGAATTTATGTTTCACAACCATGGAAATTAAAGTTTCGTTTTATTGATTAAAAGTGTTACAATGTTTAAACAAACATGGAAATACAACATAATTAACTAGTCTGCATCTTTTATTGTCACTAAAGCCCAAGTCTGCCTATATGTATCTTGATCATCTTATGCAACAGTTCCTGAAAAACACATGTGAAAATAGGTACGTCAGCATAAAAATGCCGGTGAGATACATAGGTTTTGTGAAAATAGGTTTCATGACTTATGTTTGAGAAAATGTTTAGTCATGAACCTTGTTATTTGCTTTGTTTTGTAAATCATTTGAAAATCGATAAGATCAGATGATATGTATAAATAATGTATGGTTAAATGAATAACCATGTAAAATGAGTTTGTATTAGATAAGTTGTTTGTAAATCAATGTCTTGTGAAAAATATGTTATTTGTATAAAATGTTCTATGTCTCAAACTGAAATGATTCAAATAACGTTACGACATGTAATACCATACAAACACTTATATATAGGAAGTACCAGCGGCGTATCCACCATGCTTGTATCATATTACATACGCATCGTTACTTAATCACTTAATCAAACCAAACCAAACAATGTAAAATGTTCATGTCAAGATGTAAATCATGTCAAAATGTCTATGTCAAATATCCATGTCAAATGTCTATGTCAAATATCCATGTCAAATGTCTATGTCAAATATCCATGTCAAATGTCTATGTCAAAATGTCCATGTCAAATGTCTATGTCAAATATGTCATGTATGGCAAGTGAAAGGTCTCAACTAAACCATATGCACAAAAACAAAGTATTGAAGTAAAACTTGGTTTAAATCAAAGTTATGTTTTGTGGGAAATGCATGATCAAATGTCAATCATGTTAAAATGTCTATGCCGAAATGTCTATGTCAAATCAATTGTCAAATGTATTGGGTAATATGTCAAAGTGTTCATATACTGGATGAGCATATGCAACAAAATGTAATGTAAAACAATGTACTAAGTATGCACACAATGGACATACATAGCATAAAATGTAATGAAATCATGTACTATAATGTACTAACGAACATAGCAGGTATATGATGTGAAAACAGGAAAGCATGAAAGTAACAAGTAGGCACATGTGTTCCACCCCAAAACAGTTTGGAAAAACAGTAAAAGAGGGGTCTATGTACTCACTTGAGAATGCTCAGTAGTCCTTGAGTGACAACCAAACAATGCTAGAGATCACGGAAATCAAACGGCACCTAATATAGGTAACTATGTTAATTAACCGGACCTAAGTCGGAAGATTGGGTAGCATTAGGGTTTGTAAACCAAATGAGTGTAGGAACTCATGTGATATGGTTTAACAAAGCCTACATGCTAAATGAAACTTGACCTAAGTCTTATCGACCCATTACGATCCGTTTAGGTAGCTTATGCTACTTTAACGCATCGTGCGCGTAAAACGCGTTTGGAACGTCTAACTAGTCCTATGACAAGTGTTATATGCCTAAACATGTTACATAATCAGTTATGTGACAAAAGTTTAGGTTACATATGCTTAATTACCAATTATACATGAAAAGGGTATTTTGGTAATTTACCTAAGGCATATAAACTACCTATCATACAACTACTCAAACGATGTGACCATAGGGTATAACCTCGGAAGGTTATTCCCTACCTACTATGGTCACCTAATGTGTTTGGTCAGATCCTAATGATCGACCAAATGGGTCGGGTTCGAAGGTATAGGCGATTTATCAGATCGCCTACCCTACGACCCTAGACAACGTGGTAATCAGTGGGCATAGTCCCAAAGGACTATGACCAACGTGATTACACTCACGTTGCGAAGTTCAAACGAACTTCGCATTGACCATTACTGGTCAACGCTGAAAGTCAAACAAAGTTTGACTTTCTGACTCGAAAAGCAGTAAAAATAAGGAAAAGAACGAAAGAATACTAACCCAGGGTCCCCGAATGCTAAACTCAATTCGAAAATCTCAGGTATGAAACAAATGTTTCAACTTAGAGTTTCTCAAAGTGAATTTCTAGTGATTATGAACAATGGGGGGTGGGGTATTTATAGTATTCGGAGAACCGTTAAGATCGTTTCTTGGAAAAGGGGAAACGATCAAGGCCGTACACTTGTCGGGATGTTATGGTGCCTCAAAATGCTCACCACCATAAGGAATCAACACTTGGCAAGGGGTTAGGGAGTGCAAAACAGCTGCAAACAGCTGTTAAATACACTTAATCTGGTCTGATAGTGGGAAGCGGCCCGCTTCAGGATCAGCCAAAGACAATGCGGGCCGCATGGCCCTTCTGATCTGCACATATGTTTGAAAAATGACAGTTTCAGTCCCTGCACGTGTTTAAGGCCATTTCCGACACTTCTAAGGCCCGTAAAGCCAACTTTAAGGCCCTAAAATGTTGCCTAAAAATTGTGGACATGAAACATGTTCAAAAATACGTCGGATGATGGTTCGTTTGGCCGTACGAACGCGATGTTCGCTTAATTACGACGAAATGCGCACAAGCGCGAAAAACGATCCAAATGACGCAACGAATGGATTTTTCTTAAGGCGAACACTAAAATATAATGTAGTCATGCTTACATAAATTTTTGGATGTCCAGATGTATTCAGAACGTAAGTTATGCGCGAAAATGCAAACTTGTGCACTTTTTGACACTTTTAGTCCCTGAATGTTCCAAAAGTTTATTTTAGCACACCAAACCCCTCAAAGCCTATTTCTAAGCTATGCAAAGGATATTTAAGGTGTGTTTAACTTATGGTTATGTTCCGGAATGTTCGTTACAGTTCAAATTGACATACTTTCGCAGTTTGTCAACTTTAGTCCCTGTAAGCGATTAAACTTTGATTTCACCATACCAAACCTTCCAAAACTTATATCTAAGTTATGTAAAGGTTATTTAAGGTATGTTAAGCCTATTTCACTATTCCAGAGTGTTCGTTGGATTAAACTGGTTATATTTACGCATCAGAGCGTGTATAACCTTCCAGAAAGCGATTTAGAGCTTGAAATCGAACAAGAGTTGATATGTGCAAAAGATACACATATTTATACAAGTCCAAATTATGAAATACAATATTTCATTGGCTTGGTATTTGTTTGATGGCCGTGGAGACACAGGTGTTACAGTCTCCCCTACTTTAGGAAATTTCGTCCCGAAATTTATTCGTAGGAGTCTGTCTATGACTTTGTGTCAAATAGTCATCAAAGATATGTAAAGCATAATCTGATTATTTTCCTCAACGGATATTTTTCAGAAGTGAGAATGAATGGATGATTCATTCTTTCTCAACGGATTCTTCGTCAGAAATGGGAATGAAGGAATAATCCACGGATATTCATTTCCCTCAACGGATATTCTTCAGAACGAAAATGAACAAACGGGGTCATTTTCTCTACGGTTTGTTCTTCAGAATTTGAAATGAAAGAAAAATCAACGGATATTCATTTCCTCAACGGATAATCTTCAGAAACGAAAATGAAATAACGGAGTCATTTTCAACGGTTGTTTCCTCAGGTACGGAAATGAAGGACAGACAAACGGATATTCATTTCCCCAACGGATAAATCTTCAGAAACGAAAATGAACTAACGGAGTCATTTTCAACGGTTATTTCCTCAGAGTTGGAAATGAAGGATTACACAACGGATATTCATTTCCTCAACGGATAAATCTTCAGAAACGAAAATGAACTAACGGAGTCATTTTCAACGGTTATTTCCTCAGAGTTGGAAATGAAGGATTACACAACGGATATTCATTTCCTCAACGGATAAATCTTCAGAAACGAAAATGAACTAACGGAGTCATTTTCAACGGTTATTTCCTCAGAGTTGGAAATGAAGGATTACACAACGGATATTCATCTCCACAACGGATAAATCTTCAGAAATGAAAATGAACTAACGGAGTCATTTTCAACGGTTATTTCCTCAGAGTTGGAAATGAAAAGATAAACAACGGGTATTCATTTCCTCAACGGATATTCTTCAGAATGAAAATGAATGGATAATTCATTTTTCTCAACGGTTATTCTTCAGAATGGAAATGAAAAGATAAACAACGGGTATTCATTTCCTCAACGGATATTCTTCAGAATGAAAATGAATGGATAATTCATTTTTCTCAACGGTTATTCTTCATAATGGAAATGAAAAGATAAACAACGGGTATTCATTTCCTCAACGGATATTCTTCAGAATGAAAATGAATGGATAATTCATTTTTCTCAACGGTTATTCTTCAGAATGGAAATGAAAAGATAAACAACGGGTATTCATTTCCTCAACGGATATTCTTCAGAATGAAAATGAATGGATAATTCATTTTTCTCAACGGTTATTCTTCAGAATGTAAATGAAAAGATAAACAACGGGTATTCATTTCCTCAACGGATATTCTTCAGAATGAAAATGAATGGATAATTCATTTTTCTCAACGGTTATTCTTCAGAATGGAAATGAAAAGATAAACAACGGGTATTCATTTCCTCAACGGATATTCTTCAGAATGAAAATGAATGGATAATTCATTTTTCTCAACGGTTATTCTTCAGAATGGAAATGAAAAGATAAACAACGGGTATTCATTTCCTCAACGGATATTCTTCAGAAGTGAAAAATGAATAGCTAGTTCATTTTTCCTCAACGGATGCTTCATCAGAATTGGAAATGAATAGGGTAGATACATGATAGAACTTGCTGTGATTTTCGTGCACTAAATTTCATAATTATGTATGCATCCATAATTACGTAATTCCTTGCACAGTCCGCACAGTTTGTTTTATAATGTTGTGGGGAAGGATGTCGAACTAGTGATGACGGTGACTAGACTACCATAGGGTCCTTTTTAATTAGATCTACAGAGGATCTTCTTAATTAGGCCACCAAGGAGTCCTTTCAGCTTGTATCATCCAGTTTAACTAGACCACTCAAGGGATCTAATTATGAAGCAGTACTTTATAATCCAAGGGACTTATCTACTACGTAGAAGTCCATTAAGGATTTTAAGTAGTACCTTTTGGGTATCCTACTATGAATCTCTTGCACAAGGATATGTAAGATTCTACGAGGATTTGGATAATATAATTTGAATCACATGACACATAAAAGATAACACATAAGCACATAACCACATAATTGTTTAATTGTTATTATCTTGTTATTGATTGCTATTAACTTGGCACCTCGTACTTCGTTTCTCTTGGAAGAAACGGGTACTTAGGATTTTCGTGGAAAACGCAAGAGATCATTCAATGGAAGAAATTTGGGGGTAGTCTGCTCTTCAAGGAATATGGTTCCTTGATTGTCGGTATTGTAGAGGATATGTTGTTTATACATACAATCACATAAATACATTGCGATGTAAATAAAAGATTTATTTATAAACAATGATAACAACAATCGTTTCATGGATCGTGACAACAAAAGAAAATAATACACAAAGCTTGATTATTTTCCAAACAGCGTTATCTTCTGTCGATCAGATACTCATCCCTGCGCTAGATTTGCATTAGCAAGTCTTGGGCAATTCCTACTAAAATGGCCCATCTCGCCACAGTTGTAGCAAGACCCCAGTGGAAAACGAGCTTGAGCAGGATTGTTGTTAATCTGATTTGGTGCTGCTGCTGTTGGGCAAACCCTCGCTGTATGACCTATAAGTCCGCAAATTTGGCATGTGCGGCACTTCACACCAGCATGATGATGTAGGCCACATTGGTTGCACAAGGGTGCAGTTCCGTTGTAGGGTTTCCTAGCAGGGGGTTGAGCTGGTTGGTTGGGGACGGCTTGATCATTGTGAGTAACCACGGCGAAGTTCTGAGAAGCCTTTCGCTTCTTTGACTTCTTAGAGGATCCAATCTGTTCATCCATGGTCTTTGATTCCTCGATTGGTTTCGATTCCTCGACCAGTTTCTTGTCATCCTTTCGGAAAAGCTTACGTTTCCTGATCTGCGATTCAGTCAAGGTTGCAGATAGCTCAATGGCCTGCCTAACAGTAGTAGGGTTGCTACCAGTCAAAATGTCTTGTATTGAATCAGGGAGGCCATCAATGTACTTTTCGATTGCCTTATCCAAAGGCGTGACCATGTTTGGGCATAACAGACTTAACTCCTCATAACGGTCCGTGTAGGCTCGATGCTCACCGCTATCCTGCTTAAGATCATCAAATTCCCTTTCCAAAGCTCTGATCTCGTGACGAGGACAAAACTCCTTCATCATGAGAGCCCTAAGTTCGGCCCACGTCTGTGCTAGAGCAACTTCTGCACCTCGATCTCTCATAACCCCGTTCCACCACGTAAGGGCCCTCTTCTGGAACACACTCGTAGAAAACTCGACCTTGCGATTGTCAGGACACTGCACGTGGCGGAAAGTATTCTCAATGCTCTCGAACCATTGAAGAAGCCCGGTCGCTCCCTCAGAACCACTAAACTTGAGTGGTTTTGCCGAGTTAAAACTCTTGAAATTGCATGGACCATTGTTGTTGTTGTTGGCTTGATTCCATAGAGCAAAGAGGTTTGGGAATTGAGCAGCCATTTGCTGCGCAATGATTTCTGCCAGCTCGGCAGTCGCTATCTGGTTTTCGCGTCGAGGAGGCATTCTAAAAGAGGAAACATGAAAGGAAACGAGTGAGAGAAATAGACGAAAAGAATGAGATAAACAAATCTGCTGAAAGCAAGGATAGTGGTCATTTGTTTGTTACTACAAAGCAACAAACGACACACAGTGACTAATCAAAGTAGATGAGTCAAAAATAATGTATCATGAAGACATGCTCGCCTATAAGTGAACACTCATCCCAAGAATTCCCAGGTAAGCACAACTGGTCTCGCGTCTGATGAGATGTATACGAAGTGCTTGCCTAGACAGAAAACCCAGAATACAGGCATTCACCCTTCCAGTTTGCACGTGTTCACATTATTTAAAACCCAAAACCTTGACGAGATTTTGAAAACTCAAAGGGTTCAAAACCTTATAATAGAGAGTTCAAAACCTTACAATAGAGGGTTCAAAACCTAGAAATCAATCATCCTAGAACAGATGATTAGTTTTCGAAGCGGTTTTGAAATTTATGTTCTTGTTGTGGTAGTCGCCTAAGGATAGGTGACGGTATGTTTTATGACTAAACGCAAGTAAACTTGCGTTAGGGTCCTAGAAAGGTTATAGACTAGGTCAAAGCATTACTAATAACCTAATTCCCTATAACCATAAGCTCTGATACCATCTTTTCTGTCACACCCCGACCACGTAGAACATACAAAACGTGGCGGAAACATCGGGGAGTGTTGTAACAGAATTTATGTTTCACAACCATGGAAATTAAAGTTTCGTTTTATTGATTAAAAGTGTTACAATGTTTAAACAAACATGGAAATACAACATAATTAACTAGTCTGCATCTTTTATTGTCACTAAAGCCCAAGTCTGCCTATATGTATCTTGATCATCTTATGCAACAGTTCCTGAAAAACACATGTGAAAATAGGTACGTCAGCATAAAAATGCCGGTGAGATACATAGGTTTTGTGAAAATAGGTTTCATGACTTATGTTTGAGAAAATGTTTAGTCATGAACCTTGTTATTTGCTTTGTTTTGTAAATCATTTGAAAATCGATAAGATCAGATGATATGTATAAATAATGTATGGTTAAATGGATAACCATGTAAAATGAGTTTGTATTAGATAAGTTGTTTGTAAATCAATGTCTTGTGAAAAATATGTTATTTGTATAAAATGTTCTATGTCTCAAACTGAAATGATTCAAATAACGTTACGACATGTAATACCATACAAACACTTATATATAGGAAGTACCAGCGGCGTATCCACCATGCTTGTATCATATTACATACGCATCGTTACTTAATCACTTAATCAAACCAAACCAAACAATGTAAAATGTTCATGTCAAGATGTAAATCATGTCAAAATGTCTATGTCAAATATCCATGTCAAATGTCTATGTCAAATATCCATGTCAAATGTCTATGTCAAAATGTCCATGTCAAATGTCTATGTCAAATATGTCATGTATGGCAAGTGAAAGGTCTCAACTAAACCATATGCACAAAAACAAAGTATTGAAGTAAAACTTGGTTTAAATCAAAGTTATGTTTTGTGGGAAATGCATGATCAAATGTCAATCATGTTAAAATGTCTATGCCGAAATGTCTATGTCAAATCAATTGTCAAATGTATTGGGTAATATGTCAAAGTGTTCATATACTGGATGAGCATATGCAACAAAATGTAATGTAAAACAATGTACTAAGTATGCACACAATGGACATACATAGCATAAAATGTAATGAAATCATGTACTATAATGTACTAACGAACATAGCAGGTATATGATGTGAAAACAGGAAAGCATGAAAGTAACAAGTAGGCACATGTGTTCCACCCCAAAACAGTTTGGAAAAACAGTAAAAGAGGGGTCTATGTACTCACTTGAGAATGCTCAGTAGTCCTTGAGTGACAACCAAACAATGCTAGAGATCACGGAAATCAAACGGCACCTAATATAGGTAACTATGTTAATTAACCGGACCTAAGTCGGAAGATTGGGTAGCATTAGGGTTTGTAAACCAAATGAGTGTAGGAACTCATGTGATATGGTTTAACAAAGCCTACATGCTAAATGAAACTTGACCTAAGTCTTATCGACCCATTACGATCCGTTTAGGTAGCTTATGCTACTTTAACGCATCGTGCGCGTAAAACGCGTTTGGAACGTCTAACTAGTCCTATGACAAGTGTTATATGCCTAAACATGTTACATAATCAGTTATGTGACAAAAGTTTAGGTTACATATGCTTAATTACCAATTATACATGAAAAGGGTATTTTGGTAATTTACCTAAGGCATATAAACTACCTATCATACAACTACTCAAACGATGTGACCATAGGGTATAACCTCGGAAGGTTATTCCCTACCTACTATGGTCACCTAATGTGTTTGGTCAGATCCTAATGATCGACCAAATGGGTCGGGTTCGAAGGTATAGGCGATTTATCAGATCGCCTACCCTACGACCCTAGACAACGTGGTAATCAGTGGGCATAGTCCCAAAGGACTATGACCAACGTGATTACACTCACGTTGCGAAGTTCAAACGAACTTCGCATTGACCATTACTGGTCAACGCTGAAAGTCAAACAAAGTTTGACTTTCTGACTCGAAAAGCAGTAAAAATAAGGAAAAGAACGAAAGAATACTAACCCAGGGTCCCCGAATGCTAAACTCAATTCGAAAATCTCAGGTATGAAACAAATGTTTCAACTTAGAGTTTCTCAAAGTGAATTTCTAGTGATTATGAACAATGGGGGGTGGGGTATTTATAGTATTCGGAGAACCGTTAAGATCGTTTCTTGGAAAAGGGGAAACGATCAAGGCCGTACACTTGTCGGGATGTTATGGTGCCTCAAAATGCTCACCACCATAAGGAATCAACACTTGGCAAGGGGTTAGGGAGTGCAAAACAGCTGCAAACAGCTGTTAAATACACTTAATCTGGTCTGATAGTGGGAAGCGGCCCGCTTCAGGATCAGCCAAAGACAATGCGGGCCGCATGGCCCTTCTGATCTGCACATATGTTTGAAAAATGACAGTTTCAGTCCCTGCACGTGTTTAAGGCCATTTCCGACACTTCTAAGGCCCGTAAAGCCAACTTTAAGGCCCTAAAATGTTGCCTAAAAATTGTGGACATGAAACATGTTCAAAAATACGTCGGATGATGGTTCGTTTGGCCGTACGAACGCGATGTTCGCTTAATTACGACGAAATGCGCACAAGCGCGAAAAACGATCCAAATGACGCAACGAATGGATTTTTCTTAAGGAGAACACTAAAATATAATGTAGTCATGCTTACATAAATTTTTGGATGTCCAGATGTATTCAGAACGTAAGTTATGCGCGAAAATGCAAACTTGTGCACTTTTTGACACTTTTAGTCCCTGAATGTTCCAAAAGTTTATTTTAGCACACCAAACCCCTCAAAGCCTATTTCTAAGCTATGCAAAGGATATTTAAGGTGTGTTTAACTTATGGTTATGTTCCGGAATGTTCGTTACAGTTCAAATTGACATACTTTCGCAGTTTGTCAACTTTAGTCCCTGTAAGCGATTAAACTTTGATTTCACCATACCAAACCTTCCAAAACTTATATCTAAGTTATGTAAAGGTTATTTAAGGTATGTTAAGCCTATTTCACTATTCCAGAGTGTTCGTTGGATTAAACTGGTTATATTTACGCATCAGAGCGTGTATAACCTTCCAGAAAGCGATTTAGAGCTTGAAATCGAACAAGAGTTGATATGTGCAAAAGATACACATATTTATACAAGTCCAAATTATGAAATACAATATTTCATTGGCTTGGTATTTGTTTGATGGCCGTGGAGACACAGGTGTTACAGGTACTTCCTATATATAAGTGTTTGTATGATATCACGTATTGTAGCGTTATTTGAATTATTTCAATTTGAGACATATAACATTTTATACAAATAACATACTTTTCACAAGACATTGATTTACAAACAACTTATCTTATACAAACTCATTTTACATGGTTATTCATTTAACCATACATTATTCTCTTATTTATACATATCATCTGATCTTATCGTTTTTCAAATGATTTACAAGACAAAGCAAAATTACAAGGTTCATGACTAAACATTTTCTCAAACATAAGTCATGAATTCTGTTTTCACAAAACCTATGTATCTCACAGGCATTTTTATGCTGACGTACCTATTTTCACATGTGTTTTCAGGAGATGATGCATAGGACTTATCAAGACATACTTAGGCGGACATGTGCCTTAGTGACTTAAAACGAGACAAGAACTAGTTAATTTATGTTTTGTACTCTTTGGTTCTTGTTTAAAACAATGTAAACTTTCATGTTTGATTAATAAAACGAAACTTCAATTGCCATGGATTTGAAACAATTAATTCTGTTACAACACTCCCCGACGTTTCCGCCACGTTTTGTATGTTCTACGTGGTCGGGGTGTGACATTCTATTCTACAATTCAACTACATATATGCTAGTTTATCGAAATATCGAATGTAACGAGTTAAGTTACATACCTTCATAATTTGTCGACATTGCTTTCTAATCATAATTACCCATTCCCGGGCTTGTCGACCTTAGCGTATCCCTTCTAATCCTCGGTTTCTGCTTTTATAACTCAATTTAACGAGTGACGTTCGAGTCACTCCAAACATTACCATTTCGACCATTATTTTAACACATTCTTCATCTAGTGAATTACATCACTTTACTTACATCCCATTATGACTAATTAAGCGGTATTATCAATAAACATATTTAACCAACTATTTATTTTGACCCGCTTGGTTTGTCAAGTGAATTCCATCACTTCTTAGACTTACCAAAGGGTTTCAATTTCACTATTTCGACATCATACCTATTTCAACTATTTCTTTTGACCCGTTTGGTTTGTCGAGTGAATTCCATCACTTCTTAGACTTACCAAACGCAACTATTTTCGCTATAACAACATTAGACATATTTACGACTAGGCTTATCTACGTAAATGTAACGAGACGACAAGTCACGTACCTTTATAGCACACTCTTCAAACGCGTATCCGCTCCGTCTTGTCCGCTTGATGATCCGGATTCTTTGCCTAAAGAGTTCAATTCACAATCATCTTAGAACTCTTTTCATAATCATTAACGCATCATTCTCTATAATAATCAAATCTGTGTTTTCATCTGATTTTTAACATTTTAATCCCCACTTAGGCATTTTAACAAACACCTAGCGGGTCAGATTTTTACATCATCAAAACCAAGTTCATGACTTGTAATAATCATCTAAATCAACTTCAATTAGTCACATTTACACATGTTTTAACTTCCAAATTTCAGAAAGTACCTCATAAAACTCAGATTACCCTAGAACAAGAATCATGATCTTAGTGTTTACTAAGTTTCTACGACTTATTAATCACCTACAATGGTGATTATGAACCCTACAAGTATCATGCAAGATTTTGACAAGAAATCATCTAGGGTTTATCCCTAAACATCATACTTTTTCTGAAATCACTTTCTATGATCAAATTACACTAGAATAATCATTCTAAACCCTAGTTTTCATCATTATCTTGTAAAACCCATCACCCACATTCAATGTGTTCATGGAATTTCCTGAATTTGGACATGATTTCACATGTAGTTGTCTAGGTTTTACTTCTAGACACCATCTCATCACTAAGCTAACCAAATCACAAACATGCATCATCTAATTCAGATTTCCCAATTTCATGAGAATTTCAAACAGAGAATTAACACCAAATTTTACATACCTTGTAACCCCCTTGTGATGAGGATCACTAATCTATGTTCGGATTTTGATTTGAACCAGATTATCACCTTCAATTTATGAGATTTGTGCTTGTTAGGGTTTTGGAGAAGCTTGGTCGCCCCTCCCTGGCTTCTGGTCGATCCACAGACTCAATTTTATTGAGTTTGTGTTTTATTAAAATGTTAACTTAAAACTAGTTTCAAGTTTGACACTTTGGTCCCTCTAGTTTCTTTTATTTTGTTTTAATGTCTTTAACTACTCATAAGTGTTACACTAACTAGGTTAGTGCCATTATTAATTAGTTTATTGTACTAATTTATTTGCAACTTAATTGCAAATTTAAGGATTTGTATTTTCGGGATGTTACATGGTTGGGTTGGAAATAGTGGCAATGGTTGTGGTTCCATCATCTGATCAAGGTTTGGATCTGCTGCAGTGGTGGCTAGCATATGAAAGTCTGCCAACTGTCTATTAACCATTTCCTGGGTTTGGGCATTTACTTCCCTATTGGCTTTTACTAACGCTCTTTGCTGTTGTAACTTTTCATCCTCTTTCGCCTCTCATGTGCTCCTCTACTGAACCATCCTCTCTTTTTCGGAGAGAACGGTTCTTCAGATTGCGCCTTAAAGATGAAAATTCCCTCTATCGTATCAGCAGAATACCGCGAAGGAGTAGGCTGTGACGAGGTTCCTTCACTCTTGGGAGAACTTTCTCGATGACGGTAGGCGTCAGACGTACCTTGCTCACTCATACTGTAAACTAACAGATTGTCAAATAACACAAAACAATAATATACATATTTACACATAATCATATAGATTATTTCCTAACACAACTCATAAACTCTTGGTGTCAGCAGAACACTTCTGTGGCTTAAATCAGTGGCTGTAGCTCTGATACCACTCTCTGTCGCAACCCCCGACCCCTACCCCAGGAGCGGTGCCGTGAGATCCAGATTAGTGGTATCGGTGTTAATTAATTTGACAGTGGAAATTTACATCAGGACTGTAGTTAGGAAATAGTTTATCAGAGTTAAAACACCACACTTTTATAAATAATAATATATGGGAAAACCCCAAGTTTCCATTGTAACAAGTTTATAGGGATAAACCCTATTTTATTGAAATAAAACTTCATTCTTTATTCAGGTAACTTTTATAGCCACTTTTCCAAGCCTTCAGTGCTCTCCAGCTGGCTTCTATTTGGCTCTTACATTTTGTTACCTGAAACGCGTTTTAAAAAGATTTTGTCAGCAAGAAATACTGGTGAGTGCATCCCAGTTTAATCAAAATAAACTTTTGTCATTGTACAGTATTGAGGGCGATTACAATGTTTATATCTACCCAATTACCACCCACGGTACTGTCAATCCTAACTTGTGGTCATGCTACTACTCACAGCATAGTAACAAGTAATGTATACAAAGCCCCAACATACCGACATTAATTGTAGAATACACAGACTCAATCACTGTTTAAAACAATTGAGGCTTTGGTAGAACAGTTTGGTAGAAAAAGAGAATGACTCACAAAAAGGTTTACAAAAATAAGATGTACTCACATTGCTGTTTTAGTTAATACTACTGCTTTCTGGTGACTTTCTGGTTATAATCTATTAAAATTAAACAATGCACACATGTTAGTAAGATAACCCAATTTAATTAGCTATACCCACGAGATAGAACTCCGACGACTGAGTCAGGCAGAGCCTTGACATGCGTTATGGAGCTCTAGATCAATCGGGCAGAGTAACTTATACATAACCGGGGGTTATCATAATTACAACGAGGTAGAGTTTCATGAATTAGGGGTGTACGACTAGAAAGAAATGGAGATATAGAGAAACAGAAATTTCGAAATTCGATCGAAATGGTGCAGGAGATCAAGTCCCAGGCCAGGCTTTATATACCCAAAATTGGACACTCCCGCATGTCGCGACAGGATCCCATGATCCTTCCGTGTGTCGCCTGGGAGGTCTATTTTTCCTAGGCCTGCCTTGCTGTGTTTCTAGCCCTGTGGTGTCAACGTCTTCTGGTTTTGACACGTATAAGTACCTTTCGCGTGTCGCGGAAGGTTTAGGGGTACCCCCATGACCCCCCCCCCCCCAACTCTAAATCCTGATTTTCATTTCAGGTTGCGTCGTACATGTTTTGGGGTCTCAATTAAGGTTCCTTGTAATGTGTTTTATAGTGTTCTTACACTGCTCAAGCTCTTCCTGCACCACCAACTCTACATCCTGCTCCTCAGGTCAACCAAGCAGCTCCTGCACCCGCTGTTCATGCATGAGCCTGCTACTCTTGTGGTGACCCGATGCGAATGTTTGCCCGAACCGAGCTGTGAAACAAGAACCGCAGCAGCAACCACCGTAGCAGCAGCAGCAGCAACAACAACAGCAGCAACAGCAGTCTCAGCAGCAGCAGTAGCAACCACAACAAGCAGCCCGCGGAAGAACCTTCAATATCAACGTCCGCCAGGCTCAGACTGACAACAATATTGTCAATGGTACGTTCCTTGTTAATGGTATTTATGCTTCTTGCTTATTTAATATTGGAGCCGATAACTGTTTTGTGTCGTTTGAATTCGAAAAGCTCCTAAAACGTAAACGCGCTAACCTCCCAAAGACGTTAGACGTAGAAGTTACCACCGGAAGAACTATGACCGTTAGTTCCATTCTATGTAGGGATGGCAAAAAAGCCCAAGCCCGACAGGTATACCCGAAACCCGAAACATACTGGCCGGGTATACCCGAAGTCCAATGGGTATGGGCCGGGTACGGGCTTAAAAATAGAAAAAAATTCGGGTATGGGTACGGGTATGGGATTTAGTGATACCCGCCCGATACCCGGCCCATTTACCCGAAAGTATCATATTATAGATTTCCATATATGTAAACTTAGTACATGTACTTATTACCTTCTCTATAGTCATATGTAGATATGTTTTTGACAAGTGTTTAGTGAACATATAACTTATTTTTGAGCATGTATATTGGGTATGAAAGCCATCACCCTTTATTATGTGAATGTTTTATGTAATTAGGTGGTCGTAATACGATTACTTGAAGTAATTGTTTTAATTTAGTTTAGCATATGTAGTCTGAATATGACATGTAAGTTATTAATCATATTTTCATTTATTATAGTCATTAAAATAGTAAATTATATAAACATCAAAGTAAAAGTTGCACATTTGTCCCAACGGGTATTTTTAAGAAATTAACGGGTATACCCGATACCCGCGGGTATGCCCGATACCCGACGGGTAATTACCCGAAAAATACCCGACGGGTAACGGGCCAGGTATGGGACAAATAATTACAACCGGGTACGGGCCTGGGATTACCAATACCCGGCCCAAGCCCGACCCATTGCCATTCCTAGTTCTATGTGATTGTACTCTTGAACTCAACAATCACGTCTTCCCGATCGATCTCATTCCTGTGCAGCTTGGTAGTTTCGATGTCATAGTAGGCATGGACTTTCTTCGTGAAAATCGTGTTCTTTCGAAAAGATGATCCGTTTCTCTCTTTCAAACGGTGATCAATTATGTGTTTATGGCGAAGTATCCTCGAAAGAGTTGAAGTTGATGTCGTGTATTCAAGCAAGCAAGTATCTCCGTAAGGAATACTTGGCTTTCTTAGCCCACATTGTAGTAGCGGAGGAGGAAAAGAAGCCGATGGAAAAGGTACTTGTGGTTCGTGATTTTCCTAGTGTCTTAGAAAGTTTCGGGCAGTAGGGACGGATGTGACCTGGTTCTCCGCAGTTGAAACAAAAGTTAGTTTTCCTTCTACATTCTTCCTCGGTATGTTCAGTCTTCTTGTAAAAGTTACAGTGGTGTGTCTTTCTAAAATGGCATCTTCCTGAATGCTTTTTGTTATAGTTGCTACAGGTAGGTTGCGCGATCGCTGGTTCAATTCCTTTATTCTTATATGATTTTTCAGAGCGGAATTCCTTATAAGAATAACCATAGGTTGTGGTTTTCTTCCATTTGGGAAATGGAGTGTTGACAAGAATATCACGGCCCTCATTGACACTAGGGCTAGGCTTGAAGTGATGGGTATGCTTACAGCGTATCGTAGGATTCTCGTTTATAGGCATATAAATTTTAATAGCTTCAATGATCGAAGGTATGACATTAGATATTCCTTGAGATATTATATTTTCTATAGCACTTTTATCCAAAGAATTTCCATTACTAGCCGGAATTTCTTGATTACATGTTATTTCCTTTGACATCTGAAATGCAAACATTAATATCACAAACTAAACAATCATTCAGACACGTTTTGTTGCTCATACTGTATTAGCACAACTATAATCATACCTACCAGTATTATGCGTTGATGGATATATATATATATATATATATACATATTATATATTGTCATTTACTTTCATTATATATTTTAAAATATAGGAAAAGTATAAATATTATATTATGTGTTGTTCCCTCTCCTCGTAGTTGCAGGCGAGTTCTTCTTCTATATTACGGGCTCGGTGTCCTACTGGTAGTAGCTTATCTCCATATTGCCTTAACTTAGCTATTTTTCAGAGCTCATGGCTGGATAGGTTTTCATGATGTATGGTGGAAATTGTGTTTGTGACTGTGGCTGGAAATAAGGGTTTTATATGAGATTCTGAGATTCCCAGTCATTGATTCTACCATTTCTCCCTAGGATTGGTGCTAATACAGGTATCCTTAAGGTTTCCTTTGGGTTAAATGCGGGTATTGGTTGAGAATTTATTTGAATAGGTTCTGAGTAAACATGTAGGTTTGGTTTTTTTTTCTTATGTTATATAAAAGCTTGTTTTTCTATAGAAAATATTTGATTATACCATCAAGAATGTCATGTAATATATATATATATATATATATATATATAGGTAGATGATCCTGTAAAAAGTACTCAAAGTGTGAGAAGTGTGAGAATATATATATATATATATATATATATATATAGGTAGAGGATCCTGTAAAAAGTGCTCAAAGTGTGAGAAGTGTATTATAACACTATATATAATACTATATAACATCATATAAACACCGTATAACAATATGTAACACCATATAATACCATATAACACTATGTAACACTATATATAGTGTTATAACAAATATAACACTATAGGTTGTCTGATAGCATGTCTATGATAGATGTATAGTGTTATATTTGTTATATAATGTTATATAGTGTTACATAGTGTTATATGGTATTATATGGTGTTACATATTGTTATACGATGTTTATATGGTGTTATATATAGTGTTATAATACACTTCTCACACTTTAGGCCCTTTTTACACTATCCTTACCCTATATATATATATAATACTAAATCATTTTTATAAAAATCCGATTATATAATTGATGGTATTAATCATCCCGCTTATTCTCATAACTTTACTCATTCTTTTATAACAAAATTAGTAATAGTATATTGAAATAAATTTCTGTTAAATTTATTGAACATACTAAAATAAAAAAGGATGAATATTAAAAGAAACAAATTTAATCAAAATGTAAACTTTCTAGATTCATTTTATTTTTAATTAGAGGGTTGAATCATATTGGTTGTAAAATATTAGTACTTGATTCTTAATTTATCGTATTTATTTATTCAAAAGAAGTATCATAGTAGATAATACAAAGTTTGGCACTTCTAAATTTGATTCTTAATGTGTTAAGTAATGAAGTAATATTCCCGTATTAGAATATCTATATATGACTCAAACATAGTTTAAGAGATGAGTTAAACTATTAAATGGTAAAAAATCTTAAGCTATTTCCTGTTGGTATATGTGTTATGTGCATATATTTTAAACTATATAGTCATACAGTACCAACTTTTTTTGCACATATTTCTACTTCATAAATGAAATATTATTTATTTTATTAATACAGGTTATAATATATAAAATATTTTATGCACATCTTCTATGTATATTTAAATGTACATGTGCTTATATGGGTATAATATAACTAAAGCATATGTAATAAAATATAATATTTTCATAGTGTTATTATGAAAATCATGTCTTAATATTGTATTAAACAATAAACATATTTTAAGTATGCTAAGATATTATATTTTAACAAAATTAATATAATTATATGTTTTGTCAAAACTTTGACAAAAATATATATGTTTAAGTCAAGTAGAATTTTAGGTTCTATCATAACTCATAAAAAATATTACTTGTATCAGATAATATCACAAAATTTAATATTATTATAGCATTATTAATATGTCATTTTTGTATATATATAATGTTAAACATAACATAACTGTAAGATACAGATATTGGTTACACTTATTGAGAATTTAAAATGACATAAAATCATAATATAGATATTAAGATTTTATCTGAACAAATAACACATAAGATATTAATTTCCTAACATAAATGTTTAAGTTTTAGGTATTAGAAGAACACCTAAAGGGCTTAAACCAGTGGCATAGCTCTGATACCACCTTCTGTCACAACCCCGACCCCACCCTGGGAGCGGGAGCCGTGAACCAGTCAGATGGTATCGGTGTTTATTAATTTGGCAGCGGAAATTTTCATCAGGACTGTAGTTAGGAAATATGTATCAGAGTTTAAAACACCACGCTTTTATAATAATTAAATGGGATAAAACCCGAGTTTCCATTATAATACATTTATAGGGATAAACCCTAATTATTTGAAATATGATTTCCATTTTGTTTAGGTAAATTTTATAGCCACTTTTCTAAGCCTTCAGTGCTCTCCAGCTGGCTTCTATTTACGCTACCTGAAACGCATTTTAAAAAGATTTTATCAGCAAGAAATATTGGTGAGTGCATCCCAGTTTAATCAAACAAGTTTTTATAACTTTAAAGTATCAAGGGCAATTACAATGTTTATATCTACACAGTTACTCATTCAGTACTGTCAACACCTGACTTGTGGGTCATATTACTCGTTAGCAACTCTTCGTCCAATAGTAACGAATTAAAAAAATGTATAAAAACCCCAACATACTGGCAGTAATTGTAGAACACATAGACTCAATCACTGTTAAGTATAATTTAAAACATTTGAGGTTCTGGTAAAATAATTTGACTCACAAAAAGAATGTACTTACAAACGGTGAGAAAAAAAGAATGAACTCACTTTGTAGGCTAAGGTATTTCTACGAGCTTCCTAGTACTATTTCTGGATTATTTCCTTGAGTTTAACGAAGCAGAGCTTCGCTCATTAGGGGGGTATTATTCCCGAGTATAATAACACTATGTCTTTGGGAGAGAAAGAAAGAATTGACCGTCAAACAACAGAGGCCTTCGGCCCTATTTATAGATCTGATCGAAGGGCGGCTCGTGCCTCGCGACGCCCCCTTGATTCTCCTTCACGGCCCGCGAGGAACCTTAGGTCAGTTTTAGGGTTGGTGAGTCACGCATGTAGTCTTGAAGTGTGTCTGACACGTGGCAGCACAAGTGATCAGCAAGTAAAGGGGCCTCGCGCCACGCGAGACCTACGACCAAATGGGTCGCGGCCCGCGAGCTGCCCGTATTATTCGTTTTATTTGATTTTTGTTAATATAAAGGTTATACGGGTTCGTTTATCGCATACAGGGTGTACTTAGGAGCGTTTAGGGGTGTTTTCGAGGGTTGTTATAATGAGTATCAAATTAAAAACGCAATGATTATTGTATGGAATAACCCTCTGAGGTTATACTATTTGATCATATCGTTTGTCGGGTTTTTGTGCAATCCCACATAATATGCCTAAATAATGAAAAAATGCCCTTTTTGTGCATAGAACGATTTTGAAACACAATGAACATGTAAACCCGCGATTATATGCCTAAATAATGAAAATATGTATTGGCGAGTATACGGGTTTTCGTACGTAGCATAAAAAGATAAGTTTCAAACAATTCCATGTGGCAAGCCCTTGATACAAGATAAACAATAAAATAGGCACGTGTTTAACATATCAAACCAATGATGAAAGGCAATAAGCTCATGACATAACCTCAAGTCTACGGGTAGTGCGTTAATCCTATAGAGCTATATATGTCACGGATAGGCTCGTACGAAGTTAATGATAAGTCTAACACAAGATGTCATAAACCCAAGTTTAAAGTATCAAGTAATCAAATAAGCATGCGTTTAATAGGAATGTTTGTGTATTATGAATAAAGTGTAAGTTTCATAAGAAAACATGTTACACCCCAAAAAGTGATAAACGTAAAGAGGGGTTCAAGTATACTCACAAAATTTCTAAGTCTTCCGATCATCCAAGTGTTGACGAGTGTATGAGATTAGGAGGATGGAACACCGAGGTCACCCTATATGGGCAAATGATGGTGCATGAGTAAAAGGGATTATGACGGATGATTTGAAGTGGGATTTAAAGTATATCTAGATGATATAAAGGTATATATATATATATATATATATATATATATTATATATATAGTTTAAGAAATATTTCTAAAATTAATCCTTTCAAAAGTATTGTTGAAATATTGTCCAAAAAAAAATAAAAATAAAAATAATTATACATTTATATCTATTTTATAAAAATTAGTCGCATTTGATAGGTTTTGTTTTATAAAATTTACACGTTTTGTTTCACGGAATTTTACGAAAAACGGACAGAGTTTCCTCTGTTTTTGGACGATCCCGACAACAAGGTGTCGATCATTATATTCAAAACTCAACAATTTTATCAACGGTAACACAATATATAATTATATAAATTTCTATGTATTCTTTATAAACAAAATATATAGGATGCGGTTTTATGATAACAATATATAAAACAATATACGTAAAAATGAGCCGAAAGTAAATAGACATATAACTGTATCGGTTCGACGTTTAAAGCAATGTATAAAACAAAATAATAATAAGATTGGCGTTGTTTAAATTGTACCGAATCTCGAATGAGTCGTTGACCCGTTAGTTGACCGGGTTGACCAGTTGACTTGTGTTGACCGAACCGAGGCCCGAAACCCGAGACTGAGCTGAAACTGTGAGATGAATGTAAACCTGAACCAAGACTTGAACCAACATCTGTACTAGATCAAAACAACTGACCGAACAGAAACGAAAATCGAACCTGCTGAAATAAAACCAACTAAACATGAAATCCGACCCGACCCGCGTCTTGAACCGAACCCCGAAACGAACCCGTACCAACTGGAACCCAACTCGAGACCCAAACTGAGATTTGATCGGGACATCAGCTGTACCGTGACTGAATCCCAGACCAAATCGGAACAAAAGGGAGAGAAAATAAGGGAAGGACCAGTGCTAACCGGAGTCGTCGGAGCAACTTTATGTCACCGTTGTGCGGCGGAACTCGTCGGAACCAAACACGCCACCACTACCGCCACCGCGTATGGCAGTGATGCCGCTGTCGTCTACCACCTACGTCGCCGTGAGAGGGGGAAGGGGCTGTGGTTGTGATTGTCGCCGAGAGTGGTGGCTGACACCACCGTAACGGCGCCGACGCCCCTGGTTCACCGACCGCCGGACATCAGCGAGGGAGAGGGTGAGGTCAAGAGGTGTGTTTGGCCCTTTCTTTGTCTGTAGGTAGTGTCGTGAAGAGGGAGACAGGTAAGTGTGGGTGTGTGTTGATCGAGCTCGCCGGAAAGGATGGGGTGTTGCCGGAAGCAGAGATCGAACCAGTAGAGACAAGGGGGTGGGTGCGAACCTGGTTTTTGAGTGTGTGTGTGTGTCTAGTTTGAGAAGATGAAGATGAAGATGGGTGGGGCAGAAATATGTAACGGCTGATACAAAGAAGATTAGGGTTTGGCTCCTTTTTATAATTAGGTTTGGTTAGTGGGCTTGGGCCTAAGGCCCACAAGCCCATTTCCCGTGTTTTGAGTGGCCCGATAATTTCTGAAACCCGCTTTCACAACTGAACGTCGTGAAATATCGTAGGATATTATTTTAAGGTCAAAGCTTTGTGAAATGATGTTGGTAGTTGATTTTGGGTCGCGTTCGTTTGTCGTTCGCATTAAAATCGCGTAAATGCTTCGGTGAACGTTTCTAGCTCGTTTTTCGATCTGATTTCGACTGTGACTCTAAAAAGAACAGAAAACGAACACGAATTTTCTAAAAGTAGAAATACGAAAATACGGGGCATTACAGTCTCCCCTCCTTTAGGAAATTTTGTCCCGAAATTTATTCAAGATGAAGACTTTAAGGATGGAAGGATAGGTTTTGTTAAAAGGAGTTTGTTTTACTAAAATGAGTTAAAGCATTAAACATAAGTATAACGTGCAGGTGTGCGCATAGGCAAATGAGTTTAAGCAATTTTGAATAACTCAAATGAAGAGGTATCTTTAAAATATGATATCCAAGGGGTAAAACTTTCGTATAAGGCGGTAAGCATTTCGATGAAAAGTGTGCCCGTGCTGTAAATTGTAAGAAGAATTTCGTTGATTTCAAGGGAGAATAATAAATCACTTGTTTGTAAGAAATTATTTATTGACGAGTAACGAGAACATTAGGTATCCTAAGTAAAATGATTTTTTTGGAGGTAACGACCAATTAAGTATGTTTTGCCCATAAATAAAGAATAGAGAGATAGTTTTAACCAAGAAAGTATTTTAGACTTCATACGTGTAAACAGATTCGTTCGTAACAAGGTTTGTATGAAGGACAACGGATAACGGAGAATAACGGAGGTATGAGAGGAAATGGTTGATCTAATAAACGAATGCAAGTATGAGAAGGGTAAGTGTATTGGACGAACAAAAACGTTGCGTTGGGAATGAAGTCTCGTCATGAATAATCGGATATCACGCGTTTAGCAATGCGTTTGTGAGTTATTAAAGTTTTGTATCAGGTCTAAAAGGTCTGTAAAGCACTAAATTTCTCATGGCACGTTTTACGAAAGTTTGGTAACAAGGTGAAAACACTTATATATAGAAAGTACCAGCGGCGTATCCACCATGTTTTAACCATGTTACGTCCGTTTCGTTATTCGTGTCATGTTACGTTCCGTGTCCTACCATACACAGTAGTACACTCTATAATTATCATACACCCATCATTATAATCCCATGTGCACCCGCGATTATATTGATCGTCGCATGATCCACATAGCTTGTACTAGCTGCGTATGAATTAGGGTATACATAAATTCGAAAATAAGAATGAGTACGTATAAGAATGTAGTATATAAGCAAGTCCATCCTTAAGTATGTACGGGACCCACGTAAGCGAATCCCTCGGATTTCGATCGCGTACGGGTACGAATGTATGAATCATGAGTATGAATGCAAGCATGCGTATGAATATAAATAATAGTATAAGTATGAATAAGTATGTTGGTATGAACATGAAACGTATGAGTATAAACATGAAAAAGTGAATCAGTATGAATGTAAGTAGGTATAAGTAATGACAATTGTGTGTATGAAATAAATCAAATACAACGAATTTGAGCGTGTAAAAAGATTAAGAAGTTGTGGGTATGTAAAACAAATGATACGTGAAGTTGTCGTGTGATATTGACTAAAAGGTGTACGATGGTATGCGTGTATAGTTGTTAAGCGAAACGTTGAGTTTATCGAATCGAAATGGATTGAGTTTGACTAGTAATGTAGACTCTAGTTTGTAAATGTAAAAAGAATATAGGTACTTATTGGTTATACATAACGTATTTTGTAAGGGATGGAAATGCTACCTTTGTTTTAAAAGAAGATACGTAAGTTGAAGATTGTCGGTCCCCATGAAGTATTCTTGCCCACGTGTTTAGAAAGATGAATGACGTAGTGAGCGGTGTATAAGAGTTCGTTGTAGATAATAAATTTGTATTATTTCAAAGGATTTTGTATTAAAATATGAAATTTGAAATTTGAAAGTTCTTGTGAAAACGTTGATTCTTAAAAGAAGTTTAGCAATGAACTTAGTGTTCGTTGAAAAGAGTTTTTTTTTTTTACAAAATGATTTGCTGGTTTTGAAAAGAGTTCGTGGTAAAACGATCTTATATCTTATCAATATATGAGAAAGTTGGTTTGATTTACGACTGAGAATGAAAGTCTTTAGTATAATATGATGTAGTGTGAGCGCATTTTAGTGATTAGGTTAAATATGAAGTTCATGGGCAAGAGATCCATTGGACCGATTAAGTTGATAGGTAGCATTTCGCAAGGTTTTGAAATTCAGGTGACAAAACGTTTTAAGGCATGATTAGGAATTTTTGTGTATATTATTTACGTGAAATAGGTTATGAGATAAAGAATACGCTTGATAAAATAATAAATTTTGAAATTCGCATAAGTAGGGATTTTGACGAATGATAAACGATTTAGGTGTAAATATGGTTGTTTTGTATGATGAAGTCTCGTTTGAAAGAAAATTTTGGTAACGATCACCTAGGTAAGGGAATCACCCCTAACTCGTCGGTGAGGTCGTTTTTAAGAAAAGTAGGAGTAGAGTTAATCGTCAAGGTAAGGAAGTCACTCCTATCTCGATGATATGTCTCCATTTTGGTGTTACAAAGAATGTAAACAAAATTTAGTGACGTTTTGAAATCATGCATATGTATAAATGTATGAAAAGATCAAGTATGATGTGTGTGTAAAAAAAAGATCTCGAAAATAAATTTGAAATTGGAAATGAGAGAATTGTATCATATAAAAGCGATGATAGTAAAGCATAGGTTTGATTAAAATTTGGATTGCTCCAAAACGGAACTCTGACTAAACCAAAGTAGTCGAAAATTCCTTTGAATTTGAGAAACATGCTTTGGCCTAATAGGTGGAATGCTCTCGCCGATATCTTGGCCAACGGTATTCACCCTTCGAGTTACTACATGTTCCAAATCAATCGAAAATTCGAGACTTGGCGGGATTTTTGAAAATCAGGGAGCGGAACTAGTCGACAAGGTGCGGGTTTCACCCCTAACTTGACGAGTTCGTACCCTAAGTGTGGTTGGTACTCGTCGAGTCAAAATTTAATTTTGACACTTTGACGAGTGGTCCACTATAATTTGAAATGGAAATTCTCCATCAAGGTGAGGATTTCACTCCAAACTTGGTGGCAAATTTCGTGTAAAAGAATAGATGGATTGAGAGCCATTCACCAAATTGTGGGTTTCACGCCTATTTTGGTGAAGTCATCTCGTTTGTATGATACGAGTCATTTCGAGTTTTAATATAAACGAGTAAAAAGACATGTTTGAAATATTAATAACAAGTATAAGCACATAAAGCATTTCCGGAAAATAACACGTAAGACACATTTCAAGAATATCACATAAAGATGTTTCATAAAAGTAGCATGTGAAGCAAGTATGGTTGAATTTGGCGCTTAACTATAGACTAGGTCAAAAGCATGGCAATTTTCCTAATTCCCTATAGTTATGGCTCTGATACCAATCTGTCACACCCCAACCGATGGCGGAAACATCGGAGTGAGACGAAAACGAGATTGCAAGAGACTTCATAACACTATTGGTGACAATAATTAAATAATGAATTTCATTTCATTTCTAAAAGTCAATTACAAGGGTTTAAATCAAATACAACCTCATGAATCACAAGAATAACAATACAATAAATAAGTACAACTTATTAACACCTATAACATCTATATGTGTATATAGGCATCATCACTACTTCAGTTTCACAGCATCGTCATCCGCAACCTGCAACATGTTAAAAAGTATAGTTCAATACAAATATGTATTGGCGAGTATACGGGTTTTCGTACGTAGCATAAAAAGATAAGTTTCAAACAATTCCATGTGACAAGCCCTTGATACAAGATAAACAATAAAATCGTCATGTGTTTAACATATCAAACCAATGATGAAACACAATAAGCTCATGACATAACCTCAAGTCTACGGGTGGTGCGTTAATCCAATAGCGCTATATATGTCACGGATAGGCTCGTACGAAGTTAATGATAAGTCTAACACAAGATGTCATAAACCCAAGTTTAAAGTATCAAGTAATCAAATAAGCACGCGTGTAATAAGAATGTTAGTGTATTATGAATAAAGTGTAAGTTTCATAAGAAAACATGTTACACCCCAAAAAGTGATAAACGTAAAGAGGGGTTCAAGTATACTCACAAAATTGCTAAGTCTTCCGATCATCCAAGTGTTGACGAGTGTATGAGATTAGGAGGATGGAACGCCGAGGTCACCCTATATGGGCAAACGATGGTGCATGAGTAAACGGGATTATGACGGAGGATTTGAAGTGGGATTTAAAGTATATCTAGTTGATATAAAGGTATATATATATATATAATACATATGTATATATTTTATGTAGTTTAAGAAATATTTCTAAAATTAATCGTTTCAAAAGTATTGTTGAAATATTGTCCAAAAAAAATAAAAATAAAAATAATTATACATTTATATCTATTTTATAAAAATTAGTCGCATTTGATAGGTTTCGTTTTATAAAATTTACACGTTTTGTTTCACAAAAGTTTACGAAATCGGCAGAGTTTCCTCTGTTTTTGGATGATCTAGACAACAAGGTGTCGATCATTATATTCAAAACTCAACAATTTTATCAACGGTAACACAATATATAATTATATAAATTTCTATGTATTCTTTATAAACAAAATAGGATGCGGTTTTGTGATAACAAGATATAAAACAATATACGTAAAAATGAGCCGAAAGTAAATAGACATATAACTGTATCGGTTCGACGTTTAAAGCAATGTATAAAACAAAAAAAATAATAAGATTGGCGTTGTTTAAATTGTACCGAATCTCGAATGACTCGTTGACCCGTTAGTTGACCGGGTTGACCAGTTGACTTGTGTTGACCGAACCGAGGCCCAAAACCCGAGACTGAGCTGAAACTGTGAGATGAATCTAAACCCGAACCAAGACTTGAACCAACATCTGAACTAGATCGAAACGACTGACCGAACAGAAATGAAAATCGAACCTGCTAAAAACAAACCAACTTAACATGAAATCTGACCCGACCCGCGTCTTGAACCGAACCCCGAAATGAAACCGTACCAACTGGAACCCAACTCGAGACCCAAACCGAGATTTGATCAGGACATCAGCTGTACGGAGACTGAATCCCAAACCAAATCGGAACAAAAGGGAGAGAAAAGAAGGGAAGGACCAGTGCTTACCGAAGTCGACAGAGCAACTTTATGTCGCCGGTGTGCGGCGGAACTCGTCGGAACCAAAAACGCCACCACTGCCGCCGCCGCGTATGGCGGCGCTGCCGCCGCCGCGTATGGCGGCGCTGCCGCCGTCGTCTACCACCGACGTCGTCGTGAGAGGGGGAAGGGGTTGTGGTTGTGATTGTCACCGAGAGTGGTGGCAGACACCACCGTAACGGCGCTGACGCCCCTGGTTCACCGACCGCCGGACATCAGCGAGGGAGATGGTGAGGTCAAGAGGTGTGTTTGGCCCTTTCTTTATTTGTAGGTAGTGTCGAGAGGAGGGAGACAGGTAAGTGTGGGTGTGTCTTGATCGAGCTCACCGGAAAGGAAGGGGTGTTGCCGGAAGCAGAGATCGAACCAGTAGAGACAAGGGGTGGGTGTAAACCTGGTTTTTGAGTGTGTGTGTGTCTAGTTTGAGAAGATGAAGATGGGTGGGGCCAAAATATGTAACGGCTGATGCAAAGAAGATTAGGGTTTGGCTCCTTTTTATAATTAGGTTTGGTTAGTGGGCTTGGGCCCAAGGCCCACAAGCCCACTTCCCGTGTTTTGAGTGGCCCGATAATTTCTAAAACCCGCTTTCACAACTGAACGTCGTGAAATATCGTAGGATATTATTTTAAGGTCAAAGCTTCGTGAAATGATGTCGGTAGTTGATTTTGGGTCGCGTTCGTTTGTCGTTCGCGGTAAAATCGAGTAAATGCTTCGATGATCGTTTGTAGCTCGTTTTTCGATCTGATTTCAACTGTGACTCTAAAAAGAACATAAAACGAACACGAATTTTCTAAAAGTAGAAATACGAAAATACGGGGCGTTACAGTTAATGCGACCGTGTCCTGGATATCCACAGCTCACTTAATTGCAAGTGGCCACGACCTAAGCGTGGGGTGTAGGCATACACCTGACAGACGCTAATGCTATGATAAAATATTTTTCTTAACCATACGGGGATTAAAGTGGTGTGTCGGTTAATCATGTATCGGAGTTTAGTTCTGGGCCCCATATGTATTGACAAACATGTAATACTGGTAACAAGAGATATAGTTTGTCCCAAGTTATTTATAAAAAAGATATACCAAATGGTATATAAAATGATTTTGAAAAGATTTTCGAAATGTGTCGGTTAATTATATTTACCAGCGAAAGCTGACGTATTTTCAAAAGACTACGCGCAGGTTAGCAAGTATGGAATAGGCTGGAGCTGCTTGGTAATTGCATATTGGATTTGCGACTCCACGCAAAAAACCTAGTAGTCTTTATGTAATCATTTTGTTATTTTGAACTTTTGAACATTTGTACTTTGTAATTATTTGTGAACTTTTGAAAATTTGTACTTTGTAATTATTTGTGGATCTCTAGTACACTTTCAGTCTGTATATTATTTATGAACTTTTGAACATTTGTACTTTGTAATAATTATTTTTATAATCCCAAGACTTCCGTTGTGCTAAATGTGAATATCTATATCAATTGTCATGCATAAACCCCAAGTCTGGGCCCACCGGGAAATCAGGGTATGACAAGACAAAAACACAATGGACAACGGATTAAAACACAATAGATAACAAACTAAACATAATGACCAGAACATATAACACAATGTATAGAAAAGTCACACAGTTTAAAAACACAATAATCAGAACCAATAACACTATGCATAGAAAACACAAACATAACACCATCTTCATTGTGTCATACATTGTGTTATAGGTTTTGATAAAAACGCAATGGACAGAAACCAAATTAAAATTGTGTTATAAGTTTTGATAATAACACAACGTATAGAAACCCTAGTAAAAACGTAATGACCAAAACACAGTTAAAAGATACAATGACCAAAACCTTTTACACAATGCAAATAAAACCCAGTAAAAATGAAAGTTTTTATTATATTTTTATATAACAATATCATACTCATATCAAAGATAAAAAAAAAAAGAAAACACTCGTTATTATGGTGATTTTTTTAAATGACGTATGAAAAAATTATAGACGTTTTAAATTGATGGAGGAACTGACATGTGTCTTGCAAGTGAAGAAGGAAAATCAATAAACATAGAATTCCTTTATGCAGTTTCACTATTTTTTCATTAAAACTAATCTCAACTAATATAACATCAATAGACGAGAATCCTTCTTATATTTCTTATTTATTTTGTCATTTGTATTTGATTCGGCTCGTCTAATATCAGGGGTTGTTTGTTTACCTCTTAATAGGCCTCTTAATGATTCAGACCTCTTACTGGTTCAGCATTTAGTGGTTCAGACTGTTTGTTTCGCGAGTAGATGTCTGAATGGTTATGACATTTGCCTCTGAATGATTAAGAATTATACTGAGTCTGAATGGTTAAGACCTCTAATCTGAATTGGTCAGACATTTGCCTCTGAACGATTAAGCATTATACTAGCTCTTAGTGGTTGAGACCTCTTACTGGTTCAACACTTATCAAACCTCTTACTGGTTCAGCACTTAACCATTCAAAAGTTGCCAAACACCCCCTTAGTAAAAGATGATTACACACTGTTGGTGCATACATCTGTCGACTTCGTCTTATATCGAGTCTTGGCCTGAAAGTTTGAAGATGGCCTGAAAGTTTGAAGAGGTCATGTTTGAAAGGCTACCGTTTGAAGTTGTAACAGTTTGAAAGTGTCATGACAGTTTGAGGGAGGTTACCGTTTGAAGGGTGGCATGTCACCTTCAAACGGTCAGGGGTTCATTCCTATAAATACCCTTCAAACTTTCTCATTTGTAACATTCTGATTTCCGACAGCGAAGCTCTGTCGAAGTGTCTACACGTTGTAAATTGTTCAGAAATCAGTATACGAGACAATTAATAGTGAATCCAAGCTAAACGAATACCGAATCAATGAATTCCGCCTCTGATTCTGTCTGAGCACTCTTCTGATCGACTCATTAGGTCGTTTCACGATCCTACATGTGGTATCAGAGCTCAGGAGGAAGAGTTCTTACCGTTTAGCTCGTTTTCGCTAGCAAATTCTGATTTTCTACACCTTCTTTCACAAAATTGATACTTTTCACGGTTAAAATCGGCTAAAACTTTCACAATGTGTGTGTAATTGTATTTTAACAAACCCTTGAAAGTTTCAGCTTAAAATTCGATGTAAAAGTGGTAAAAATGATTTGAAAACTGGTGCCCGTTTGAACGAAGATCACCTGACCGTTTGAAACTGCCACCTTACCGTTTGAGGACTGACCCTATTGTTTGAAATTGACCCATCCCGTTTGAAAACAACACCATACCGTTTGAAAAGGGGGGTCTTGTTTGAACCTCTAGTTTGAAGTGGTATTCTAGTTTGAAGGATACACCTCCAGTTTGAAGGTGTCACCAGTTTGAAACTGTCACCAGTTTGAAGGTGTCACCCGTTTGAAACTGGCTTCAAGTTTGAAAGTGGTGTAGTTTCAAACGATACAGGACTATTCCGTTTGAGTGGTGATCTAGTTTAAATTTGATATTTCTCTTAACGGGACTGTCTTGAAAAACGGGTTTCCGAATCATGGATATAAATTTCTTTAATACGACTAGTGAAACAATTAATAGATTAAATGTACTAAAGAAAGAGTTTGACTCGTTTTCAGGTTGTCCTGGAGAAAGTACAAAGAGTATAATTGAGAGGTATAGCCATCTTATTCGCTCAATGTCTGAGAAGGGTATTAAGAAAAGTCCAAATGAATGGGTTGAGAAATTAGCCAATGCCTTACCTCAACAAGAGTGGGGTACATTTCTTTTGAATTTAAAAAGAACTGGAGAATACTCTGGATTGGCAATTGGTCAATTCATTAAGAAACTTGAAGAACAGATGGAGAGAAATGCTGAGAAGAAGAAAAGTCAAAGTGGAAAATCAATATTAAAGAAGAGCAAGAGTAAAGGTGTCCAAGTGGGAGAGGAACAGACTGAAGAGATTTCAGAGATGAAGAATGAAAAGAAATCTGCTGATAAACAGATTCTTGAAATGAAGGAAAATTGTGAGAAGCTGAAATCTGAAAATGTTAAACTGTTAAATGATTTGAACAGTTTGACATTAGAAAACAAGATTTTGAAAGAGAAAGAAAAGGATTTTGAAAACAAAGAGAAATTTTCAGAAGATGAAGATTTCTGGATAAAGCTGGAGAACAAAAATCTGAAAGCAAATGAAACAAAATTTCAAGAACAGTTAAAAGTTGTGGAAAATGAAAAATCTGTTCTTGAAAACATTAAAATTGAAAACGAAAAAACAATCAAGTCTCATCTTGAACGAATATCTCAGCTTGAAAATGAAGCTGAGAATTCAAGGAACAAAATTGATGAGCTTGAAAAGAAATTGAAAGGTTTTGTGACTTTATCTGTGTTACCCTGTCCAAAACCGATCAATTCCGTTCCAATAAGTGACAATGTCACAAACTTTGAAAAAGTCAAAGTTGAAGATTGTGATGAGAAAACTGATGATGAAAATGAGGAGTTTTATTCAGCAGACGAGTCTGAGTCAGAATCTGATGCTGAAAATGAGAAAAAGAAAATATTTTTGAAATTAAAAGAAAAATTTCAAGAAACTGTTCTGCAATCGACTGAAAAGGGTGAATGCTCTACGCAAAAACCTTTGAAGAAGAAAGTGGAACAGAAACAAAAAGTTAAAAATTCAGAAAATGGTCAAAAAAAAAAAAAAAAAAAGCTCATTAGTTCAATCATCCAATCATTATAAAAAATCACAAAAATCTGAAAAACAAAACTAAAAAACAGTTGGTAATGAGTGGTGCAGGTTTGACCACAGTACTTCAAAGCCAAATCCAGTTTTCAAGAGGAGTGATGATCACTACAAAGCCAGACAATGCTATGATCTGAATGTTTGGACTGAAAGTGGTGATTGGTACGATAACAGAGTGTGTTACAGATGCGGCTATCAAGGACACATTGTTGTTAACTGCCAGAGCTGGAGGTTTGAGTCGAGAAGATGCTTTAACTGCAACATCATTGGCCATATTGCTAGAGATTGCCCAATGAGATCAAAGGGAAGATCGAGGGCTGAATCTCAGAAAATGGCAAAGAAGAAACCAGTCAAAGTCGAAGCAAAGCCCAAAGAACAGAAGGTTCAAGAACCTAAAGTTCAAGAAAAGAAAGTGAAGCTTTCTCAGGGGCAAAAAGACAGACTGAGGAAGAAGAGGAAGAAGGCCAGAGAGTATCTAGAGAAGATTTTGTCCTCGGGTACAATTGGTAATTCAGATAAAAATTCTGATGAATCGATTTGCTCAAATGATCAGTCAGGCAAAACGAATTCATCAGATACAAATCTGAGGACGAAAGAGAGAAAGAAGAAGAAGAAAGTTTGTGGTGATGAATCTGTTTCTTCGGAAACAAAGGAGCCACATGTCGGTGATGAATCTGGCTCATCAAAGTCAGACAAGCCACATTCAGGCAATGAATCTGGTATGGTAAAACCAGAAGAGCCATGTGTTAAGGTAAAAGTTGAGAATTCTGGTTTAACAATGGATGATGCAAATTTTCCACCATTGTTGAACAAGAATTCAAAATCACCCAAGGACCGTCAGGCTTGGGTGAATCTGTTTAAATGAAAAACCTGACTTGCCGGAACTCCCAGGTTGGTAAGTGAGGAGTAGGTATCGGCATCTTTCTTGAGAAATTCACGAAAGTGATTTCGTCTTACAAGTGGTAAATCAGGGACATTAAGTTGTACTTGATTTTCTACAAGTGATTGAAGATACAAGGTGATGAATGATCCCCATGTTTGAGAAATGACTCACAAAACTTATTTTCCGGAAAAACCATTTTGATTAAAATAAACTTAAGTGTTTTGAAATCACCATGGGAAAATGTTTTGTTGTCAGGGGGAGTTCTGATTGTTCAAGCCAAGTGAATGGAGAATAGAAGTGATACTCATCATGTTGTCACATTTCTTGTACAGCTTGTTTTTTCAAATTTTCCCAGAAAATCAAAATTGAAATATATTTTGATTTTAGGGGGAGAAAATTAAAAAAAAAAAAATTAGAAAATTTGAAAATGTCAAAAACATTGAAAAATGTAAAAATGAGTTTTGTTGTAAAAAAAGAGGAAATGATAGTAGATCAGTTGGACTGTCACAGCATGCTAAAGAAATGGAGAGATAAAATGTGATAAGCGATCTCACTAAAGATGTGACGATAGGCTCAGCTAGACTAGTAGATTTGCGAGAACGATACAAATCTAAATGAAAAAGCCTAGTTCTAGTGGGAAACATGATTGAAAGCATAGTACTTAGTTTTGTCCTTCTTGATTGTGTGCCTACTCAGTAATCGCTGATTGTCGAAAGACATAAAACTGGTTAAGTTTGTGAACTTTCACAACTTTGCTGAAAAGTCGCTCTGATTGTGCATTTCATTTTGCAAAGATTTAAACTTGTTTTATTTCTTTATTTTGTTTAAGCATCAGACATCCTCTGCGTATACGTGAGTATCGACCTGGATGTTGTTGCCTAAACGTTCTGCTTTATTTTTTTTGGTGTTTCGTTTAAGCTTTGGATCACCTCTGCGTATACGGGAGTATCGACCTGGTGGTTAAAGCCTAAACAACTTCAACTTGTTTTATTTTTCTTATTTTGTTTAAACATTGGACTTTCTCTGCGTATACGAAAGTATCAACCTGATTGTTAATGTTTAAACATTCTGTTTTGTTTTCGCACAAATCACAGTCGATAAAAGTCTAAAGGCATTACTTGAGTCTGTGTATTGCATGATGAGGGGATATGCTGAGATCGTGGGGTCCGTAAGAGCTTAGTGCAAAATTAATATAACTTAACGTATCGGTAAGCATGTCGAAAGTTTTTAGATTGAGTTTAAGTGGATAACAATATCGTCAATCTACGTGAATCGTTTAGAGCTTAAAATGTTTAAATCTTAACGGTGCTAGTGATTTGTTTCAGAAACTGATATGATCCTCTTACGCAAACTCACAAAAATAGTGTCTGTAAATATTTCTTTACTACATTTCATTTAAATAAAAAATCCAAAAAGATTTTAGTGTGTTTTAGCATAAATTTTGTAAAAATTCAAAAAGATTTTCGACAACTTATGTTGATGAGCTGATTTTCGAAATTCCAAGTGCTAAACATGATGAACTGGTTTGGGAGTGTGTGTATTGAATTGAAAAATTTTGATTTGAGAAAGAATTTGAGATTAGTTAATCAGGGTCATTAATTTGAACTTGATGGAACTATTTCTAATAAGTTTTTCTTATTAATTTAAGTAAAAACTTATGTTTTGATGAGAATTGTGTAGGCGATGAGCTTAAACAGAGATAAAACCAGGGATTGATTTCAAGGTGATAGCTAATTCCAGACGGCGATCCCATCATGATGAGAGGGGGAGTCTGACGAGGTTAGAGCCAAAGAGAAGATCCTGGTATATGCTAAGAAAGAAAAGAGACTGATAAAGACTGAAGATGCGAAGACTCGACACTTAAGACTCGTCAACATCTGAGGGGGAGTCTGTTGGTGCATACATCTGTCGACTTCGTCTTATATCGAGTCTTGGCCTGAAAGTTTGAAGATGGCCTGAAAGTTTGAAGATGGCCTGAAAGTTTGAAGAGGTCATGTTTGAAAGGCTACCGTTTGAAGTTGTAACAGTTTGAAAGTGTCATGACAGTTTGAGGGAGGTTACCGTTTGAAGGGTGGCATGTCACCTTCAAACGGTCAGGGGTTCATTCCTATAAATACCCTTCAAACTTTCTCATTTGTAACATTCTGATTTCCGACAGCGAAGCTCTGTCGAAGTGTCTACGCGTTGTAAATTGTTCAGAAATCAGTATACGAGACAATTAATAGTGAATCCAAGCTAAACGAAGACCGAATCAATGAATTCCGCCTCAGATTCTGTCTGAGCACTCTTCTGATCGACTCGTTAGGTCGTTTCACGATCCTACACACACGTTAATGAGTAATGATCATGCTAGTTTTAAAAATAACTACACAATCATTTTAAAAGCATAATCTAAATTAAAAATCTTTCTGACAAACAAATATTTGCAAAAAAAATAAATTAAAACTCCATCAATCCCATTAAAAGTGTCCTATTTTGAATTTTCAAAGTCTTTATTTGTAAATTTTGACCTTAAATAATTTTGTTTGTGTTAGATAATACTTGATGAAAGTTATATGATTTGAGTGTTTTTTACAAGTGTTTTTATCGGGTTAATTTTCATCAAGTTTTATATAACACAAAATATATAATTAAAGTCAAAGTTTATAAATAAAAACTTTGAAAATTCAAAATAAGACACATTTAATGGGACGAAGATAGTATAAATAAGTGAAAATATTTGCAAAAAAAATTAGTATAAAAAATTAGTTTAAATAAATAAAAATAATAGAAAATAAATGATTCCTAAAACCTTGCCACAGTAGAAAAAACCGAAGGGGTGTTTGGGATTGCTTATTTTATTGGCGTATTAGCTTATTGACTTTTTGAAAAATTAAAAGGTGTTTACTTAGCATGAAATTATCATGTGAGTGAAAAAGTTAATAAGTTATTGTGAGTTACTAGTGGGAATGCCCGCGCGTTGCAGCGGGTGTCCGGACTAATGTCATATTCAATTATAACGTCTATTATGAGCCACCATACATGAATTTTTGTAAGTTTCACATTTTTTGCTTCTCCAACATTATTGCATCCATCTACACGCTTTTCTGAAAAGGGTATAACAAGTTTTCAATTCTTAATTATATCTTAAAACTGCAGCTGTGTACCCAAAGTTGTTCATTACCAAAAGACAGTCAGTTATAAGATAATCAGGATTAAAAGATATCAGGTAGGCTAAAATTTCTTTCAACATGTTCATCAATCAAGAATGTTGATTTTAGTGTATTGGTTGTGAGTTAATATATGCAAAAAAGGCATACATCACTAATTTAATTAAAATATCCTTCAATGTAACCACATAGGCAAAAAGCTATTATGTCTAATTTGCTATGGATGTAACAACCCGCATTTTGGAAAGTCAAAGTACAAGTCAAAGTCAAAGGAAGAAAAGATTGCTAATTGCGATCTGTCACTCTTTGCTTAACTACTGAAATGTGCTTCTTGACTTGTAATCGAACTCTGTTAATTGATTGCTTTAGTTGTATTATGTGGAGTATTTATTAATAATTGTCACGCCCCCCGACCCACCCTGGACGGAATCGGGAGCCGCGAACAGCCAAGTGGTACCGGTGATTATTTTAAAAACAAAACATTGCAACGGAAATTTTATCAGGACCGTGAGTTAGGAAAAATATCAAAGTTTAGAAAACACCGGATTTTATTTATTAAATAGATGGGATAAACCCATGTTTTACAAAGGTAGCTTTAATAAGGGATAAACCCAATTACATAAAACAATATTTCTTAATTTGATTTAATTAATAAAGTAAGCCACTTCTTGAAGCCTTTCAGTGCCGTATCCATCTCTTACTCCAATCTACTGTAATTACCTGAAACGCGTTTTAAAAATGTTTTGTCAGCAGGAAATACTGGTGAGTTCATTCATTTTGCTTAAAACGATACTTTGTTATAATCTACAGTATTAAGAGCGATTACAATGTTTATATATATCAACCAACTACCCACGGTATTTGTCACTCGACCATCCATTGGTAACCTCATTGTCCAATGGTGTCTGTGACTATGGTCATATCACCCCTTGGCTACCCCGTTGTCCAATGGTGACGGTTATCAAGTATTGTACACAAAACCCCACATACCGGCTGTAATTTGGAGATTACAAAGACTTAATCCCTGTAATTATAACTTTGAAATAAATAGGGTTTTGGAAAGCAATTTGATAAAAATAGAATGACTCACATTATAAGCATGCAGATTTATACGGGAAGAGTTTAGCCTACTGATTAGCCTTGATATTGCAGATTTATACAGGCAGAGTTTAGCCTATTGATTAGTCTTGTAACCTAGTGCACACGAACTAGGTAAGTAACTAATACAACATTTACGATAACTCACGAGATTAAAACCCTCACAACGAATGACAAAGTGCAATACTTAAACATCCATCGAATTAACGACGAATGACAAAGCATAACCCAAGTTTGAGCAGCACTTAAACATTCATCGGATAGTTTAAATCGATCGGACATTGAATCGTAGCAGCGATCGAGTTATTACCCTGTTTTGCGGCAGCGTTCGGGCTTATGTGTGTGTTTGGTAGTAATCAGGTGATATCTCGAAGTGTAAAACGAATTTGTTCGTCGTTCCAACGCCAAAATGCAAGTCCCACACCCCACTATTTATACTTAAATTTTGACCCCCTCACGTGACGCGAGGGGTCACCTTTGGGCGTCGTGTGACGCGACGGGTCACATCTTCTCATAGGGTTGCCACGTGTTTTTCTAGCCTAGCTGAGTCGACGGAAATTGAAAATTCGATTTTGACAACAAACTGTGATGATAATCGTCAATGGGGAATACCCCCCCCCCCTGAGTTTTAGGGGCCCTGATCCTGATTCTGATTGTTCTGAAAATTTTAGGGTTTGTGCAGGGTTACTTGAGGCTCTCAATTAGGGTTTCCTATTGGGCAAATAAAATAATGGACAGGACTTTTGATGAAAGTTGTTACAGAATAAAATGGTGAGAAAAGAGAATGGACCTACTTTGTAACTTTAGGGTTCAACTAGAAAGCCTCCTGGTATAAATTTTGGGTATAACTTCTGAGCTATAAAAATATATAATGCACTCGTGTTAAGTATAGTACCCCTTAGTCAACCTTGTCCCTATGTCACGAGACAGAACCCCGACAACTTAGTCAGGCAGAGCCTTGACATGCGTTATGGGGCTCAGATCAATCGGAAAGGGTAGCGGTGATCAGGGGTTAAAATACTTAAAACGAGGCAATGCTTTATTATAGGGAAAAAATAAAAAGAATATGAATGAGAGAGAGAGTAGGCGAAAGACAACAGTAGAAGTACCATTTTGGTCGAAATGTTTGGTACTATTTATAGTTGACATATTGCTTCATGATCATGCAAATATGGCCACTTAAGTCACACATGTATTGTTCCTCATACTTACACGTATTTCTTTTCAATTGTAGAATTTACTATTTTATTCCTTTTTGATGATTCATAGATTGAATGGATAAAATTTCGAGATACATATAACAACTTTCTAAATTTTAGTTATTATTATTTTATTATTTTATTTTTATAATTAATTTACCTGCTTCACTTATTTGGCGCTTATAACTTCTAAACTATGACATTTTATAAGACAATGAATATGTCATCAGAACGAGAATATTTTTGTCTACATTTTGAACCAAGTTTCATTAAAAACGGAGTAGGTTCAATTATAATGTATTTTTTTATAATTTAATTATTAGACGGTTCATGGGTCCGTCTAATTACTTCATATTTCTAATCTTCAACTTACCCGTAATCTACCCGTCTATTAATATAAGTTTTTATATACTTTTATTTTATTTAGAAAGGTCACCTATATACAGGCCAATTAATTAATTAATATTTCAACCAACTATATAAAATAGTGTTTAAAACTATTTGGGTTGAATATTTATATTAAAAATAACTAGTTACTAATTACTAGTGGTTAATAAATTTAACGAAACCTATAATTCTTATATAAAAATAGGAATGTTACAATAATCGAGGTTTAATCGCAGTTAATCATTAATCGACTTATCGCTAACCGCATCGCTATTGCATTCGTAACCCGAATTATAGGTTATGGATATTGTTTTACGTGTGTGTGCTATTATGTGTTACTTGTGCATGTTATGTTTATGTTAAGGTGTTTAATCGCAATCGCAACTCTATCGCAACGCAATCTCATCGCAAACTGGAGATTTACGCATTAAATTTGTGATATTTGGTAGTTAGGTTATTTGGGTAATTAATGAGGGATACTATCGCATCGCTTACTCAAAACGCATCGCAACGCTCAACGCACGAAACGAAAACTAACTCGCCGGAGCCACTCGATCGAATGACCATTAGATCGACTGGTCATCCGAACGGATGACCAGTCGATCGGATGGCCATCCGATCCGACACCTGTGCTCCCTTTCCTCTTTTGGAAATCCTATAAATACCCCTGTCACATCAACCAAGTGATGTGACAGCTCCACTCGTTCGACCAGACGCTCCTACTCACTTTTCTCTCGATTTCTCGCGATTCTTGTAAGTTTTCAACTCAAATCTTGTACTTCTATCATCTACACGCACTCCTTCATCATTTTCACATTTGAATCTTCACTTTTAACCATGAAATCAACGGATTTGAGATGTTTTAGGGTGATGTCATGATGAAGTTCTTATGGACTTCAAGTTTTGGCATTATTCCATCAAGAACAACTCAGATATACATGATTTCCACGTGAATCAACACTATTTGCATTTAGATCTACACTTTTCATGGGTAAAAGGAATGAGAGATGGTTTCACAACTTTCTTTCCACTCTTTTGCACTCAATAGCTCAAAACCAAGATAGAATCAGAGCTCGTCCAAGCCTTCCACCCTTCTCTAGTGGTGAGTCGGTTTGAGATCTGATTTCTATCACCAGACAACCGATTTCGGGTTGTGATACGCCCACTAATTCATACATTCGAAAGATTACAACATGACACATAACTTTTTCTCAAAATAAAGAAAATTTGGGCATGACCCGTTCGTACCAATAATGATTCCCTGTTTTAACCAAATTCCATTAAAAAATAAAGCGCAAAGACATCTTTTGAAAAGACGAAAGATACAACCATACAAAAAATTCATTACAAGTATTTTGGCGATACCGCCCAAAATAAGTTTTATGGAAAATACCCAAGTTACTACAAACATCCTAACTAGTTTAACATTACATTACAAAAACCATTTTGACCCTTTTCAAGTAAGCGACTTAAACCGGAAGCGCATATGTGGAAGACGTGGTGCGTGTTCGATCCGAGAAAGAGGCCAAAGCACCTAAACTTGAGATTTACCTATTATTGCAACAAAGAAAACTTGTCAATAACTTTACATAATACAACTTAAAATTCTACCAACATTATCATTCAATTCTTCTAACATTCATTCTTTTAAGCGGTCGACCCATTTAGATACGGTTCGACATGCTATAATCTTGTTTCATACTTATTCCATACTAATCAACCCATTCATAACGGATCATTCTCATAAACCAAATCGTGGACATTCCCATTCTATTCCAATTGACCCGTTCATTACGAATCAATATGAAATCTTATTCTTGACTACAATCTCAATTAAGAACATACCTTCTATAAATTTTAACTAGAATCTAACGGAATATAAGACTAACAATAAACATGGATTTGTAATGATAACTATACAACTATTAACATTACATAAACTTGTAAGTAATTGAACTTACCTCGTTCTTGAGATTTTTGTTGCGAACCGGAGCTTCCTCCTTCTTCCTTGTTTCCTACACATAATCCCATTCTTACTTAGATCATGTCATTTATTTACATAGCTTTCGTATTCATATTAAATTCGCATTCCACACACACCCTTTTTACAACTATCATTTCCATACTTTACACACAAGGCGAAACATCCCAATTCACTCAATTTACATGAATCAATTATTCAAGCATTTAATTGAACACTTGGCGTGCGTACATCAATTTTAGCACTAAGTACAAGTGTTTATGCATAATTTCTCTAGTAGGCTTCACAACTCTTTTTATCAATCTAAATCACATAAAAAATCATTCTACAACATGGTAATTCATCAATTATCTTAGTATTCATAAATTCATCTATCACAACAACTCAATTTATTGAATTACAACATTACCATACTACTAGATTAAATGGGTTTTACTTCAAACCTTTATTACAAATGAATTCAGACATAGAACATCTTCTAAATGATAATTCTAATGCATACATAAGCTTAATTTCATACTTATTCACAGATTGATCAAAACCCACATTCACTAACTAAGATTAAATCATAAAATCTGAGTTACTCTATGTAGGAGACTCTTAGATGGTTGAGATTTTGATCACATGCATTCGAATTAGGGCCAGAAACTCATTCAATTGTTTGTGATTTGAGAAGCTAGGGCAAGAAGGGTTGTTCCATTCCTGATCGTTCCCTGCGTCGCACCCCCACACTCCACACACATAAAATCTTTTAATTCTTATTTATTTTACCAATTTACACATTCAGTCCCTTGGGATTATTCAGGTTATCATTCTAGTGCTTTTCCTAACTTTCTAAACTTCCTTGTTTATAATAACTTAATAAATTTTATTTAAATCTTTTAAAAATTCAAATAGTCTATTATTAGATTTTTGGGGTGTTACAGGTTGAGCATGAACAACCGTCAAGAACAGTTAACTGATCAGATTGGGGTGATTTCAGTTCGATCGGATAACTTGGTTCTGATGGAAGTTCCTGTTGTTTAACGCGTTGTCATATCATCTTGAGCAAACCGCAAAACTTAACAAAATTCAAGTTGCAAAACGACCAGATTGTGGGACGGATTGCCGTCCGATCGGATTGCCATCCGGTCGTACCGCAATCCGATTGGATTGCACTTGGACGTCAACACTTTAACTTTTTTTATATAATTTTCAAGATCATTAGTTTCTAACGGATTGACACCCGATCGGTAGACCATCCGGTCGAGTGACAATCCTGCTGTGAACTTGTTCTCTGAGAAATGCCTCGCCGGACGAATCGCCATCCGATCGAACGACCGTTCGACCGGGCAACCTGAAGGGTAGAGATAGTTCTCTGTTTATAAAATGTTACAACGAAAACTTCAAAGTCATCATACACAAACACATCCATCCCAAACGAGTGTCAATCCGACCGAATGGTCATCCGAACGGATTGACATCCGATCGAATGGCCATCCGTTCGGATTGCCATCCGACCGGATGACCACTCGTCACTTGCTCCCCATGCATCATTTTACGCACCGCTCATCGCTTATGTACTCGTTCTGTAATCAGGCTCACTCTAGTGCTCCCTTCAATCCATTAGCTACCATCGCTGTGAGTATACTCGATCCCTTTTGCTTTAAGCACTTTTGGGTGTTACATACGTTACTTATTCTAAATCACATCAATTACACAACGCAAACACTTTTATACGCTAACCGTTACTACATGTTATATGTGTTACTCGATGAATGCTTGTATGTTATGTTTACACAATGATTGTTGGCTGACGCCTTAGCAATGATAGTACTATAGTTTGGACTCAGCACCTGTCGTGGACAGGGATTGTTAAGGTTACTTCTTCACGTGTCACAGTGGTGATATGTGTTGCGCATTCCACAACTCGCAGTCATGTCTGTGCATATTTCATTGTCGATAACCTACTAGTTTCACTTTACTACATGTTACATGCTGGTTATGCATAAACGCTTTCGAATCTATTATACCATTAAACTTGTATACTCACCTTTACACTTTGTGTATTGACCGCTATTTTAACGTATGTGACAGGTGCTTAGGGTGCTTGCTTATAATTCGCTGGAAATCAAGCTAGGATGGAGTCTAGAAACAAACTAAATAAAATCTGAGTTGTCGGAACAGTTTGCTTGTTTTTGAGACAATTATCTGTAATAACTATGGTTGCTTTATCTGTTAGTAGTATCGGATATTAACATTAAAGATTTGGTAATTTAATAGTTGTTGTGGATTCTCTTGAACAATCTGTTTCGCTCAGTGCCGCTCCCCAATGATTCCGCCATCGGTTGGGGTGTGACAATGGACAGCAGATTAGAGGTGGCAAGATGAAAAATATAAGTAACAAGTTAAAACAGGATATAATTAATAATTTGAAATGTTTAATACGGGTTAAGACATGTTAAATTCCATTCTTTTAGAAATTTTATAAACAGTAAGACCCTTCAATTTTTGTTACAAAAACCACTATAATATCTTAACAAACTGAACTATTGAACAAAACTATACAGGTGGTTGTATGCATTGGAAATGGACTTCTTGCGATCCTCACTCGTTTGTCCCTTTTGATGTGACATCTGTACATGTAATCATTGTATAAACTCTAATTTGTTCAATTATCAATAAAACAATGTTATTTGACCCCAATATTAGTTTATTTATGTTTGACATTTTGCATGTTTTGATTTTTGTTCGCTTTCAAACTCTATATCGCTTTCTGGAAAGTTATACGCAAACTAATACGTAAACGTAATCAGTTTAACACGAAAAACACTCCGGAACATCAATATATGCTTAACATACCTTGAATAACCTTTACATAACTTAGAAATAAGTTTTGAAGGCATTGGTATGGCAAAATCAAGTTTACTCAATCACAGGGACTATTTATGTCAAACTGCGAAAGTATACCGATTCGTGTGGTAACGAACATTCCAGAACATGACCATAAGTTTAACATACCATAAATATCCTTTACATAGCTTAGAAATAGGCTTTTAGGGGTTCGGTGTGCAAAAATAAACTTTTTGGTCAATCAGGGACTAAAAGCGTCAAAAAGTGCATAAGTTTGCATTTTCGCGCATAACTTACGTTCTGAATATATCCGGACATCCAAAATTTTTGTAATCATTAAAATATTTTATTTTAGTGATTGGCATGATAAAATTCCATTCGTCGCGTAATTTGAATCGTTTTTCGCGTCCGTTCGTGTTTCGTCGTAAATAACCGAACTACGCAATCGTACGGCCAAACGAACCGACATCCGAGATGTTTTTGAGCATATTTCATGTTCCCTATACTTTAATTTCATTATAGATCCTTGAAATGAGGTTAACGGGGCTTAAACGTGTCAAAAATGCATCAAAAAGCAAGCTTTGCACATTCAGGGACCATTTCTGACATTCTGCCAAAGTTGTCCCTCGCGGGGCGCGTAAGATGGGTCCTCATCTTACGCGGGGCATGACATAGTCCCAGATCAGTAAACTTTTTTTCTGCAATCAGCAGCTGGTTTATGGTTTTTGGACATGGTTTCTTCATACAATGAGCTTGTTTTAGGCATCCATAGGTTTGTAAATCAGTGGGCACACATGGAGGGCCAAGATTGAAGCTCGTAATCCAAGAAACGATCCTAACGATTGTCCGAACTCTATAAATACCCATCATGATTCATTGCAATCCTCACACCTTGATTCAATTTCTGCTCTAAGTTGGAGTTTCCACACTTCATACCTGAGCAACTTGAATCAAATCTCCATTGCTTGGACCTCTTGTAAGTTTCTTTCATGCTTTTATGCGTTTTTAAGCACGAAAGTCAAACAGTGTTTGAATTTCTGCTTTGACCAGTCAATGGTCAACACGAAGTTTATTTGAACTTCGCAACGTGAGCGTAATCACGATGGTCATAGTTCTTTGTGACTATACCTACTGATTACCACGTTATTTAGGCATAGTGACGAGTCATAGTTTCGGTCAAAATGCGCGTTTATGCGTATTTTGCAACCAAACTATTCTTGGGTATCAAAGCCCTTTGTTTTGATATCAAACTTATTTTCTAACTTCGTGAAACATGTTTTAACGTGTTTAACTCGTCACTTTTAGTTTAGTGCTTATATAGGGTCGTAAAGATAAGCGGTCTAAACAACCGCTTAGACTTCCGAACCCGACCCGTTTGGTCGATCATTAGGATCCAACCAAACATATTTTGTGACCATAGTTGTATAGGGAATAACCTTCAGAGGTTATACCTTATGGTCACTTCGTTTAGTTAGTTGTATGATAGGTAGTTTATATGCCTTAGAAAAATGACCAAAATGCCTTTTTTACGCATAATTTCATTTTAAGCATACGTAACTTAAATTTTGACATCTAAACTAATTAGGCAACATTATTAGACTTATTAAGGCATATAATACTTGTCATAGGACTAGTTAGGTGGTCCGAACGCGTTTACGCGAACGACGCGTTAAAGTAGCGTAAGCTACCTAAACGGGTCGTAATGGGTCATAAGCACTTAGGATATGTTCCGTTTTAGAATGTAGGCTTTGTTAAACCATATTACATGAGTTCCTATACTCATTTGGGTTACGAAACCTCATTCTATCCGATCTTCCGATTTAGGTCCGACTTATTAACATAGTTACCTATATTAGGTGCCGATTGATTCCGTGATCCTTCTATCTTTGCTTGGTTGTTATTTCAAGACTTCTAAGCATTCCCAAGTGAGTACATAGTCCCCTCTTTTACTATTTTCAAACATTTTGGGGTGAAACATATGTGCCTACTTGTTATTTTCGTGCTTTTCATGTTTTTATATCATATGCTCGCTATGTTCATATAGTACATGTATAGTACATGATTTCATCCATGTTTTTGCTATGTATGTTCTATTAACATGCTAGTACATTGATTTCATAAACACATTTGTTTCATATGTTCATTTCAGCATATGTACACATTGATTTACATCATATTCATGCTATGTATGTTCATTTTTGCATACTTAGTACATTGTTTTCACATAACATGCTTACATCTGGTATGACATTTGGTTTGTTTAATGGGACAAAAGTACGTTCATTAACATTGGCCATGCCGCTCGGTAGTAAGTAGTGGTACCATAGGAATTGACAACTCCCATTTCTGACTTCCTAGGTTTGTTTGGAAGTAGGAAATGACTGAATCCGATATTCATAAATTTTGATAAACCTTTAATTTGTTTAAGGGTTTGTATCCACAGTCGCAAGGCTTGAATGTATGCGTTTTAACATTACCGCATAGATGTTTGTATCAATAAAGCATTGATTTTACAAAACATAACTTTTGATTTACACTATGATTTATTCAAATACATTGTTTTGTACATTTTACATATGGTTTGAGTACATACATTTTATTTGCCATACATAACATTTGATTATACATGAACATGATTTACATTTGGCATTTGACATTGTTTACACATAAACATTTTGACATTTGTTTAAACAATATATTTTGGTGGTTTGTTTGGGTAAGTGATTTAAATAACGAGGCGTGTGTAATATGATAAAAGCATGGTGGGTACGCCGCTGGTACTTCCTATATATAAGTGCTTTTATGATATTACATGTCGTAGCGTTATTTAAACCATTTCAATTTAGACATATTACATTTTATACAAAAAACATAACATCACAAAACATTGTTTTACAAACAACATATCTTATACAAATTCATTTTACTTGGTTATTTATTTAACCACACATCTTTCTTTTATATCATCTAATTTCTTATCGATTTTTATATGATTTACAAAGGAAAACACTTTACAAGGTTCATGACTAATTTTTGTTAAACAATTCTTTAAACTTACAAGTCATGAACCCTAAATCAATAAACATATGTATCTCATAGGCATTTTTATGCTGACGTACCTATTTTCACATGTGTTTTCAGAAGCTGATGCATAGGAATGATCAAGATACACTTAGGCGGACCTGTGCCTTAGTGACATAAAATGGAGCTAGAATAGTTTAACTATGTTATGTACTCTTTGTTTCTTTGTTTTAAGACAATGTAACCCCCTTTGTTAATAAATAAAACAAAACTTTAATTACCATGGTTGTGAAACAATAATTCTGTTGCTCGACTCCCCGACGTTTCCGCCGCGGTTCGTTGTTTTACGCGGTCGGGGTGTGACATTTGACCTGGTTGAAAAAAAAAGATACAATCAAAATCAGCATATGTATAAGTAAATTTCCATCCAGACGCCACACATTTCTTTTCTAAGTTCGTTTCCAACCATTTTCTTATATATGTGCTTCTCAGAAGTTGGACCTGCAGCCCATTTATAATAATATATTCATAGGGGTTACTGGAGCCATAATAATTAGTTCGTTTTTTTATAATTTTTCAAATACAAAAGATTTATGCCATTGTAAAAGGACTTACTGAAACCTTAAACCACAATCAAATTTCGGATTTAAATCAACCTTCTAATCATCGAATCGATACAGAAAATTGTTACCTTTGGAGTCAAGAATAAGCAACTATCGATATGGTACTGGTTACAGCAATGGTACTGGCGTTATCGGTGGTAGCGACTGCAGATGGTTGTGTGTGGCGGTGTGCTAGCGATGTACGAGGGAGGCCGATGTTGCGATTCTGACAATTTGCTCTCCGATTCAAATAGCAACGTTGGTTCGTTGTGCTGTGCAAGGCAGCGAAGTTAGGAACCGGAAGAGAAGGGGTGAGACTTGAGAGGTCGGTGATGTGCAAATCGTTTGGAGAAGGGTTTGCGAACCACTGTTATATGAGTTTAAGATTTGATTGCAAATCAATTGCTTTGAATGACAATGATTATATCGATTGGTTTCTTTTACGTGTGTGTGACAGGTTACGGAAGTGCAAAAGATTATATATTGAAAGGTTTGTTAATAAATTATGGTTTGAGAGATGTATTAAATGGGATTCAATTTTCATGTAAGCCAATTCAGTTTAATGCTATAGTGTTTATTATCTTATTTTAATTTAATATTTTATGATTAATTTAATAGTCATGTAGAAAGACAACTTTATCCCTAAACTAATCTCATTTAGTATTGTACTATAAGCATTAAAACTTGTATTTACTTATTATAGATAGATTATAGATATTATAGTCCATATAAATGTATTTATTATATTAATACTTACTATTAAATCATGAAAATACCAAAGGTTGCATGTCTAACCTTTAATTTAATCAATTAATTTCTTTAATTATTATAAAACTTTTATTTCATTCCTTAATTTAATTCATTTAATGGGAGACATAAGTGGGTATGGATTCCATGGATGAAATGTTTAAATTGCCCGCAAAGTGTCTTAAAACTTTGAACAATGTCTAAGTTTCCCATCTCTAAAATGGTTTGCTTCATTTGTACATGGTGCTTCAAGATTTGCAAAATTACAAAAAGGATAGAAAACACAGTTATTTTAATAAGGTATTATAGAATAACCTTTAAAAAGAAGTCGTAAGTCAGTTTTCAAAAGCTATCACAAAGCCCTAGTGGGTGTTTGGGATTTCTTCTCAAAAAATGACTTATTAACTTATTTAAGTCATAAGTGAGAAGTTAGAAATTCTGACTTCTCAAAAATGACCTCTTAACACACAATTTAGAGAGAACGGTGAGAAGTATGAGAACGGTGAGAACGATTTTGGAGTTGACATGTGACATTAATGCTAAATTATACTAAGGGGTAATATTGTCAAAAAACTCACACACATGAACTTGACGTTCAAATAAAACGCCATAAAAACACCAAATTCAGAAAAAACGCCATGAAAATATCCAGTTAAAACGCCATAAAAAACATAGCTCAGAGAAACGCCATAAAAATAACTAGTCTAAAACGCCATAAAACACCCAGTTCAGAAAACGCCATAAAACCCATTTCATTTTTTTTCGAAAAGTATATCAATAGTATACTCGTTGGAAAGATAAAAAAAAACGCTGAGTTTTATGGTGTAATTTTTTTAGAAAAATAATCACGTATAAAAAAGTGATTGGTGTTTAAATATGATGGGGTAAATGGCATGTGATTGACATGTGCACCCTTGTTTGGATCTTCCAATTTTACCCCTCTTGGTAGTTATAAGGTTCTCATTATTTACAAAAATGTCACCGCATCATCTTAACCATAAATCACAAAGATCCTATCGTTGAAAATCGTTCTCAGTATTCTCATACTTCAAATCATTTTTCCTGATCCTGGTATTTTTATAAGTCAATAAGTCATAAGTTTTGCTCCAAAATAAGCTAACCCAAACACCCCCTAGTATCCGGTTACAGTTGCTGAACTTCAAATTGGGGAAGAACATCAACCGAACAAATGCTGAACTCAAATTAGGGTTCCAAACTCAAAACCACAACAAATTCACAAACCAAAAGCTGCAAAAAAGCTTCGTATACTTGCAGCCGAAGTTAACTTCTTCAAATCACAATGAGTAGCAGCGAAGAAGAAGACGATTTTCCGTGTATCGAATCCGTTACTCCACAATCTAAAATCGACACTATATATCAATCCAAAACTGAGAAGGTATCAAATCCTGTACTCTGAATCACACTCGTGACCGTTTGATTGTTATTATTATTCGAGTTTTGCTCTAGATCATTTCAGTGTGTTTATGACATTATATCTTGTTAGGTTAGAATCTGTAAGTAATGTTACTGTTAGATGTGTTAGGTTACTGGAAGCCTAGATGTGGAGAATTCTTGTGTTTGATATTTGAATTTGAGTGATTTTAGGTTTGAGTTTTTGAAATTTGAAGTTGTAGGATGATTACATTCTGCTTATGGAATACTTTTTGTTTTGTTTTCTTGAATGTGATTGTTGTTTGAAGGATTGATGGTTGTTTTGCGTGTGAATTTGTAGGATGTATGTGTGTGTGTGTACAGTTTGTGAGTGGGTTTGGGGAACTATATGGCAATTTAGTGAATTAGGTCCAACTTTACGTCGAGTGGTTTGTATGTGTGCACAGCTTTCTTGATTGTTTGAGAGTGGTGCATTTGTGCAGTGTATAAAGGTTTTATGTTCCCAGGCCCTGTGAGTCCTACATGAATGTAGGTCAGTTAAGACTGAACCACGTAAATCTCTGTGTGTTCGTTTATTGCTTTCGCTCTTCGTGTTTGTATTCGTGTGTGCTTGATCCTAACATTGTAGTGGTGTTGAATGATGATTGTATTGTCGAACATGAAGACGTGTCACATGATGTGGTGTGGTACGATATATAATTGAGATAGATTAGGTAAAACCAGCTTGTTGGCATATGGCACCCGAAAGTGATGGACTTTGGTGCAAATAAGATACTAACGTTGGAGTTATATTTACCAAAATCTAGCATTATTGTTATTGGGTTGTTTGTAGGGTACCGTTCGCTCAAGGTTTTCTTATCAAACTTTAATGGGTTCTATATCTTTGTGGGGAGTTTGGAAGATTTTGAGTTGTCATGGATTCACAATTTGTTTAACTAGTGTATTCCAGGGCTTCAACATTTAGTAAAAGCACTTCTTGTGGGAGCTTTTCTCTAGATCAGTATATCCTCGACCCATTCTCTATCCCCATCCTCAAAATTTAAGGAAATTATCAAAAACACCACTCTATCCCATCCCCATCCCCAAATTTTTACGGATAGCTAAAGTGAATCTCTACATTTGGGGATTTTAATTCATTCCCCATCCATTTTTTCTGTATAATAAAAAATGAATAAAAAAATATTATTTAATTAAATAGAGATAAATATGAGGAATGGGATGTGGGAGGCCTTAAAGTTGAACAAGTTTTAGGGATAAAGATGGTATTTAGTTAAACTATAGGGATGGGGATGAAGAATGTATTCTGAATGCTCTAAGTGTCGTGTATGTTTAAGGGATCTGCATATTCGTCAACAAAGATCATAGACGTAAAAAAGTTAAACATACGAAACAGGCTTACGAACTTTAGAGTTTGGGCGTGGTGGGCACAAAAGCTGTAATATTATTTTCTATTGGGATTAAGGAAAGCTTAACCTTTTAAATATGTGGATGATATAAAATTATTTCTTATAGGAAACAACATATATTGATTAACAGGAAACAAATCTGGTAAAGGGGGTTAACGTTAAGTCGTTAACTAAGTATATATGATTATGTTAGCAAGGTTTTCTCTGCTTGATGCTTGAAATGTAATAAGGTTTCAACTTTCAAGACTTTGTTTAAATGCTTGTTCAGATATGTAACATGTATGAATCATGTTTTCTAAAGCATTAATTATTAGTTTCTATAAATATCTGAGGTTTGCAATTTACAATTTTCTTTCTATGTTTTCCAACTACATCGTCCCTTTCATCTGACAAATAGTTCATGATCCATTTTGTAAATGTGGATCGCAATTTTGTAATTAAATACATCGTTCTTTTGTGTGTAGGGCATCAGAAAGCTTTGCTTTGAGCTTCTTGATTTGAAGGATGCGGTAGAGAATTTATGTGGCAACACTCGGACCAAGTACTTAGCTTTTCTGAGGTAGTCCGCTTTTTTGATTTGGTTCTTTTCTTTCTCTTCATGTGTATGCGCATTCACATGTAATTTAATTTCACACTCATGACGCATCAAAATGGGATTCTAAACGTTTTTATTGTGTACTATTATATCTACAAATCTATAGGTTATCAGAAGAGGTTGTGGAAACGGAGCATGAGATGAGCGAGCTAAGAAAGAATATCTCCGCACAAGGAATTTTGGTACAAGAATTACTAAGTGGCGTCTATCATGAATTGGGGGAGTGGAGCCGAGCCAACCCAGACCTCGCGAATCCCGAACAACTTAAAAAAGACAACGAAATCGACATCTTATCTTCAAATAAGATAGAAGATGAGATGAAACTACGTTTAGAGAATATCGACATTCTTCTCGCTGAACATAAAGTAGAAGAGGCGATAAACGCAATAGAAGCAATAGAAGCAGAAGAAAGAAAGCATCCTTTATCGAATGAAGTTTCATCGTTTAAATCCGCTTTTCTGAAACAAAAAACATCGCTCGAGAATCAACTTGTTGAAATGACGGAACAAACCTTGATTACCGCTGCTGAATTAAAAACCGTCGTTCATGGGTTAGTTAAGCTCGGAAAAGGTCCTCTTGCACATCAGCTTTTTCTCAAATCAAAAGGAGCACGCCTCGTAAAAAACATTGATGTCTTTCTTCCATCATGTTCTTGTTACCCCGAAACATTTTCGGCTGCTTTATCTAACCTTATATTTTCCACAATTTCATCAACGACAAAAGAGATGAGTTCAATGTTCGGAGATGATCTCGTTTACCATAACAAAGTTGTTCAGTGGGCGGAATGGCAAATTGAGTTGTTTGTGCGGCTGGTTAAGGAAAATGCACCGTCTTCGGAGACTGTTTCGGCGTTACGTGCTGCAAGCGTCTGTGTTCAGGCCAGTCTTAATCACTGCGCGGCTTTGGAATCACAGGGACTGAAGCTTTCAAAGGTGCTTTTGGTGCTTTTGCAGCCGTACGTTGAAGAAGTTCTAGAATTGAATTTCAGACGGGCAAGAAAACTTGTTTTTGATTTTTCTGGAAATGATGAAATCCTTCCGTTGTCACCACGCCTTGCGTCACCGTTGTCTACTTTTGCTATATCTTCTGATGGCCTGCTTGTTGATAGCGGCACAAGGTTCATTTTCATGGTCAAAGTGAGTAAACTTTTTTTTATCTGTCTGCGTTGGTATTTTCTGTGGATTCTAACATGGAGATTGCTTTAGCAACCTAGATTACATACACCTAGGGCTGCAAATAAACTGAACGTTCAGCTAACAATTCGTGAACCGTTTACTGGGAAGTTCGTTTGTGTTCGTTCTTTTAATAAATGAACGAACATGAACAAGAAATTTTGTTCATTTACTTAAATGAACGAACATGAACATAGTTACAGAGGTCACGTTCGTTCGTTTATGTTTGTGAACATTCGGTAACGTGTTCGTTTATGTTCGATAGTTCATTGGGGTTTGAATTTTTTATATTTAAATACTCCAAAATTCCCACTAATAAAATATTTAATAAATAATAGTGGATTGTATTTTATTTAAATTATTAAATAAATATTATTTTAGTATACTATGGGTGGATCTACGTAATCAATGAGATGAAAGATACCAATTTTATTCAGAATTTATTACAAGTTTCATTTTGTTGTGTTAACTAGTTGTTTTCCATCCACGCGTTGCGGCGGGGACCCAATGACTGCAAAACGTGTGTCAGTAACGGCAAGCAGATACCGAATATCAAAACATAAATAAAATGTCATGAAAAGAATAGTCACTCCGTCCTAAAAAAGCGATTTTAAATAACATAATATATAATAATAGGACCCACACGTCCTACACGTTGGAAATTCGGTTGTTTTCAGTTCAGTTATTACGGTGCTAACACGTTAAAATATGGATGAGCTCGGTACCGGTAACGGCACCGAAAGTACCAATCCGGAAAATCATCGAAATTAGGTACCGGCACCGAAAATGCTTGGTATGATACAGTATGGTATTTGAAGGTAAAAATCAATAAATACAGGTATGGTTAATTTACATGATTAACCATACCGGTTTGATTACATGATTTGATACGATTTGCTCATCAATAATCTAAATATCTAAGTTAATTTACATGCTACAATTTATTTATTACAGAAAAAGACAAAAAATAAAGCAAAATAGTTGTGTATATAAAACCTCATTCAAACGAAATATAGTTTACTTACTGTGTGTATGAAAAGTAATTTAAACAGTGCAATTACTTGCATTGCTACGTTGCTACAAGATTTGATGAGCTCAGTACCAATCGGTACCGAAATCCTCAAAAGTGGGTACCGGTACCGAATATACCTGGTACGGTACGGCTCGGTACCGGTCGGTACTGGTACGGCACCGGTATTTGAGGGTAAAAACCGATGAATACCGGTGCCGAACCGGCACCAAAAATACATCCGGTTTGGTAAATTTGATACCGGTACCGATACCCAATACCATTTACTCATTCGTTAGTTGATGTTGTATTAATTCAATTATATTTTTATTAGTATATATGTTACTGTTCATTCAGCTGAGTTCATCCGGTTTGGTAAATTTGATACCGGTACCGATACCCAATACCATTTACTCATTCGTTAGTTGATGTTGTATTAATTCAATTATATTTTTATTAGTATATATGTTACTGTTCATTCAGTTGAGTTTTTAATATATAGATAATTTGTGTTTATGAACGTTCGTTTGAGCTCATTTATGTTCATGAACGTTCGTTACCTAAACTTAACGAACGAACACGTTCATTTTTCTGAAATTGGTCATTTATAAAAATGACGTTATGCCCACGGCACGACATAATGCATATGTTTTGCACAGGATATAGTGGATCAGCTAACTCGCCTAGTGATTTTGCACTTTGGTGGAAACGTTCTCGGTAGAATTTTGCAACTTTTTGATCAATACATGGATGAACTGATAAAAGCATTACCCGAACCATCAGAAGACGATAGTTTAGTGGACTTAAAAGAAGCTGTACCTTTTAGAGCCGAAACAGATTCCCAACAACTTGCCCTTTTGGGGACCGCCTTTACCATTGCAGAGGAGCTATTACCTATGGTCATGTCCAAAATTTGGAGTGTCTTAAACGAAAGCAAGGAAGCAGCAGAAAACGGAGTTAATAATGACAACATTGCCCCTCTAGTGAACAATATGATAGATTATAAGGACTGGAGAAAGCAGCTTCAGCATCCACTGGATAAGCTTCGAGATCATTTCTGTAGACAATATGTTTTGAATTTCATTTACTCAAGAGATGGTAATACACGACTCGATGCACACATTTATTTAAGCGGCGAAAGTGATGATCTTAACTGGAATTCTGATCCGTTGCCTTCTTTGCCCTTCCAGGTTAAGTGTCTTTTTAATTGGGATAGGATTACGGTTTGTTTACGTCATTTGAGTTTTGACCTTTGGTATGTGAGTTTGCAGGCACTGTTTGGAAAACTGCAGCAGTTAGCAACAGTTGCTGGGGATGTATTACTTGGGAAAGAAAAGATACAGAAGGTGTTGCTTGCGAGGCTAACGGAGACAGTAGTCATGTGGTTGATGTCTAATGAAGAGGATTTTTGGGGCATTTTAGAGAACCAAGTGTCGAAACTTCATCCGCAAGGGTTGCAACAGGTAAACTTATCCATGAATGATAACTAGGGGTGTTCAAAAAGCTCGCCGCTCGTGGCTCGCTCGGAAAAAGCTCGAATAAAGCACAGCTCGAAAAAAGCTCGGTTGTAAACGAGCCTACTCAGCTCGACTCGATTTGTAAACGAGTGGAGCTGAAGCTAGGTCTGGCTCGGCTCGTGAGCTCACGAGCCGGCTCGAATTATTTTATTTTATATATTTTAATTTTAAATGTATTAAAATAAAAAAAAAATATGTTGGGAGAGGGTTGAAGTGTTAACATTTTAAGTTTAATTAATCAATAACTATAAAAATATGGGAAAATAAACAAAAAAACTATACATATAATACTTTTAATATGCCTTTCGGTTTTTAGAATATTAGAAAAATAATAATACATATAGATATGTTTATTTATTGTTTTATATTTTATGGTATCAATATTTGTAAAAATAAATAAATAAATAAAATAAAATAAATTAAATTAACGAGCTGACTCGATTTGGCTTGAGCTGGCTAGGACATTTTATGAGCCGAGCTCGAATTTTAGCTCAACTAAATAAACGAGCCGAGTCGAGTCGAGCTGGCTCGTTTAAGTTCAAGCTCGAGCTTAACCTGGCTCGGCTCGATTACGGCCCTAATAATAACTTATTACTGTAAATTCATAAGAAGCTAGCATAACTGAAATAATTTTCCCACTTGTAAAGCTACTGTCTACTGTAAATTCATAAGAAGCTAGCATAACTGAAATAATTTTCCCACTTGTAAAGCTACTGTCTTTTACCTATGTTTCTCACTTTCTTGCTTTTGTAATTGTATTTGTAGCTTTTATTTATTAAACTTATTACCAAGTTATAATGTAAAAGTCATGGAGATCAAGTAAGGAGTATATGGAAATAACCTATATCAAAATGCTTCAAGAATACCTTCAATCAGTAGAATAGTTAAACCTTTCATGTGATCTGAACACCTTTAAATGGTAATGTAAGCGCCTTTAACGGTCACCTGCCCGGTGCAAGCTGCGTTTTACCTGCTTTTATTGGTTAGCGGGGTATTGGTGTGGCCTTTGAGCTTTTCAGTGAAATATATGAAAGTATGTAAGGCTCATAAGTAGTGGCTTGTTTATTGCAGTTAATTCTTGATATGCACTTCACTGTTGAAATCGCACGTTTCGCTGGTTACCCTTCCAGAAATGTGCAGCAGGTGGCATCATCGATAATTGCTCGTGCTATCAGAACGTTTTCGAGCGGAGGTCTAAACCAACAAAGGTAAACCCGTCCCTTGATGTTTGTTTCTCATATTGATTTTCACTTAACTCTTTGATCTCACTACTCAGTGTACTTCCGGAGGATGAATGGTTTGTTGAAACCGCCAAGGCCGCAATAAACAAGCTGTTGATGGGAGGTGAGGACGGGTCAGAAATTTCTGAAATCGATGAAGACCATATAATCTTGCATGATGACGACGACGATGATGACGATGATGATGATGTTGAATTACATGACGAAGTGATTTCGGATTCTGATCGATCACCATCTTCTCTATCAACAATTACCTCATCCGAGTCGTTTGCTTCTGCTGAAAGTCAAATGTTGGATAGCCTCTCGGATTTTTCAGATCATGACGCGTGACGTGTTACTTTCTGAAGCGTGAATCACGGTTGTCTACCCTCAGGTTATTGATGCTGATTCTTGTCATCTTGTGTGATATTTTTACTAAAATAGAAACTCTTCATAGTTTAATGGATTTCTGGCCCGGTCTATTGTTGTATGTAGAATAGTCAGGTGAGGGATTATGACAACAAGATCATTACATGGCATTAATTGAATTTATTTCTAGTTGGTCAACATGTGACAATTATCAGCACCATGTTTGGGTAACAAGTCAAAACAGGTAACTTTTCAGCGCTAATACAAGCATGTTGTGTTCGGGTAGATGTGCAAGAATTTTGTCGTCTTTTTAAAATGTGGATATGTATCATTACAATACTAGTCTACATCCCAATATTCATAAATCATCAAAATGAGAATTATGTATCTTGGGAGGGCTAGCACTTTTCATGAGCTGAGCTAACTCAGGTCTGTTCAGGCTCCAGCCTGGCTCAAGTCAAAATACTCAACCACGCTAAAAGATTGAGCTTAAACTCGGCTTGGGTACAATTATTAAATTTTTTATGTTATGAAAGATCAAATACATCAAAAATCTGGCATGTATTTTTTTTTCATCGGCCTGCCCTAGCCCGTTCGACCCACACCAAGATGTCTCGCTACTTTTAGAATCACTTAATCTTGTCAAGTCTAGAAACTGCACACGAGTAGCTTGTCGCTTGTGTTTCCATTCATTTAAGGTTTGCCCTCTAATGTTTCTGAATTCCACTCCCAATGTAGTTTTCCTGCTAAGTGTATAATAAAGAGTAGCATGGCTTGTTCACATGAGCAAAACATATCTCAAGAGGTGGCGAAACGGGTCCGGTCTAGGGTGTTAATTCCTAACAGGGCACGGAAATTGTAGGTTTGGGCTTGGTCCATACGGATGCGGGTCGAACCTGTGAAAACATTTACTTTTGCGGGTCATATTCTTGTCAACCCAGCAAGTTCTCAAGTTGACCCGTTCTACCCATTTATTTGTTTTTTTTAGCATTTGACTAATATAATTAACTTTAAACTTTTGCGGGTCCGGTCTAGGGTGTTAATTTCTAACAAGACACGAAAATTGTGGGTTTGGGCTTGGTCCATACGGATTCGGGTCGAACCTGTGGAAACGTTTACTTTTGCGGGTCATGTTCTTGTCAACCCAGCAGGTTCGCAAGTTTATCCGTTCAACCCATTTGTTTTGTTTTTTTAGAATTTGACTAATATAATTAACTTTAAACTATTTGGTTATTTTTTGCCAAATTTTAAAAATAAACTGGCATGATTTAAACACAAATGCTTCAAAATAATATGTAAATTTAGAGCTTCATAGTAGTTGTGTAAGGGTGTCCGGGGCGTACAGCGGGGACCAATTCGGTGACCACATCCACCGATCGGGAACACCGCCGCCATCGGTGCGGGGACCCGAATCGGGGAGTGGATTCGGTGTGGAGGCACCGTGTTGAATGGCACGAATGTTGAGGAACGGTCGGATTTGGCAACGGTCGGATTTAAAAAAAAAATCACTTATTTTTTAAAACATATATAAATAACCACACCATTCACTCATTTTTTATACTCTCCAAACCACAACAATTTCACACATTTTTTATACTCTCAAACCACATCCACTTCACTAATTTTTTATACTCTCAAACCACACCCACTTCAAACCGAGCAATGGAGAACTAACCCCGCGAAGCCAAGAAAAAAACTAAGGGACGGGGCAAGCAACCGTCTCGTGGTGGTTCGAGCGGTGCAAGTGCACAATCACAACCCCCTTTCGGATATACTCCACAACCCCCGTTTTTTTTCCAACAACCTTCACACCCCTCCTTTTACAACATTCAAGCAACCAACCTTCAACCCAATTTCGGCTATGGTTTTCAAAATTTGTTATCAATGGATGTTCCTCCTCAATCCCCCGCCTTCGACCCATATGGTTTTCGTTCCCCACAAGTTCCATCGGTCCAAGAAAATGTTGAACGTCCTCTACCTATTTGGGACGACGAGGACGATGAGGTAGTGCCCGAAACTCAAAATTTGGGCGACGAGGACGATGAATATAATGTGGATGCAGACGCGGGCAACAAAGAAGATGACGCTCGGGATAAAAAGGGAAAAATGACGAGCGAAAAATGGACAAAGGTCCAAGAAGAGGCGTTGGCGAAGGCGTGGGTACATTGCTCTACCAACAAAAAGAAGGGCAATCAACAAAACCGCGATAGTTTTTGGCGTAAGATTTTAAATCATTTTAACGCCACCGTCGGTGGAAGTAACCGGACCGTGCATCAAGTACGGTCTAAATGGGGCCCGATGCACACGAAAATAAACTTTTTCAACGGCCTATACCAACAAGCGGTAAAAATTATATTTTTTAACATTGTATATTTTTTAATTTTCTTTACTAAGTTCATATTTTTTTAACACTTATTATTTTATAATATGTAGGATCGCACACGAGGAAGCGGAGTCAAGGATCTCGACGTGATGAAAGTCGCTTTAACAGAATTTAAAGAGAGATTTCCGAACGGTTTTCAACATGTCGAGGCGTGGGAGGTCCTTCGAAAACACGACAAATGGGCCCAAGTCCCATTGTTGGGTGAGGAAGGGGAAGGTTCGGGACATAAAAGAAAGCCCGTTGAGGTGGACCCTTCCATACCCGATATGAACGAAGACCCCTCGCCACAAAGAGCACAACGGCGAGACAAGCGTCAAGCGACATCGTCCGAGGGAAGCTCGGCCGAGTTAGCGGCACAATTCAAAGAGTACACCGCCATGAAAGAAAAGAAGCACGCGATTGAATTGGAGGCGGTTGAATTGAGGAAGCAAAGAGAGGCGCAGGCTCTCGAGCTCATATCGGAACAACGCGAGACGATGAAAAACTACAATTACGATCGAGATATGGAAACATTCATCAAGCCGCACGAGGATGCTCCGCCAAATATGTTGCCGTTCATCCTCGCCCGAAAACGCGACATCGCTAACAAGTACGGGTGGCCAATCGATTTCTAAAATTATTATTTTCTAGTTTTAATGTAATTTTTATTTTCTAGTTTGAATGTAATTTTAATTTTCTAGTTTGAATTTAATTTTAATTTTTATTTTTATTTTCTACTTTGAAATGTCTTTTGTTAAATTTTATTTAATTTTTATTAATATTTTTTTTATAAACATGCATAAACAACAAATAAAAAAAAAAAAAAAAACCAAGTCCCCTAAAGAGGGGAGTGCCGCCATCAAAATGGGGTGTTAGAGAAGTTTAAGAGGGGAGTTGACGTGGCACTAGCTGGTTGGTGATGTGTAAGAGAGGGGACTCCCCTCTTAGGGGAGTGCCCCTCTCACCCTAAGGGTGGAGGGTATAGTCAAACACTTTAGGGTGTTTGAGTGAAATTCTAGCCAATAATATTATGCCATGTCAACACTCAAACACCTTAGTGTGTTTGAGTGAAATCAGAGGGTATAGTCAAACACCCCTTAATTAAAAAAAAAAAAAAAAACCTCATTGGTCCCTCCTATCTCTCTCCTCTCTCCTCTCCTCTCAAACACACTCATTCACATCGGTGTATAGTCACCGATTTTGAGAGTCTCTCTCATGGTCACCAAATGCATTTGAAGGGAGGGTATAGTCACCGATATGTTTATCCACTCAAACACCCAACTCAAACACCCTTATACCCTCCACCCTAAGAAGATGACACAACAACCAAGCATGGAACAAACAACAATGCAACCATAGTACAACTATTGCATGCACAAAACACTAACAAAGCATGGTGTATAACCTCTATTGCAACAAAATGTTGCAAATTAGAGTATTATATAATTAGAGTATTATATAATGTGAAGCAAAAGCAAAGTTATATAGCTAGAATTTAGTTTGACTTATCCTTCGTGTGTGCGCGCGTGTGTGAGAGAGAAGGAAACGTTTAGACCATAAGTTTTTCAGACCATAAAGTTTTAGTGTTTTATTTTATATATCTACATGTCATACTAATATCTCCTTTATACGATGAAGTTAATAATATGTAGTTGAATATATGTAAATACTTATATGTATCTTGATAAATTTGATGGGAATTACAAGAAAAAGAACCAACACTCACAAACTTGTTTACAAAATAAGAAAAACACACAACTTTTATAAAAAAAATCCAACATTATAAACTTGAGTCAAAGAAAAATATGGTAGAATTGAAGTTTTTCATAATCACAATATCTTAAAAATGTGGTTTGATCGATATTCCGAAGTGTTGGCTCTTTTCTTCTTTCACATTTTGAGCAAATATAAGCTCTCCATCTTGGTTGGTCGTTTTGAAAGTGTAATGTCTGAATTTTGTTCTGTATTACATATCTAAATAAAGCTTTAAAAACAACTTTTGAGGAATAAAAATCTAAGAGAGAGTGTTACAACATGGCAATGTCGATAATTTCATATAATTACACTTTAGAGAAACAATAAATGAAAGATGGATATAGAACATCCGCAATTTAAAAACACAATGCTCATAATTTATTCCTAGTTTTACTTCTGTCCAAATCTAATCTAACTTATAATAAAACCCCTCAGATGTTGACGAGTCGCAGTGTCGAGTCTTTGACAATGTCATATCTTCACATCTTCAATCTTGATCTGTCTCTGGGCTTCTCTCTCTCAATCTTTTCTTGCATGTCTTCAGACTCCCCCTTGCAATATGCTGGTATTTCTTCAATTCATCAGCATCATCAACTTTAGGATCGTTGTCTGGCTTTCCATCTTCAGAATCCGAAATCTAGCACTCTATCTTCAGATTCAGAATTGAAACTTGGCTATTCCTGCACATTCTTAACCCAGAAATAAATTTTCTAGATTTAACAATTTGTATGCACCAACATGCTGATATAAACAGATAACTCCCTCTCATGAACATATACATTAACACCAACTCTCCCTCAGATCATACACACAAGATGAACCACTTGTTGATATAAAAACATATTTTGACAATTTAAACACACTCCCCCTCACAACAATGTCATCATGTTTAGCACTTGGAATTTTGAAAATCAGCTTTCCAACATCAGTTGTTGAAAATCTTTTTGATTTTTTTTTTTAAATTATGCTAAAACACACAGAAAATCTTTTTGAATTTTTAATGTAAAGAAATGCAGTAAAGAAATATTTACAGACACTATATTTTGTGAGTTCGTGTAAGAGGATCATATCAATTTATGACAAGTCACAAGTACCGTTGAGCTTAGTTACACATTAAGAATTAAACAATTCACTTAGATTGCCAATATACTGATCCACTTAAATTTTCACACAAATTTCAACTAATTCAGGATATGAGTTAGGTGTTTTAAAGACTTAAACTCATTCATGTGTCCCACCTCTTGAATATACTCCCATATCTAGATCCCAATATTCAGTCTTACAGGTGAGTATACCACAGATGATATATGTCAGGGGAATAAATTATAGTGTGAGGGCCGTGAGAGCTCAGGTCGATCTTTCGATACGCAGAGAGATGACGGCTTCGACTTTCGGTGGGTCCCCTTTAGAGGATCTTTTGTATTACAACAGCAATGACTATCAATTTTATTGTTTTATCAATTTGCTGAGGGCTGCGCTATATTTCAAGCATGCGGAAAGTATTCTCCGGGGACTAGGCCATTGCTTCCGCAAAATCAGAAGTCCCGGGATAATACCCCAGATATCACTGAGCATAAAGACCTAGTATCTCAGAAAGAGGGACCTTTCAAACGAGATTTCAGGGGTTACCTATATATCCAAGTAGTGTTCCCCACGAAATAAGCAAGTTTGAATTTATGTTTATATCCCGAAAAAGTTTACTAAATGTATGAAAACCTATCGGCATATCATCAGTGAGACTGTTTAACGCTATTTAAACATTACATTTCTTTAGCATACTGTGACTGTCTACTGATGTACTATCATTTCCTCTTCTTTGACACAAAAACTCATTTTTGAATTTATCATGTTTTTGTCTTTTTCAAAGTTTCAAATGTTTTTGGATTTTCTAAAAACTTCTACTCCCCCTAAAATGCAAACACATTTTAGGAAATTTGAAAACTACTAGACTCTTGACCCACTTGAAACATAACATAAACTGTACAAAAACTTGACAACTGACATCGAATCACTTCAATTCGCCATCCACTTGGCATAAACAATCAGAACTCCCCCTATCACAAACCATTTTTTCATTTAGATCTCAAAACACTTAAGTTTGTTTTAATCAAAATGATTTTTCCGGAAAATGAGTTTGTTTTTTACCATTTGTTTATAATAAAAAACTCCAAATAATGCCACATGTCATTCTCTCCTTCAACCTCATAAATTTTATTTATATTTTTTAATAAATTTCTTTTAATATTAATATTAATATTAATATTAATTAATAATCAATATATAGATATCACTTATTTTTAACTTTATCTTTATCTAAAATTAATAAATAATTTCAATTTTGCAGTTTAGACCCTTTGTTTTTTACTTTTAACCCAAAGTTTTTCATCTTTTGCAATTTAATTGTAACTCTTTTTTATTTTCAATTTTGGTCCACCATACTTTTCATCTTTCCCAAGTTTTTCGTTTCGTTCTAACTTTTGTGAGTTAACGCACCGCAACGTGCGTGTGGGGTTTAATATTTTTTCGTACATTTTTTTCCTTTTTGATTGCCCATCGCGTCACATCTATTTTTCTACGTTAGACAAGTTCGTCCAACACGCAGGTCCTGGATGGACTTAGTTATTTTTTTCTATGTTTTATGTTTCGGTTTAATTTCTCAGCAACGAGCGTGCGTGATTCAAAGATTTTACGTCTGTTTTTCACTCGGCGTTATTTATTTCCCATTTTTTTATTTTGTTTTTACGAGCTTTTCCGGTGTTTGTGGTCGCTGACAATGGTATAGTATTGCTACTACTTAACACAGTTTTATGACAACCGCTGCAACGCAGGGGCTTAATACTAGTATACAAATAAATAAAACATAATCCTCTTATTAAAACTTTCTTTAGACCTCACTTGTAATTTTTTTAACAAATTAAGTTATTATAGAACTTTAGTTCGATTCGATATACATGTATAGTACAGGGACTATTTCTGTAAGTTGGTTTTATAAAAAAACCATATATCGCTAGGTCAAGCCTCAGCTCCTGTTAAACCTTCACTTCTGTATCATCTTCTACGCCTCTAAAACCCTAACCCTAATCCTCCATCAATGGCGGCGATTCCACCATCCATCGACGCCGCCGCCACCGCCGCCGTGGACGCCTTACTCAAATGGAAGACCAAACAATCCGATTCCCAAAACCCCCAATTACTCCCCCAAGACGATTTCATCTATCTCAATCTCACCCTCAAAAAAATCCCACAAAAAGGCTCAATCAACGGCCCCAGAGCAAACCCTAACAAAATCCCTCTTCCTCACCCCATCGTTTCAACAAATTTCTCCGAAATCTGCTTAATAATTGACGACAGACCCACTTCGAAGCTGACGTCAGCAATCGCGAAGAAGAAGATTAAAGAAGAAGGTATTTCTGTTACTAAAGTGTTGAAATTGTCTAAGTTGAGAACAGATTATAAGCCGTTTGAAGCGAAACGAAAGTTGTGTGATTCGTATGATATGTTTTTTGCTGACAAAAGGGTGGTTACTTTGTTGCCTAAGTTGTTAGGGAAGTGGTTTTTTAAGAAAAAGAAGTTGCCTTTAGGGGTTGATTTGAGTCATAGGAATTGGAAAGAGCAGATTGAGAGAGGGTGTGGATCTGGGTTGTTGTGGTTTGGTACGGGGACGTGTAGCGTGGTTCGGGTTGCGAAGGTTTCGATGGAAAGAGATGAGATTGTGGAGAATGTGAAGGCTGCGATTGCGGGTGCTATTGGGTTTGTGGGGAAGAAGTTGGGGGGTGTTAGGTCTTTGCATTTGAAGTTGGCGGATTCGGTTGCGTTGCCGGTTTATCAAACGTTGCCCGATGTCAAGTTGAGGATCGAGGGGGCGCGGGTTGAACGCTTGGAGGGAGGCGAGGAAGTGGTGGAAGTTGAGGAAGGAAAGAAAAAGAAGTCGTCGAAAAAGGGTAGTAGGATTCATGAAATGGATCTTGATGTAAATGAAGTTGACGAGGGTGAAGTCGAAAACGAAAACGACGAAAATGTTGATGATGGTTCGGATGGTGGTTTGGGTAAGAAGAAAAGGAAAGGGGATGGGATTGAGGTGGGAAAGAAGAAGAAGAAGTCGAAGAAGGGGAAGGGTGTTGAAGTTGATGTTAGTCGTGACTCGGATGATGAAGTTGTGGAAGAACTGAAGCCGGCGAAAAAGAGTGTGAAAGAGAAGAAGAGGAAGGGGGATGTGATCGAAGAAAGTGATGTTAGCGACAAAATAGCCAAGAAAAAGGGGAAGAAAGTAGGAGATTCTGGGAAGAAGGAGAAGAAGAAAGGAAGGTCAGTGTCTAGAGTTTAAAGTGTCTGTTTTGATGATGATATATCATAGAGAATTCGATTAATAGCTTTGAGTTCTGCATTTTTGTTATGTTAAGTTAATTTTGGATTATGGTATCAATGCAATATTTTGTTAAGTTATTAGTTTGCAGTGAACTTTGCAAGATTCTTGTTGTGAGTTTTTCTTGATTTAAGTAACTTTGTTCGAAAACTATTGCTTTCTTGTCAAGATCGATAGAAACCGTATTGACGAATTTAGATTTTGGGTTTTAAAGGTTCTTTAGAATCAGATTTTCAATTCGTTATATTGATGATGTATACTGATAACTAAATATTGTTTGAAAAGCTTGCTGCTTTCTTGTTAATTTCGAATGAAAACCGTATTGTGGTTTCTAAATGGTTGCCGAGTTTTTTTTTTTTTTTTTGAATAAAGGGCATCGCCCGGTAAACTATATAAAACACAATGAAAAAATTACACCATCAAAGGGGCATTCCCCCGTATCATCCCCAAAACATGCTTTGGGGACCAAAAATAAGAAACCATACAGCCGTGTCTCGGGTTACAAAAGAACCTAACACTACTACAAGTATCAATGCTAACAATACGACACAGCCATATTTGATAACAAAAGTTACATGTACGCCTAATAATATAGCGATACCGATGATAATTCACGATCCATGGAGACTTGATTTTCCATATATCAGAGTTGACACAACGCCCTTTTGTGGATCCAAAAATCAGCTGCTTGGAGAATACCATAGAATCATAAGGCCTGAATATCAGCCAGGCCCACCAGTACGACATATACCCTCTTTGGGCATTCGAAACGTATAGACTAGCAACCCAAAGCTGGGCCATCAAGTAGCTGCAATCGGGCAAAATTTGGGCCATCACTCGTTGCTTAACAACCCAAAACTGGGCCTTCCAAAACTGAATAGTCCACCAGCAACTATTAAGCCTTTGGTATACACAGCTTGTACCCCGAAATAAATCTGAACCGTCTGATTAGAGGCCCAATACTGCAGCAGCCAGCTCATCCGAGAATAACCCACCCGGATCATATAAACCCGGAAACCCAACTCTAAGAGATTAGTAGCAAACCAGCAAACCCAGGCATACCACATCCGAGGATAACAAATCCAGTGATCCAATACGGAAACATCAGGAGAGCACCAGCAGAGCCGTAACCATAATATGGGGGCGAGACTCGGAAATGGAGCACAGAGGCCACAGACCTGGAATAAGAGAACCTGAATAAAAAGACAGACAACATTGCAGCCTGAACCTTTGACTCTGCAGTTCCTCATTATACCATCAGCCGTTTTTACCATAATACCCCTGTAGCTGTTGATTAAATTCTGCATTATAACACTTTGCCACGGATGCCTGATTCGGTATATTTTCCAACTATGATGTTTCCAGCTCTCGTAGGGCCATGATTTGTGAATATACCACCTCCCAAGAGCCCAAAACATCATATTACGGGACAACCACACATATACCTGGTTCCCTTTGATCGGCATGTTATACCAAGGCTTGAAAAACAGACAATAGCCAGCCACGACATAAAAACTAGAGCCATTAGCAGCACCAATACAAACACAGCAGGTCCAAACAAGAATCTGATGCAGCCAGCTCTCAGCGGCCATATAAATACAGCCTGTTCCAACCCTTCTCAGCAGAGAACACCAGTGCCAGGAGATCCCGAGGCAGGCAGCCCAAGTGATCAGACGAAGCTGATAAAACCCATACTTTGACCACCTATGTATGCAGTTTGTATGATCCGTTATCATACGAAACCTGTACCCGTAACTCGAAGCTTGGTCATATATGCAACGCAGCCTCATACACTGGAGATTCCAGCACTTGACACTCCCAGACAGCAAGAAAACGATCAGAGCCAGATTCAGAAACCGCAGATTTATTCTATCGCACTTCCAGACATTATCCAGCACAAACATCAAAAACAATATAAAACCGTATTGTGGTTTCTAAAAGGTTGCCGAGTTTTCTTGGTTCTCCAAGACTCGTAAGTTTATCAAGTTTGATTCATTTTTTATTTATTATGAAGCGGAGTTGTTTATTCTTTTGCTGGGGTTATATGCTTTAAGAGTTTGAATACACTAGTTTTCTTATTTTTGAGTTTGATAATACCACTTTCGTTTGCTATTATCCTCTACATTTTCACTAGTGTTCTTCCCTAGCTTCAAGCTAGTAGTAAGCACCTTGAACACTCTTATTTACTTCTATTTTTAGTGGTTAAAAGACTTATTATGTTGAAAATCTTATGAACATTAAAAGACATATTCATGAAACTTAAACATAAAGCTTATATGCATGATGAATCTTGATGAAATGGTGATGTTTTACATATGTGTGATATTTGTTGAGATAATGATGTTAACTATCACATAAAGCTTGCTAGATTGTGATTAAACACATGATCTAGCAAGTGGAAGGATGATTATGTAACAACATGAAATAATCATCTTCTAGTAAACACATGAACTTGATAAATGAAATGATTTCTTGAAAAGTAATAAACAAAAGAAGCTAGTAAACTTATAAGTCCAAGATTTATGAATGATTTTTCCAAGAGAAACAAGTGTAAAATATGATTTTTAGAAGATCATGATTCTTACATAAACCAATATTATTTTTGGTGGAAAAACAAGTGTATGAACACTTGTGAAATAAGAGAGTTAATGAAATCAACATTTTTGTAAATTATGTTTACAAGTTGTAAACACCAAATCTTTTCAAGAATGGAATTTTTGATGAAATAAACATACTTTAAAGAGTAACTAAGTCTACCAGAGAAATTGCCAAGTTACTACAAGTTTTGAGAAAGAACAAGTTCATGTTGTCATGTAACTTACTTGATTTTAACACTTGTTAGACGAGAAATGAGTTGTTGATTGTTGATGATGTCTTAAAAGAAAATAAACACATGTTTTGAAAACATGGGAAACCTCCATTTTTAGGGGAAACTCTGCCAAAATTTTCTAAATTTTGACACTTAGAAAATATAAGTTTTTGAGAAACTTATTCCCTAAAAATGTATCTAAAAACATTTACCAAGGTTTCCCAAACTTTTGTGTTAAGAAATGAGGATTTCTTCAAGAATAAAAAATTGATATTAAGTATGTATATTTTTGAGAAATATATATATATATATATATATTGATCACCAAATTTTGTGCTAAGTGTATGTAGTATGTATTATATACGAATAGTGTATTAGGACTTGAAAATACACTAAATACCCATAAGAGTAAGAATACAAAAAATACACATACAACATACAAGATACAAAACTCGGGTGCAAAATACAAGAAACTTATATTTATTTTTGAGAAAATAATATGAGTAAGACACTTAGTTAAAAATATAAATTATTTTTAACACAAGAAAACATATACAAAAGATAGTGACTGTACTTGTGCGATACAAGTCTAGTGACTAACGTTAAGAAAACACGTATAGGTCACGACGTTAATTAAGCAAATCTGGTGAAGTTACGACGCAAGGAACGCAAAGTTGTGAGTTCATGCTCCCCCTTTTTCCTTTAACTGTTTTTGGTTTTATAATTTCGGGGGTGAAATACATGTTACAAATGTTATAATGTTTACAAGTGGTATGAAGGGTACAAAAACATTCAAGTGAAACATTCTAGATCATGTCCCAAATAGGGTACCATAAGAACCATTAATCAACGTATACATTCAGACCGCGGAACAAAAGGTTAGATCTAATGGGTTTCAGGCAACCCCACTCTTGGCCTACTTCTACCAATGAGTGCTTCTGTGTCTCAGTCAAAGTCGACAAAAATGCCTAGGTTTGGTGGCTTCCTATGTCGTGACACATGTTAGTGGCCTTGCAAACCACTGGCGATCTCACACATTCAAACATTCTTAGTACGGAGTTACAGATACGTGTTACAAATACATTCAAACATTCATAGTACTCAGTTATAGATACGTTTTACAAGTTACATTCAAACATTCAAACATTCTACAAGTTACATACCATGTTTTCATTCAAGTATTTAAACATTCAAAACAATCACTGCATGAATTCACACCAACATATGTTGACGTTTTTCCAAAACTCACATGTATTTCAGGTAACTAAAAGTGGATGTGCCCGCGGTCTTACTCATGCTCTTGGATGTCGTCTATGTTTATCTTTAAATAAAGTTGTAAACTTTCAAGACAATGTTTTATGCTATCTCGTGATGTAAACACTAAACTTATGTTTTCAAGTTATGAAATGTTTGGCATTTGAAATTATTTTTACGAGCATGTAGTATGTTTACCTTTCGTATGCAATGAGAACCTTTCATGATCACACCTCGTGCTTCCGCCGCAGAAAGGGGTGTGACAGTGTAAGGCCTTACCCAAACTTACTGTGTGTTTGATTGGACCACTTTGATTTTGTGAACGAGAACGATAATGATTGAACGCCATGTGAGATTGAATCTGATCCATGTCTCATTGTTCAATTGATGTCTTTTACAGAAAGGATAGATGACGAAGATTTGCCATAAGTCTACTATCTTCATGTAGCAAGCCGTTGCTAAAGAGAAGATACATTGGTTAATGACTTTAAAGTGTCATGACCTGTTGGGGGCAGCTATGTGTAGCTAGAACACCGCTGGCTGTCTGCGTTGATATCTTATCAGAGACCGTCCAAGTGGGAGCTGTTGGAAATTATGTCCGGTTCGATAAGTCAACGCTGTCGACCGGGTCTTGACCCATAAGAGTTACACCTTGGGCAACGAACTAAAAATCCACTTAACCTGTTTAACTGGTAATTACAAACATTATACGAGATAAATCATAATCATAAGCGGGTATTAACCGAGAGACGGGTACATGGACCGGGTGACACGGGTATTCTCACCCTACGCCACTTGTCATCCACCTAACTTGTAGCCAATCAAAACACATGCAATTTTGCATGTCTTGACACTTGGCGAGCATGCAAGTTGTCCATGGTCTATATATATATATATATATATATTTTGGGTCTTGTATTGTTGGAAAATGATGAACAAAATGAAGAGATGAGAGAACACCACCGGCCAGAACCGCCGAGCGCCGCTGCCGGCCAGAACCGTCGCCGCCGCCGCACGCCCTCTGGCCACCTCCGTCTTCACCACCTGCCGCCGCCTGCTGCCGCGGCTGACTATCGCCGGCTGCCGTCGCCGTCTATCGCCACCGGCTGCCGCCGCTTGGTGCCGCCTCGTTCGACGCGTTTCGTTGGTTCGTTTACTAGCACTTGTTCGTTGAACCTCGGTGTCTCGACCGGTTAGTCATTAACCGAGGTATATCTTTCTCATCGGTAGTTAAATATATTTTACTGTGCTCGTATTTGCATGTAACCGGATCCTGTCGGTTTTCGTTTTGTTGATCACTTGTTTTTATTTCCGCTGCGTTTTTATTAATTAACTCGTTTAATTAATTAACTATTATTTATTGAACCGGGTTTTTGATAAATAAAATTTTAACCTATCACCACGGAAACCCAACATAGTTTTGCATCAAGTCTTTGACACAAGGCACATAACACTCAACAATCAGGACAAAGGCCGATTAGTGCATGTACCCTTTTGTCTTTCGGCTATCAACGCCACCACATGAGGCATGATTAACCATCCCCCTCTTTTAACGTTATTTTCACGAAATTAGTAAAATAACGTTAAAATTAGTGCACTTTCACTTTTGCCCCCCGAATGTCCACACATATATACATTATATGTGCATACCGCAAGCGAGGCTAATACGATAAGCCTTAGATGTATAGTTGAAATGGAATATTCCCGACAAGACGTTGTTCTCTTAAGCCTTACACTGTTACGATAAGGCTTAAGGCTTTCTATAATCAATCAGATTAGTTAAAGTTTATTGTGTATTGTTTTCTCTAGTTGTAGTTAGAGTCGTCTCTGTCTTGTAATTATGGTTGAGGGACGTTTTAAGAAAAATTATATGAACAGGCCGCGTTTTGTGATTAATAAAAATAAAAATTATAATTCTTATGGGAAAAAAAGGCTGCATTTTATAGTTCTCGTGCAGTTGTTTCGAAAGTGCGTCGTTCCATCATATACAATGATAAGATTTTGCAGGTTCAGGAGACTGTACAGCTTGTAACCGATTATGCAAAGAATACGGTGTCGACGTATGTTAGTATGCTGATGCTTGGTATTGGTCCAGGTTCTCGCTCTAATGATCATATTCGGCTAATAAGCCTCAATTTGGGTGGTCATTTTGAAGTCATTGGTTAGCGATGGTATGTCTATACCGATGGATGCACCTGATCAAGGGCCTTTGAAGCTTTAACACTGAAAACACGATGACATAAAACGATGACGAGGAAGACGATTGAAAAAGAAATTATAAATATGATTTAAATCAATATTAAATTAAAAAAATATTTATTTTTTTAAGAAGAAGATCAAAGGCAATACGATACATTGTGCGCTGGGCAATCTTATAAAATTGTTTAGGTTGAATAGTGTGAGTGAGCATGGGATGATTTGCATCAATCTAGAAAGAATGTTGGGCCTAATGTAAAGGCTGTGCAAGTTTGGTATCAAAATAGGCCCTATAGCTTTCAGTTCTCAAGTCTCTAAACTTATGAAGTCTCGTTTCTGTAGTGGACCAATTCGTTAACATACCAACGAGCCATTTTTTATTAACATAATGACACCGAGCCCTTATTGCAGCCCATGCTACTGAATCAGCTTCTTTATTTTTAGTGCCAACAATTAAGAATTGTTTTCTCGTACTTGTTGCATCAAAAACCAAATCACAAGCTTCTGATAAAAAAACGAGCGTGAATAATAACAGGGCTTGGTATTTTTTTGGATGATGAACTGCGAGTTAGATTTTATTATTAACTAGGGGGTATTCGAGCGTTTGCACGTTGTGCGACATTCGGTGTTGTTTTCACTTGGTTATGGCAGCGAGATTTGGTTATGTGGATAACTGAATATCATTAAGTTATCACGCTGCTGTTAACAAACGCAGCCATCAAAAAATTGTATGTTCAGGCATTAATTACCCGTCGTTCTTGTTATTGGTGGACAAAAGAACGAACTTCTGTTAACTGGGTCTTAGTTCGTGAGGCTGCCTTTTCGACGGTGGATCTGAGTCTGCAGGTGAAAGCACGTTTGATGTGAGTATTTGTGTTGTGTGGATGTGTACATGTTTTGGTTGACTTGGCTTACCGTGGAATTCCAATTGATGCTTCGCTCTAGTTGTAATGCTTCCTTTTTGAGCTGGAGTTGAAGACCTGTTTCAACGAAACCAATTTGTATCAGCAGCTTATGTGTATATTTTATCTCTGGCCGGTTTGATTTAAAAACTGCTTGTAAAGAAATAAATGACTGTACAATAAAACATATTGACGAGGTATCAACCTGGGTTGTATTCTAACTGTTTATGTGGGTAAATTATATAATTTAAGCAAAGACAAAACGGGTCAGGGGCTAAACAGGGCAAAATGAGTCTTATTTGTACTTGTCTCGTATGTTCACGACGACCAAAATGAGTCTTATTTAACAGTACAAGAGCTCAAGTACTATCTAACCGCCCACAAGTTTACTATTGCTGGGGGAAAAAAGATAAGTAGGATCTTAACCCACATTTCTTGAAAGTTTGACAAAGAACACGCTTAGAAAACGACAGCGGCATGACGCGCATAGAGCACAGTGAAAAAATCAAGTAGCAAACACATTGACATTATACTTAATATTATCTGCAGCATTGTAATCTCTTTCTGTTCTGGTTGTATTTTGTCCAGCTACTTGCTGGTTTCCTATATTAATATATCATCGCTGCAAGTAACAAAAACTTAATATTAAAGATGGTAGCCGGCGTGAATAGTGCCGCCACCCTCTTTAATATTTAACGTGTTCGTTAACGACCTAAAACACAAACGGGGTCTCAGTTGAATGGCTGTGGTGTCTAGATGTTAACTGGTAGGCGTGGGTTAAACATGTGAAGTTTAGAAACTTAATCCAAAATAAGACAGGTTGAAAGTCATCCAAATGTTATTCATGTAATATGAAGTTTTGAATCCTCTGCATCAGTTTATTTAAACAAGTTGGATATATTTTTGATATGGTAGTTTTTATAAGAGTAAATTACTGTTTTGGCCCTTGTGGTTTAGCCGGTTTAACTCTTTCATTTTAAAAAGGAATCTTTTAATATATCAGACCCTGATGTTGCATTCTATAACGGTTTTGGCCCCTGACACTAACTTTATTATTTTTTTGCAATTAAGTGTAGGGGTAATTAGGTCATTATATACCTTAAGGGTTGTTTATGATAATTACAAAGTTCTTTTAATGTGTAAGTGATTATTACTACAATTACTCAAGTTTTTTTTTCTATTATTTCGTTATTTTCATGATTATTGTTTAACAAAATATGTTTCAAATATACAAATAAGTATGTATTATCATTAACCGTTTGTGATGAAACACTGGTTAACACCGATGGTTAACTAGCTGGATTGTCTCTTCTGTGGGTTCAATCTCCTTCTCTACTCGCCAAATGACTAAGGTCCTGCAAAACAGCAACACCGTTAGCTCGTTAAGAGGGGAATATGGGGGTTTCCCTCTTAACCGGGCTCCGGCATGAGAATAAGTACTGCTCTGAGGAAGAAAACAGTGTGTGTAGTGAGTGAAAGAGTGGAGAATAGAATGGAGTAACCTGGATGATGAAGGTTCCTATTTATAGCCGGATGGTGAAGGAGGGAGGAGCAACCTCGCCAGCTGTTATCGGGCGCCAGCTGTCCGACCAAGGGGAATATCCTCTTGGTCTCCTCTGCGGTATTCAGGATAGTGGTCCACGTGGCGCGCCGATATTCGTCCATGCTGGAGAAATCATGCTGCTGTTGTCGGTCTGCTCCCAGATTTGCTGCAGGTCTACATGGCGCTTGGTGACTGGCGACACGTGTTGTCCTTTCTGTCGGAAAGAGCATCTTTTGTGCCACCTTGACGTCTTCCAAAAGCTTCTGGATTTATTTGCTAATGTAGGCGCCATGTTGGATGAAAAAGTGGTGTGGTCCCTGCCATGTAGACAAGGAGTTGGGACCATACCTCTTCAAGTCCCCCCAGTCCAGTGTGCCTTCTAGTTGAGTTGATCGTCTAGGAGGGATTCTGGAGTTATAAGGGTAGTGGTAGTTGTTGTTTTTGTTGTTTTTTTTGAAAATGCGCTCTGGTTACCTTGCACGGTTGAGCCAAGTGGACGTATGGCGCGTGGCGTACAATGGTGACTGCGAAGTTGAGCCAACTGGACGCACGGCGCATGAAGGTTCCTTCTGAAAGAAGTTTCCTTTCTTGGAATGAAGACAACTGATGTGACTGTCTGGTGTCCCTGTCTTTTCGGAGATGAACAGTCGCCTTTTCAGATGTGTCAGTTGCTTTATCGCCATGGTGTTAGGTGTGTGCCACCCACTTTTCCGAAAAAAGAGGTGACGGTTTCTCTCCCTTATGACGTGTTTTCTCCCCATTGGTCGTCGATCTGTCTTCCTGACGGTCCACTACCTATCGCATTTAATACGATGGGTATAAATAGATGGCAGTTCCTTCTTTTTCTTTCACTTTCGAAATTTGAAACCCATTTTCCTCTCATCTTTTTCTCTATCTCTCTTCCTTTTTCACCTATTTCATCCCAATTTCTTCTTTTCATCTTCCAACATTATGTCTACTGGAGCAAATCCTTTGACTAAGAAGAGAAAGTACAAGCCTAGGAATCCTCCTGGTCCTGATCGGGCAACGATAGGTTGGAAAAAAGAAGAATTTCAAAATTTGGTTAGAGATATGGGTTTTCTTCTTGAGTGGGGTGCTCAGTTCCCGATTCCCAACTCCACCGCTCTGGACGCTCCTCCGGGTTATATAACGTTGTATGCGGCCTACTTCCGGGAGGGTAATTTTCGTCTCCCCATGAGGAAGTTCACTGCTGAAGTTTTGACCAACTATGGGTTACATATTTCTCAGATCAACGCCTTGGGACTTCCTCGTCTTACACATTTAGAATTTATATGCAAGGCCAACCGTATTGAGCCAACCTTCAAGATGTTTAACGTTTTTTACAACGTGAGTTACACCGGTGGTTTCTACTCCTTCAACTCCCGCCCTAGTGGCGTTAGTCCTTGCAGTTCCAACCCACCGAAGAGTCTGCATGATTGGAAGCAGAAGTTTTTCTATATCCGTCGTGGAGTCATTCCAGTCGATATGCATTACCGGGCAGAGAGTGAAGGGATTCCCAAAATAGACGTCTCTATAGATTTTGTTGAGCAAGAGTGGTACAAGACGTTGACGCGGAAAGCCACTTCTATTTCCCAACTTGAGGAGAGGGCGTTGGTGGGGGCTGGTATTAGCATGCTGTAGGTCCTGAAGAACCCTAGGGGTATCCCTGTTTATGGCTATCAGGGGAGAGGTATTAGTTTTGCTCATTTTCGTTTGTTTTTCTCAATGATTTCGTTATGCTCCTCCTCATGTTCTTGTATTTTACAGTTGGGTATAGTTTGTTGAATGTCCTTGATCCAAAGGCTGCTGGTGCCATGGTCGAAGCGATACTACCTGAGGACATGCCTGTGTGGTTGGATCAAATCCGTTACTGTTTCTGGCATCCTACCAGCGATAGTTTTGTTGCTTATGCCAATACTATCTTAGGTGAAGATGATGGTGATGAGCTTGATGATACTATTGACCCTACTCGAGAGGAAGTTATTGTCCTCTCGAGTGAGGGTTCTGACAGATCACGTGAAGGCCTAATTCCTCGTTCCCCGCTAAAAAGTCTAAGCTTCAAAAGGAAACTCCTCCTGCACCCTCAGAATCAGAGGTTGACCTGGGCGTTTTTAGTGCAAAGCGCGGTAATCTTCTGGAGAAGATATATGCTGCTTCTGGTTCTCAGGGTAGAGAAGATGTGCTTCTTGTTTTTTACTTCTCTTCCTTATTTTTGTTTCGCTTTCTTGACTGTCTTGATTGTTTCATAATAGGTGTTAAGTCGGGTAAAGCTCCCCGCAAGGTCGATATTTCAAAAATTACTCCTCCCACATCTCCACCCTCGAGGACCTTCGATCTGTCTCCTCCACATGCTGATCGGGGAAAAAGGAAGGAAGATGATATGGAAGTTGAACTGGATGAGGAGGTTTGTGGCAATGCTGGTGGTGCAGGTGATGCTGGTGCTGGTGGTAGGGGTGACGCTGTCTTAGAGGAGTCTAGTGAGACCACCCCCATCATACCGTTTATACCAAAGTCGTTCGGGATTCTGGCCGGGGGGTGCTTCTGGGACCCACCATAGTCCTGACTATGAGCATGTACAGGGTGGGTCTTGGGATACTCATAACGCTGCATGTGCTGATCTTCTACACGCCCCCCGGTGGAACTTGACTCAAGGTTCCCAGATGACTGATCATGCTAACTGCCGTGAGTTCTTTTCCCTGTCTCTCCCCCCTGCCGAGAGATTGTTCCAAAAAAGACGCAACCGGTTGGATCTCTTGGATGATCATATCCATGTTGGGGTTAATTTTTTTGCCACTGCACAAGAGATCGCCCGGGAATGGCAGCTGATGGGGGAGGATACTTTGGACTTTGAAAATGCGAAGAAAGCATTTGCTGAAGAGAGGGAACAGTTTAATACTGAGAAGAAGGGTTTGCAATGGAGGGTTGCTGATGCTGAGGAGAAGCTTGCAAAGGAAAAGAAATTGAACGTTGACAAGCAGAAAGATTAGGAGGTTGCTTGTGAACGGACAAACAAAGAGCTGCAAGCCCAGCGTGATGCTATTGTGAGGTTGTCGGGAGAGAAGCGCAAGATCAGTGACGAGGCTGAGGAGGAGCACGCTGCGCATCAAAAAAGGGAACAAGAGTATATCCAGCGCATAGCTAAGGTGGAGAAGTTTGGTGAGGAAAAAGTTGCTGAGATCAAAGCCTCCGAAGTCTTGGTTGAAGAAACCACTGCTGACTGCCAATGGCTGCTTGCCCGGGCTGTGCTTTTGGTAACTTTCGTTATGTTCGTTTGTTTTTTGTTAGTCGTTGTTGCTTCCCTCATAGGTGTATTATTTTCGCAGATTGCTGAGCGTATCGCAGGATCTGAAGAGTTAGCCAAGTATATGTACGATCTTGGTGAAGCTACGTATACTCATGGTCGTAAGGAGGGCTATGCTGAAGGTAGGGCAGTTGCTGAGGTAAAGGAACCATTGAAAAACTTCGAATTGTACAAAACTGACTGTGCTGCTCGCTATGCTGAGAAGCGACAAGAATTTGAATCTCTTGAATTTGGTGTTGTCAAAGCTACTGGGAAATTGTCTCGGAAACCTAACGGTATTGCCTTGTTGAAGAAAGCTCTTGGTGATGAAGATTGTGAAGCCGGGGGTGCCGACACTAGCCATCAGGAATGAAGGTTTACGGCCTGCGCGCCGTGTATGGGCTTGATAGCCTTATATCCATCTGACAATTTCATAAACAATTCACCTTAAACTTTGTGAACAATTTGCTCATGGTTGTTATCATTTTGTTACATTTGATTTATGTTTTTATGCTAACTGTAGGTTTTGCTTCTTATTTGCTGTGAATTTTGCTATCGTTACAATATGTGCATGTGTAATTACTTTGATTGGGTATCATGAATGAATGATGGCTATGAAATGTTATGCTGTGTTAGTTATCCTAGCGTCCCACAGTATTGTGTTATGCTTTGGTAAACTCTACAACGTTTGTTCTGTCTTTAAGCGCATGATTTGATTCGTGTGTACGAAGTGATCGATTTACAGGTTATTGTGTTGACCCAGCTATGTTCAGCTTTGGGGGCCTTACAATGTTTGTTTTACCTTGCTTTCGATGCTTTCGTGTTTATGTGGGCACGAAGTATTATTTGGCGTGATAGGCTTTAGTTGTGTTTTTGACCCGGCTGCGCACTTGGTTGTGGCAAGTCTTGGAGGTCTACAACGTTTCCTATGTCTGTGCCATTGATGTTTTCGTGTATGCCCGAAGTAATATATGCAGTTGTAACAAAAATTCGCATGGGATAAGATAGCCAACACTTCTTGTATTAGAGTTAAATGTGTTGGCGCGCGGCCATTACAAGTAAGATAAATTTCGATCGTCTACATGTAACATCTTCTTAGTTCCTGAGCATTCCAAGTTCTTGGGACCTCTTTGTTCTCCAGTGTGCGTAGCTTGTACGCTCCCTTTCCAAGGACTTCATCTATAACATAAGGCCCTTCCCACTTGGGAGCTAATTTTACCGGTTTCTCGGCGTTGGACGCCTCATTGTCCCTTAGGACATAGTCTCCGGGGTTGAATGTGCAAATTTGGACCTTAGTGTTATAGTATTTTTCCAGCTTGGTTTTGTATTTCGCTTCATTAATTGCCGCCATCTCTCTTCTTTCTTCCAGAAGGTCTAGGTCCAACCTCCTTTCTTCTTCGTTGTTGATCATGTTCATGGAGAGCATTCTCGGCGATGGCAGCCCAATCTCTGCTGGTATCACGGCTTTGGACCCATAGACTAAACTGAACGGTGTTTCTCCGTTGCTTGTTTTTGGCATCGTCCTATGGGCCCATAGTATGCTGGGTAGCTCGTCGACCCAGCCTCTTCGTTGCGTCCCCAGCCGTGCCTTGATACCGTCTACAATACTCTTGTTCACCGCTTCGACCTGGCCGTTTCCCTGCAGGTGCACAACCGAGGAAAAGGTGTGCTCTATATGCAGCTCTTTGAACCAGCTTTGGAGATCTTCTGCAGCAAAATTTGTTCCGTTATCGGTGATGATTCTCAGGGGCACCCCGAACCGACAAATTATTTGCTCCCAGTTGAACCTTCGCACTACGGTAGATGTGGTTGATGCCAGTGCCTTTGCTTCCACCCATTTTGTGAAATAGTCTACCGCGACTATGATGAACTTTACTGCTCCCGGGGCTTCTGGAAAAGGACTAACCATATCTATCCCCCATTGCTGAAACGGCCATGCCGTTGTTACGGGGACTAGTTCATTTTTTGTGCGCAACGTTTTCGGGGCATGTCTCTGATAACCGCTGCATTTCCTCAAGACCTTTACCACGTCTAGATGCATTCCGGGCCAGTAATACCCGACATTCGTTACTTTCGCTACTACCATTCTTGGGCCGGCGTGAATGTCGCAGATGCCCTCATGTACTTCACGAATCAGGTAGTTTGCATCTTTTGGATCGACACATCTCAACAACGGTCCGAGGTACGATTTCCTGTACAATATCCCATCAACCATCTGGTAATGTTCGGACTTGTACTGTATTTTCCTTGCTTCAGCTTTGTTTTCGGGTAATATTCCAGACTGGAGATACATGATTATCGGAGTCATCCAAGACGTCGTTCCCAGTTGAATAACGCTCACTTGCCTTAGCGGTACCGATGGATTGCTTAGAACTTCGATGCGCACATCCTTGGCTAGGTGCTGGAAACTGGTGGATGCGAGTTTACTTAGTGCATCTGCTGGTTTATTCTCGCTTCGGTTGATATGGTGCACCTTGTAGGAATCGAAGTTCTGTAGCAATGCTTTTGCTTGGTCTAGGTATAGCGTGTCACACCCCGATTTCCACGTGTCACCGGTGGGCCCGGTGGGGGAGTATCGTGACGTGGTTGGCAACATAATAGTCAAACAACACAATAATCAATATGCACAGCGGAAGCAAAATTTAAAATATGATACAACCGAATTTAATATTGTAATATCAAATGTCACAATATTCGGAAGTTTATCCACAGATGGATCGTAAATAAAATAGTATTAATGGTTCAACAGACTTCAGGCATCTTAAGCTTGCGAGACTTCTAGTGATGCTAAGGAGAAATCCCAGCCAATTACGCTTAGTACCTGCATTTAATCTTTTTGGGAAAATACGTCAGTTTACACTGGTAAATACAATCAACTGACTCATTTTGGAAAATGATTGAAAATTGGTTTGGATGCACGTGGCATAAACATTTTATTTAACTTGGGAGAATTATTTAATATTATAATCTTGTGAACGAATTACATGTTCCATGTGCGTTCAGTAGCCCGGATCTTGTCCGGGTTAAAGATCAATAGACACACCACAATATACTTTTTTGCACTGACGGGTGTACGCCTACACCCCGCGCTTAAGTCGTGGTCATTTCGTAAAATGATGCCAAGGATATCCGGGACATGGTCATTAACCCCCCCAAAGGCTTTAAGTAACAAGACTGTTTAAACGAGCCGATTAAATTTATTCAATTACCCACTCAACGGTGGAGGATTTGATGCCCGAACAAGCGGTATACTATATACCGTAACCCAAGCCCGTATAGGGAAAATAAGTTAAAAGTATTTACCTGAGCAATGTATAAATCACAATAAGCAAAATGCAAGTAGCTTTTACTAGTTCTCCTAATCTGGAACGAAGGTTTATAATAACCTATTAGAATCCTAACGGGTCTTTAGTTAAGCTTAAGCTTAGACCGGTTAGTTTCAAAGATACGGTTCGTACGCACGATTAAGCGAAGACCGGATAGAATGTGATTTAGACCCGACAATTTCAGAGACTTGTTTAATAAGAGTCCTTCATGCACATTCTGGATTTTGAGATAAAACCGATAAGGTTTGACCCGTTTCGGCTAATTTATGTAAACTTGTTACATAAACCGAACCGAATGCGTGATAAGCGTAACGGGTAATAATGAGAGCCATTTACAGGTTTCCTAAGTTAATATGCTCCAAATATGTTGTGACATCAGTAAGATATCATTTATTATGCCCGAAATGAATTTAAACACAAACTATGCCCCGTAGGGGTAGTTTGGTCATTTTAAAGGTTGTAAAAGAGTTTAAGTAGTATCCTGAGTTACAGGTCTGATGTAATTATCAAAAATACTTAGTTTACTGATTTATAACAGTAAGGTATTGTAGGTATGTGAAATTTATCAATTATAACGAAACTATGCCCCGTAGGGGTATTTTGGTAATTTCAGATAAGCCGAAAAGCTCAAAACCGAAGTCTGAGTTTATCAACCTTTGCTTACTATTAAAATATTATAATTTGCCTCAAATATCAGTAGGTATCAACCCTTGTATGTTTAATACAGTTATAGCACATACTATGCGTTAAAAACGCTTAAAAAGGCGACTAAAGGCCATTTCCAGGTTCGATACTTAAATCTGATATTTTTATATTTCCAGAAGGCTTAAAATAATTTATTTAACATATATAATCAGTAGCAAAAGGTTTGGAGTCATTTAGATATGTAAAACTCATTTTATGGCCCGTAAGGGCAAAACCGACAATTACCGGATTAAGCCTACGACTATGGGTTATGCTCAGCCTAAAATTAATTAAAAATATTTAAAAATCCCAAAATAATATATTACATCAGTGGGCAAAAGATTTGATATCAAAAAGTAGGCTTAACTAGGCTATACGCTAATTACGCCGTTTTATTAACATAAAGCTTTAATTTTACGCTAACGAGCATAACTCTTATTCTACACCTCAAACTGATGTCAAATTTTGTATGCAAGTTTAAATATCAGTAATTAAAGTTTCTACTCTTTTACATTTCCAAAAATCACGTTTTAAGGTAATAAGGGCATAATGGTCAACATATGAGCAATTAACGGAATCATGCGAATTAATTGGATAACTAATGATCCGAGGTGTATAATCACAGAGGGTTATACTAGCATGTAACCTGGTCCAAATAAAGCTCTAAGGAATTTCTAAAACATGCCATAACGGGTCAGAACTGAAAGTCAAAGTATAAGTCAAACTATGCGACTTTCGGTTCCGAACCGGGTCTAAACAGGAAATTGTCGGGTTGAACATGTTTAGACATGTCCTTACACTAATTACCAAGTTATATTAATGATCAAACAGGTTGTATATGTTCTACATTGCTAATTATGCATAAATTGAAAGTTAAGTATCCTGTTGACTTTTTCTTAGCAAGTTTGACCCGACTTTTGACCTGGTTAGAATGGGAATTAGGGGGAACCCTTTTGAGGGTTTATTACCCACATAATTACCAACTTATAACTACTTTTGATTCGACTAATCACTGGACCATTAGTGATTAATCTTAAAGTCAACCGTTAATTACGACGGTTTGACTTTTAAGCTAAAACTAAGCTAAAACTCAATTAAAGAAGGATTAGCAAACTTACAAAGGTCCTATGAACGAAGTGTGATCACTTGAGAGCAGTCTTGAGCTCCAGAAATGATCAGAAAATGCAGATGAAGGTGTGAGGAACAATGTTGCACATAATGGCCTTTTATAGTGAATTTCTCACCACAATTTGTTGACACCAAGGTCTAGCACTGACCACAAATCATCAACATGTGTCCCTAAGTGTGTAGGACTGTTTAGGGGTCACCCATGTTGCATTAATGTCGATTAAAGGTCGGTTTAGCGCGTTTGTAGGAGGCTGTCTAGTTTTTCTGCATCTGGGCGATTGACGCGGCCCGCGTAAAGGTAGGTTAACCTTTACGCGGCCCGCCTTAACCCTGTAATCAGATTTTACATTTTCTAGTTTTTGCATCTTGTCTCTTGGCTTCACGAAAGGTCAACTAAGTTTAATACTTGCATTTTGACCCCTTAATATTTACCCACAAGGGCCTTAAGGCTTATACCCACTTTGCCAAGTCCCTGGTCACTTCCGGTTAACCCGAAAAGTCATAACTTTCAACGTTAACGCTTTAACCCCTCGCATACGAATTCGATCATAACTTTCTCATACGATAATGAAACTTTATGAAATTCATATCGTGCATTCTAGTGAGCATAATTTACAGTTACAAAGCTTCGGGTTTGTCAAGAGGTCACTCAGAGGTAAAACTTAAACATGTTGACACATTTAACCCCTGTAGTTTGTAATCTCTCACTTTTAGCTTCACATGATCCATGATTTATTTGTTTGGCGTTATAAACATCATGTAGGGTTAATGTACAATATATTTATTCACTGTTGACACTTAGAATACGTATATTCACATACTTTCCATGTTTGTCAACTTTAGTCCTTTCATAATATTCTTTCACACGTTTAAACATATTACACATGTCTACACATTATAGGACGTGAATTTTCGAGGTGTTACATAGCGCCATCACATCTCCTTTGGCATCGTACTGGCCATTGATCTGCCCTGCTACTAACATGGAGTCCACATGCGCCTCGATGTGTTTGACTCCCATCTTGATTGCTAACCTCAGACCGGCAATGAAGGCTTCGTATTCGGCTTCATTGTTCGTGCTCTTGAAGTCTAACCGGATGTCGTACGTGAATTCATGTTTTTCAGGACTTACCAGCCTAAGTCCTGCGCCTGCGCCATCTTCGTTGGACGCGCCATCTGTATACAGTAGCCATGGTTCTTCCGAATGTTGCCTTTCATCTCTTTCCATTACCTTGCATTCTCTGTCTTTATCATCAGGCACGTCTGTCATAAAATCGGCCAACACCTGGCCCTTAATTGCTAGCCTTGGCCTGAAAACCACGTATGGCCCCCCAATTCTATAGCCCATTTCGCCAATCTTCCAGATATCTCAGGCCTTGCGAGGATGTTGCCGATGTTGTAATTTATCAATACATGAATGACGTGGTTGGCGAAGTACCTGCGCAATTGTCTCGATGCATTAATCAATGCCAGCACCAGTTTTTCCATTATGGCGTACCTTGTTTCTGGATCATTCAAAGTGCGAGACACATAATAGACTGGTGTCTGTATGCCTTGTCGGTCTATGAGCAGAACTGCTCCGACTGCTTTCTCTGATGCTGACAGGTACATCACTAGAGGTTCTCCTTTCACTGGTGCTGTCAGTGTTGGTAATCTTATGAGGCAATCCTTCATTTCTCGGAACGCATGTTCGGCTTCCGGAGTCCACTGGAACTGGCTTTTCTTCATGCAGTTGCGGAGTGTTTTGATAAATGGAAAAGATTTAGCTGCATGATTGGCAAGGAAACGGTTTAGTGCTGCTAACCATCCAGCCAACTTCTGCATTCCTTGATCGTCGACGGTGAAGGCATCCGCTCGATCGCTTGCACCTTTTCAGGGTTGACTTTAAACCCATCCTTTGTAATGATGAAACCCAGGAACTTTCCTTCTTCCATGCCAAAGGAACATTTCGCTGGGTTTAGCTTGATATTCACTCCGCGCAATGTGTCAAAAGTTTTTTGAATGTTTACCAGCATCATACTCTCTTCTTTACTCATGATGACCAGGTCATCCATGTATACTTCAATGTATTTGCCGATAGCATCGCTGAACGTTTCGTTCATCAGTCTCTGGTATGTTGCGCCTGCATTCTTTAAACCAAAGGGCATTTTTGTATAACAGTACAGCCCAGTTGGCGTGCGAAATTCAGTTTTGTCCTCATCTTGGATAGCCATCTGCACCTGGTGGTATCCTTTATAACAATCGAGGAAGCATTTCCACCTGAACGATGCTAAGGAGTCGATCTTTTCGTCAATCTCTGGTAAAGCATAACAATCGCGCGGGCATGCCTTGTTTAAATCCTTGTAATCCACACACATTCTCCACCCGCCATTTCCTTTAGGAACCATGATTGGGCTTGCTACCCATGTTTGGTATCCACACACATTCTCCACCCGCCATTTCCTCTGGAGTCATGCTTTATATCTCCCAGATGACGCTTTGTATGTACCACCGGTTTGGCATTTTCGGAAACGTTCAGCCTGTGCTCTGCTATGTGCCATGGAACACCAACCATATCGGTCGGTATCCAGGCGAATATGTCTATGTTCTCGAATAACAACTTTTTTAGCGCCGCGCGCGTGAGATCGGACATTGCTGGACCCAAGGTGACAGTTTGTTTTGGGTATTTGTTGTTCAGTACCCATTTTTCAGCTTCTGCGCGTGATGCAGATTTGCTTGCTTTTGCTGGCCTGATTTCGTCTGTTTCCAAGACTTATTTGCTTGCGTAAATTATTGCAACCCCTGTCTCTGTTGGGAACCCGACAGCTGAATGTGGTCCAGAGCAAATCATACTAAAATCTCCTTGGGATTCTCTTCCCAAAAGGATATCATGTCTTGAATGTGCGGGTAGCACCATGAACGTGACTTCCTCTGTTCTTGAATTTCTTCCGTCTGAGAGCAGCACCGGGAACGATATCTGGCCGAGAGGAAAAACGGCTTCGTTGCAGAAACCAGTTAGTGGGTAATCTACTGGTTCCAAGCGCGCTTTGTCTTCTTGGTCAAATTGATTGAAGCATTGTTCGTAGATGATATCTACGGTGTTCCCTGGATCAATGAAGATGTAGTCGGTTTGGTAGTGACCGATTACGCCAGGTATGACTATAGGCCTTCTCTCTCTTGGACCTCCTCTCACTATGGGAAAAACAACTTGTTTCTCGCGCCAAGAGTCGTCTTGTGTGCGCTTGTTGTAATTCTTTTGCGGTCTTCGTGGACCCCCTTGAACCATGTGAGTTTCTAATTTTCGAAGTTTTTTGTTGTCTGGCCTTTCACCAGATGGGTGAGCCTTCCATCTCTCAGGGCTCTTTCTATCTCTTGCTTTAGGCTGAAGCAGTCATCGGTTAGGTGACATGTGTCTTTGTGGAATTCACAGAAAAGATTTGGGTCTTGACCCCTTTTGTTTCGCATCTGTAGAGGGGGTTTGAACTGGTGGTTTTCGGTTGACAGGACCTCGGAAGGGGTCTTTGTTAGGGGTGTCCACTGTTTTTCTCTGTTCTCTCTTTTGACCTCTTTGCGATGAGCGATCTGTTTGATTGTATTGCGCGCGTCTTCTCTTATTGGGCTTCTTTCTCTGTAACCAGATGTTTTCCATGATTGACCTTTGCCTTTCTTGTTGCGCCGATCGTTGTGGTTGTAACTATATTGGCGGTTGTCATCACCGGTCAATTGTTTGTCAGTGCGCGTAATTGTTTTTGCTGCTTCGATGAAGGTCTTCCAATCTTTGGGGCCTCCGTCTCTTCCTTTCAATCGTTTGATCAGGTCGTCACACTTTACTGCCCTCATGAAGTGCGCGCGCATCATCTTTTCGCCTATATCTCCGATTTCAAGACATTCTTTGTTATATCTGGTGATGAAATCTTCTACGCTTTCGTGATCTTTCCTCCATATATTCAAACAATCAGCTGGATCTCTAGTGTGCCTGCACTGTTGAGAGAAGTGCGCGAGGAACTTGTCTCGGAAATCAATCCATGACTTAATTCTTCCTGCTGGCAGGCTGTCAAACCAGACGCGCGCCGCGCCGACAAAGGTTTGTGCGAAAAGATGACACCAAGTTGGTAACTTCCAACCACCTGTTACCCCTGCGCCATTGAAGACTTGGAGGTGGTCGTCAGGATCTGTTAAGCCATTGTATTTGCCTACATTGTGTGGCAGTTTTCTCTTATCGATATCGGCTGTTGCAATCTCTCTGATGAACTTGGAGTTTTCAGCCATGGCGTTTGGGCGATAGCTCAATGAGTAATCATGTTCTGCCTTTGGATTGTACCCCGCGCTTGTGGGGTTTGTACGCCTCGTGTTCTGGTGGTAATCTGCTGAATACCGTGCTTTCTTTCTTGTACGTTGGGTCATCTTCTTCACTATAGCTATCCCATTCGTCGTTTATGTTGCACGGGCCTAAACGACTTTGTACCTGCTTTCTCTGTTGATGAGAGTATTGCACATCGTTACCTTCTGTTTCGCCATAAGTATCGCGCGTATCATGCGCACTTTGCCTTCTGACAGTGGGTGCTTTCTCATGATTTAAGTTCCACGCATTGGTCTGCTGATGCATGTGGGTGCTCGGAGGCCTTTGCGGTGGAGTGACAAAAGCGGATTGGTTGGCTTGTGCTTGGAGCACGGCTTGCTGCGCGTTGAGTTGCGTATAAACAAGGTTCAAAGACGCCATTTGTTCAGCATACCAGGAAGCCAGAGTTTTTCCTTCGGGTAGCCCTAAAAGTGCCGAGAAGTTCAACTGTGTTTGGCCCGATGGAGCTGAGGGGCCAGCTCCATGGTTAGGTGTTGGGACTTCTGGGGATGTTTGGTTAATTATCCCAGGTGGATGTTGAAAAGTGGCTCTGTTGGTGGTCTGATTGACAACTCTGGAAGTGCTTCCAAAGATGTCGAGAAAATCATTGTTTCCTCGCCCTTCTCGGATGGTCTCGTTCCTTTGGACTCTTTGAATGTGAGCAGTGTTCGAAATCAGTTCAAAGGAAGAGACTTCTCCGTCCACTTGAGGGGAAGGATGTGGTTCAGTCATTCTAGAGAGTTTTTTGAAGAAAGAGGAGATGAGAGTGGTTTGCAAAAGATGCGGTGGGCGTCAATGATGAAACACTGGTTAACACCGATGGTTAACTAGCTTGATTGTCTCTTCTGTGGGTTCAATCTCCTTCTCTACTCGCCAAATGACTAAGGTCCTGCAAAACTGCAACACCGTTAGCTCGTTAAGAGGGGAATATGGGGGTTTCCCTCTTAACCGGGCTCCGGCGTGAGAATAAGTAATTCTCTGAGGAAGAAAACAGTGTGTGTAGTGAGTGAAAGAGTGGAGAATAAAATGGAGTAACCTGGATGATGAAGGTTCCTATTTATAGCCGGAGGGTGAAGGAGGGAGGAGCAACCTCGCCAGCTGTTATCGGGCGCCAACTGTCCGAACAAGGGGAATATCCTCTTGGTCTCCTCTGCTGTATTCAGGATAGTGGTCCACGTGGCGCGACGATATTCGTCCATGCTGGAGAAATCATGCTACTGTTGTCGGTCTACTCCCAGATTTGCTGCAGGTCTACATGGCGCTTGGTGACTGGCGACACGTGTTGTCCTTTCTGTCGGAAAGAGCATCTTTTATGCCACCTTGACGTCTTCTAGAAGCTTCTGGATTTATTTGCTGATGTAGGCGCCATGTTGGATGAAAAAGTGGTGTGGTCCCTGCCATGTAGACAAGGAGTTGGGACCATACATCTTCAGTTTGTTTTTATAAACGTTGTTTTAAAAATAATTTATTCTTAAACCGTCTGTCGCTTTTAAAAGTGTTCACTTTTAAACCGTTTGTTTTTTTTAAATCATTCATTTTAAAGTCATTTGTCTTTTTAAATTTTTTAACACTTCATTTTAAAGTCGTTTGTTTTTTAAACAATTCCCATTTTGTAAGTCGTTCATTTTTTTTAAAAAATTTTACAAAACGATGTGTATGAAAAACAAAAGAAATGGAGGATTTATAAAAAAAAGATGAACCATTATATATCTATATTAATTCATAACATAACTGAGGAACAGTGAAATAACCGTAACGTCGTTACATGAACTTTATGGTTTTACAACTTCAACCTGACACTCTCTCTGGCTATTCATTACCTACAAAATAAAGGGACAGAGAGATTTCTAGAGAGAGTAAAACAGAGTGATGGAAGAGAACCCAGCCATGGCCTCCGGCGGGTCTCCTCACTTCGCCGGTTAACGTCACTCCAACACCGGAAAAAAACGATGGTGGCTAGGGTTATGGTGAGAAGAAGTCGATGATGGTTAGGCACACCCTCTAACGTCGCACCACCACGAACGGGTTCTGATACCGACCACACCACCGTCGGTGTCGAGAGTTCAGGCTTCCAGTGGCGGCTACGCTTCTGCGCCTCCGCCAAACGCCTCGCCGTCGCCGGCGTTTCTGCACTCCAGTCACCTCCTTCCTTCCGACAGTTTTTGATTGTATTAAGTCATGGAGAAATTAATTTTTAAGACATATTAATAAAACTGAAACCTTTGGAGATCTTACTAAAACTACATAAATCATAATATTATAACACATTATATAGAAAGAATAAGTTTCCAACCCATCTATGATTTGTCCTCCGCCACTACTTTCCAGCTAAATTTCTGTATAGTTTCAAAACACTTTTATACATTTACGTTATAGTGAACAAGAAGGAAGGACTCACCGGCGGGAGACAGAGAGAGAGAGAGAGTAATTAAGGTGCTTAAGTGATTTTTCTAATAGCGATGTGAGCTCATGTTTTCTATAGAGTGATGGTTTTATGCTAAGCACATGGTTTTGTTTAATTCAATAAAATTTCTTTTAATGGGTCTAATAAAGCTGGTTTTGTGAAAGTGTGAAGTAGCTGTAACATTTAATTCCATTACTTAAAATGGTAATAGTCAAATACAATTTTAGATCTAAACGAGTTGTTGGACTTGGTTACTAAAGGAAGTTAAACCATGCAAGCTTGCTAACTTTTGGTATTTGTACATAAGCAGCTTGCCTTTATACTTTATATATTAGCACTGATATATCGTTTATTCAAAATAATCTTTGACATAATACAAAGTTGTATTAAAATTTGATATCGTAAGTTATATTAAATACTTGTATTTAGATATGAGATTGGTACAGTACTTGTATCCGTACTCATTCCGGTACCGAAAATACCAATACTGAATTTTAATAAAACTAAGTACCAAATACTGTACCGAATATATTGGTACGGTATGGATATTTCAGTTCAGTGTCATTTTGTTTTTATTTTATTTTTTGAGCACTCGTACAGGTACTAAATAGGTAAAATCGACACAAGTACCAACACAATACGAGTACCAAATAGGTAAAATCTACACGAGTACCAATACGATACGGGTACCAAATAGGTAAAATCGATACGAGTAACAAAAATACCATAATATGAAATAAAACATAATATAAAAAACTTTTAAGGTTCTATATAAAATTCGATACCAGTACCCGTTTTGCCCGTACCCTTACCCGTACCAATACCGAAAGTACCGAATACCAAAATCAATAAAACTGGGTACCGATATATGTACCAAATACCTAAAATCGGTAAGGGTATAGATACGAGTACGGGTATTGGTATTTGAGAAGAAAAAAACCATCTCTACCGGTACTATACACGTGTCGTAGTGAACCTAACCGGTACCTATTGAAACTGAATTCATATAACGTGCGCGAAGCGCGCAAGGATACCACTAGTTCTAATAAAAAGGTTGCAAAAGATTGTTCATTTTTCAAACTTTTTTTAGAATGATTTATCTTTTTTCAAATCCTTCATTTCTTTGAACCGTTTGTTTGTTCAAATTTTTTTATTTTTTTAACCTTTCGTTTATTAAATTCGTGCGTTTTATTAAAACCATACACTTGTTAACTTATTTTTAAGGTGTGTATGATAAATTTCAATATGTGTAGGATAAATTTTGATGTGCACAAACAAAATTTTTACTGTGGAGCAGAGGCGGACCTACTATGTAATAAGGGGTAGCCTCTGCTACCCCTTAACGCTCCGACGGTAGTGTAAATTTTGGAAAATTTTGACGTTTTTCGATTCTGTTACCCCTTTATTTGAAATGTTGCCCGTACACGAACTTTCTAGATCCGCCACTGCTGTGGAGGATGATAGTATTTATAACTAATTAATTAGTCAAAGATAATAATAAATGAGATGAGAGAAAAAATATTTAATGTTTTACAATTATACCATTTGTTCTTTTTTTTTTCTTAAATAAACCTCCCATCTGGTTCTATATCCTTTTTTTTGTAAGTATTGAATTATTATTAGCCGGAGCCAATGCTATATTAACTAGAATGACTAGTTCAGCAATCAAAATAAAAATTGTTCTCTCCTAACCATCACTAGTGCTCTAGTGGTGGTTACGGGTATTTAAGTTCCACCTATGGTGGGTTTAGATGAGTTTTTTTCTCTATGTCTTAAGTTCGAGTATGGATGATAGGGGTTTCTCATTGAGGGGTTTAAATTGGGGATCTATTGTGCGAGAGGGCTCTCTAGCACGAACCCGGTTAAAACAACATATGCTAGACCTCTCGAAATTCATGAATAATTCATACCTTTAAAAAAATCGTTCTTGATGAAAACCAAAGGGAAATAGAGATAATCTGAATTCACCCGTTTTATTCTATTCAACATTATGATATATAGATAATCAAAACAATAAACCCTAAAGACCATAAGTAATGGGTTGGGCCTAAAATGTCTGGTTTATAACACTCCCCCTCAGACATTTAGAATTATACACAATTTAACGACATACTTCAGGATGATGTTAAATAGTTACTTCAGGACCTGAATAAATAAACTGATACTACTGGATCAGCTATACTGCCTCATTAAAAACCTTACTAAGAAAACCCAGTGGGACAAAACTTAGTTAAGGGAAAAAGAGTACATCGTGTATAATTCTCCCCCTGAATTCAACAAACATCTTTCAATCTACGAAGACCGATCTTTTGTGATAACTGCTCGAAACTGCTTCTAGGTAAAGATTTTGTGAATAGGTCTAGTAGATTTTCACTTGACTTGATCTGACGAACATCGATTTCCCCTTCTTTCTGCAAGTCATATGTTGAGAAGAACTTTGGTGAGATGTGCTTTGTTCGATCACCCTCGATGTAACCTTCTCTGATCTGAGCTATGCAAGCAGCATTGTCTTCATAAATAATTGTCGGCTCCTTCTTGATCTGTTCTAATCCGCATGCTTCTTGTATGTGATTAATCATTGATCTCAACCACACACATTCTCGACCAGCATCATATAGTGCTATCAATTCAGCATGATTTGATGATGTTGCTGTAAGTGTTTGCTTAGTTGACTTCCAAGAAATTGCTGTGCCGCCGTATGTGAATACATAACCTGTCTGAGATTTTGCTTTGTGAGGATCTGATAGATATCCGGCATCTGCATACACAACAAGCTGGGACTTTTGATCTTTCTGATAGAAAAGACCTAAGTCTTGTGTCCCGCAAATATACCGGAATATATGTTTTACACCATTCCAGTGTCTACGTGTTGGATTCGAACTGTATCTCGCTAGTACATGTACTGCAAATGCAATGTCAGGTCTTGTGTTATTTGCGAGATACATAAAGGCACCGATCGCGCTTAAGTACGGTAATTCTGGACCAAGTACTTCTTCGCCTTCTTCTTGAGGGCGATAAGGATCCTTGTGTGGATCTAGCAGTCGGATAACCATAGGTACGCTAAACGGATGTGCTTTATCCATATTGAAACGTATTAACATCTTCTGGATGTAGTTTGATTGATGGACAAATGTGCCATTGCACAGATACCCAAATTGTAGTCCGGTACATAATTTCGTTATACCAAGATCTTTCATTTCAAATTCCTTATTTAACAACTGAGCAGCTTTCTCTATCTCTTCAGGAGATCCGATGATGTTGATATCATCAACATAGACTGCTATTATAGTGAAATTTGAGAGTGATCTTTTTATAAAAACACATGGACTGATTACATCAGACTTGTATCCTTCTTTTCTGAGATATTCACTAAGTCGATTGTACCACATACGACCAGATTGTTTGAGACCATATAAAGATCTCTGGAGCTTTATAGAACACATATCTCGAGGTGTTGATTTTAATGCTTCAGGCAATTTTAATCCTTTAGGGATTTTCATGTAGATGTCATTTTCAAGTGTCCCGTATAAGTATGTGGTGACGACATCCATTAGTCTCATATGAAGTCCTTCAGAGATTGTGAGGCCAATCAGGAACCTAAGGGTTATCGCATCCACTACAGGGGAATACGTTTCCTCATAATCAACTCCTGGGATTTGGGAAAACCCTTGTGCTACAAGTCAAGCCTTATATCATACAATCTCATTCTTTTCATTTCTTTTTATTGCAAACACCCATTTATAACCTACTGGTTTGACGTCTATGGACGTTCAGACTACAGGTCCGAAAACATGTCGCTTTTCGAGCGAATTCAATTCGGCGTTTATGGCTTCTTGCCATCTTGGCCAATCATTTATGTGCATGCACTCTTCTAAAGTTTTTGGTACGTAATCATTTTCATTGATTACATCCGTTGCTATAACATATGCGAATATATCATCAACACGTGTTTTATTCCGGTTCCACATTGTACTATCTTGTACATAATTAATAGAGATCTCATTTTCGTTCGGTACCGGTGTTTCTTCTGAAACTTCATTTTCCTCTGGATTCATGGTTGTCTCTTCTGGGACATTTACCTCTACCGGGGTTTCACTTATAATCTTTTGTGAGTTTTCACCAACTGCGTTACTTTGCTCTTTTCGTTTCCGTGGGTTTTTGTCTTTGGAACCTCCCACGCTTTCGTTGTATAGTAATTGCTTCTGGGATTACTTCAATTCGAGCAGGTGCATTTGATGCTGGTACATGTGACTTTGTCACTCTATTCGTGTCTGTGAATGCATCTGGTAATTCATTCGCTATTCTTTGCAAATGTATGATCTTTTGGACTTCATATTCACATTGACCACTTCGGGGGTCGAGATTTGATAGCGATGATGCATTCCATGTTATTTCTTGTGTTACCAGTCTTTCTTTGTACTTATCTCCCCCTAAGACTGGGAACATCGTTTCATCAAAATGACAGTCAGCATACCGTGCTGTAAACATGTCTCCCGTCATTGGTTCTAAATATTTAATTATGGACGGGGAGTTAAAACCAATATAGATACCCAGTCTTCTTTGGGGTCCCATTGTAGTACGTTGTGGTGGCAGTATTGGTACATATACCGCACAACCAAAAATTCTAAGATGGGACAAACTTGGTTCTCGTCCGGAGACCAGTTGCAATGGGGAGTATTCGTGATCAGCAATTGGTCTCAATCTAATCAGTGCAGCGGCATGCAAAATAGCATGACCCCATGCAGAAGATGGTAATTTACATCTCATTAAGAGTGGTCTAGCGATTATTTGTAATCGTTTGATCAGAGATTCAGCTAAACCGTTTTGTGAGTGAACATGAGGTACTAAATGTTCAACATTGATCCCGATTGACATACAATAGTCATTAAAAGCTTGAGATTTGAACTCTCCCGCATTATCTATCCGGATGTTTCTAATTGAATTATCGGGGAAATTGGCTCTCAATTGTATGATTTGAGCTAAAAGTCGGGCAAATGCTACATTTCGAGTAGCTAAAAGGCTCACATGTGACCACCTTGAGGATGCGTCTATTAAGACCAAGAAATAGCGGAATGGTCCACACGGAGGATGAATAGGCCCACAAATATCTCCTTGGATTCTTTCTAAAAACGATGGGGTTTCATGTATCAATTTAGTTTGTGAGGGCCGAGTTATAAGTTTGCCCAGAGAGCATGCTGCACATGATAAGTCTTGTGGTAGCAAAACTTTTAAGTTTTTGAGAGGGTGCCCGGTTGCACTTTTGATTATTCCTCTCATCATTATGCTACCAGGGTGACCTAGACGGTCATGCCATATATTGAATGTGTCTTTATCTAACAACTTTTGGTTACTCACCATGTATGATTCGATAGGATTGATATTAGTACAATATAATCCAGAGGATAAGGCTTCTAATTGTTCAATGATGGTTTCTTGACCATTTTTGTTTGAAGTAATTTGAAGATATTCAATATTATTTTCAGATATTGTTTTTAGGTGGTAACCGTTTTTTCGAATATCTTTAAAGCTAAGTAAATTTTTTCTGGATTTACTTGAATATAATGCATTATCAATAGTTAGTTGGGTACCCGAAGATAATATTATGTGTGCTCTGCCGGAGCCTTCGATAAGGTTACTGACACCAGATATAGTACTAATCGGTGTCTTTGCCGGAGACAACTCAGAGAAAAATCTCATATCTTTGAGAATAGTGTTAGTACTACCACTATCTACCAGACATTCATCATCAATAATAACTCTGCTGGAGCTGGTATACATATTTCCGGATTTGATGAACGACAATTATCTGAATCCAAGCCGGTAAATTCTCTAATGAATAGAGCGAATCGTGCTGATAACGTGATGAAAACCAAAGGGAAATAGAGATAAACTGAATTCACCTGTTTCATTCTATTCAACATTACAATATATAGATAATCAAAACTATAAACCCTAAAGACCATAAGTAATGGGTTGGGCCTAAAATATCTGGTTTATAACAGTTCTCTCCTTTCATCCGTTCAATTATTAAAAAGCTACTCTAATCATTTTAAAAGTTTCCATTTTAAATTCATAATAATTAACTATCTGATTTTTTATTAAAAAGAATAACAATCACCTTATATAAATACAAATAAATAACAATCACCTTATATAAATACAAATATAAATAAAGTATAAAAAAGGAAAAAAAAAGCAGATTTGCAAGCCGACAACAAATTCGAAACGGTGCAGCCAAAGTGGAACATGATCAAAGCTCATGATTATATATAACTCATGATCAAATTCATCCCCAATTCTCACTCAATTCTTGCTTCCAGGTTACATTTTACTCAGGTACGATCAGTTTTATCTCAATTAATCATTTTCTATTGCATTTCACTTAAAAAAAAACTTGAAATTCTAACTGTTTCTTCGTAATTTTGTTTGATATCGGTTGCTTAATTGGTTCAGGAGTCTAATTTTGACAGATTTTTTTTTATATTAATTATGAATTTGATCGTTAATCAAGCTGATTTTCTCGACACCCTGTTCACATACAAACAGGATTAAGGTTTATATGGATCTTAGGTTTTTTTTTAGAATAAATTTTGTTTTATAATGATGTTTTGCATATGACAAGAACTAGATGTGAATTATTATGTGGATTATAAATTTGGTGTTAAAGTACAAAGTTTTTAAAGTATTGAATTGGGGTTGTTTGGTTGTGATTATTGCTGCTAGAGGATCAAAGTTACATAATCAGTTGCTTGAATTTAGGGATAGTAGGTAATTTCACATCCTTATTTGTAATTAGTTTATCCAAATATGATTATTTCTGACCTAAATAACCAGAATATGATTATTATGATTATTTCTGACCTAACTAACTAGAATATGATTATCATAATTGGTTAAATACACTACCAGACACCCCCTTAGTTTTTCGTGATTGTTGTTAGTGTTGCCTTTGTGAGGGCTCTGTGGCCTGATGATGGTACGGGAACCTCGAGGCTGTTCTTCGTCGGTAGGGGTGTGCAGAAAACTTAACTAACCGACCCATAACCGATTAATTGATGAAACCGAGTTGTACCAAAAACCGGCGGGCCGGTTTAATGATTCTCTGAAAACCAAAAATAGTGGGTCGTTATGGTTAACAAGGTTTCCATACCGCCAAAGGCCCAAAACCGAATCGAACCGAACCGATTATATATATATATATTTTTTTAATATTATGTAATTTACTAATATATTCATAGAAATGTGTAATAACAATTTATTCTTTGGTCAAAAAATTGAAAACCCAAATCTTCAGGCCTAAATAATGCGTAATTACATTGTTTTGAGCTAGGCCCAAATTCACAGTTAACCGACCCATAATCGACTCACTATAACCTTCAAAACCACATAACCGAAACTGCCATAACCCATCGGTTATGTTTATGCATTAACCAACATCTCGGTTATAGTTATGGTTTTGGGCCAAAACCGACCCATGCAAACTCCTATTTGTTGGATATCCGGATTTTTGATACTGGATTCTGCTATCTAAATCTGTATCCCGACTGTGGATATCCAATTCTTGGATATGGATAATGGATTATCCGGATGATTAGACAACATAAAGTAAAAATAATTTTTTTTTGCACTTTGTCCTTGTTCATTATCAAATCTGTCTTTTTTTTTTTTGGAAATTGATAAAGGATAGTTCTTGGTGGTGTTTACTGTTTAGTTTCAACTACAACTGTAATGTCTGTGTTTATGAACTTTGCACTCATACCAACTAATGAGTATTACTGTCTATTAATTGTGCAGCGTACCCTTAAAATGGCCCGTTCTGCGTTAGATGAAATGTCGGAATCTGGTGCATTTATTAGAAGCCCTTCAACGTTCCGTAGTTTCATTTCACGAGATCCAAACTCCACTTTTCCAGCTGAGCCCGGAAGATATCATTTATACGTGTCTTATGCATGCCCTTGGGCCTCTAGGTGCCTCGCCTACTTAAAGATCAAAGGACTCGACAAGGCCATCGATTTCACGGTATCTTTACAGTTTTAAGTCATTGTAATGTTTGGATTATTTATTAGTGACATAGTGTTAGGACCTACTTAAACGTAGCCAACTTTAGTCCAATTCATAGTTAGCTATTAAGTTTTGAAGTAAAATGCCATTTCGTCCCTGAGGTTTGGCCGGTTTAGCGACTTTCGTCCAAAGATTTGTTTTTCCGCATCTGGATCCAAAAGGTTTGAAATCTTGCCATTTTCATCCGACTCGTTAACTCCATCTATTTTTCTCCATTAAGTTAAGGGTATTTTCGTCTTTTTTGTTAACTTAAAGGGCAATTCGGTCTTTTTCACTTTATGTAAAAGGCCGAATACCCCTGAAAAAGACGAATTGCTCTTTAAGTTAACAAAAGAGGTGGAAATACCCCTGGCTTAACGGAGAAAAATGAATGGAGTTAACAAGCCGGATGAAAATGACATAATTTCAAACCTTTTGGATCCAGATGCGGGGAAAAACAAACCTTTGGACGAACGTCACAAAACTGGCCAAACCTCAGTGACGAAAATGACATTTTACTCGTAAGTTATAATACTCATGAAAATTTCAGTCAGTAAAACCCATATGGGAGAGAACGAAGGAAAACGATGAGCACATGGGATGGGTCTTCCCCGACACCGAAACCGAGCAGCCAGGGGCCACTCCGGATCATCTTAACGGAGCAAAAACCATAAGAGCATTATACGAGCTTGCCAGTGAAAACTACTCTGGGAAATACACTGTTCCCGTATGTATCCCTACGTTTTTCCACCATTTAAACATCTATCTTGAGTGTTTTTAATTTTTATATAGTTGATTTATGAACTATGTTGCTTGGTTGTAGGTTCTGTGGGATAAGAAGCTAAAGACTATTGTGAACAATGAGAGTGAAGAGATCATTCGCATGTTGAATACCGAATTCAATGAAATAGCAGAGAATCCTTCCTTGGATCTTTACCCTTCTCATTTACAAACCCAGATTAATGAATTAAACGACTGGATTTACAGCGGGATAAACAACGGTGTTTACAAATGCGGATTTGCTAAGAAGCAAGGGCCTTATGAGGAGGTATTATTCTAAATTATGTTGTTACTTTAAGTATAATGAAATCTTATTTTTTGTTTGTGTTTGTGTCGGGTATGTAGGCTGCTAAACAGTTGTATGAAGCTCTTGACAAATGTGAAGAAATACTTGGAAAACAGCGATACCTATGTGGGGACACTTTAACCGAGGCAGATGTTCGGCTGTTTGTCACCCTCATTAGGTTTGATGAGGTTTGTACTGTTGCTACCGTTTCCCTGAAAACTTCGGCCATTTTTCTGTATTGGTGTGCCCTACAAGTGTGGGTGGGAATTTATGACGTGACACGAACCTAACATGAAATTCACGGGTTTGGGTTTAGTCTAAGCGGGTTTGGGTCAGTTTCGAGTCGAACCCGCGAATGTTTAGCTAAATGGGTTGGGCTGGGTTGGGTTCGGGTTGACCCGTTTATTTTTTAGAATGTGTTTTTAATTTCTTATGTCACAACTTATTATGGTTGGGTATTTATGCGAAACTTCAAAAATTAAAACAAAAAGTGGCATTAACTTTTATAATTTAAGCATTATTTTTTTATTTACATTTGTATTTTTTGTTGTAAATTTATAATTTTAGAATATTATTAATATCAAAACATAAAAAATAACTTTGTGGGTTAAACGGGTTGGGTCCGTCATCCGTGTCAACCACAAATATTCATGTCGTATTTGGGTTCACGTGTCTGACACGGTTTTCAGGTTCGTGTCAAATTTGCGGGTTTGTGTCTAGTTCGGGACGTATGCATTGATTGTGTACGACCACCTTTTTGCACCTCTACATACAAAGGGATTAAACTCTTTATAGGTGTTTAGATGTGCACTTTTAAAGTGATTATTGGAACGTTAAAAATCAGAATAAGATTATGATGAACTGTGAGAAAATAGTGCGTATTTACATGACCGGAAATGCTCAAAATCATAAGCATCGTTCGCTCGTAGTGCATATTATCATTTTATTGATGTAGTTATTTACTTCAATATAATATATGCAGGTTTATGCAGTTCACTTTAAATGCAACAAGAAACTGCTACGCGAGTATCCGAATCTGTTCAACTACACGAAGGACTTGTTCCAAATCCCAGGTATGAGTAGCACAGTTAACATGGAACATATCAAGAAACATTACTATGGAAGCCATCCTACGATTAACCCGTACGGAATCATCCCTTTTGGCCCGAATATTGACTATCTTGCGCCTCATGATAGAGACCGATTTGCTAGTTAATTACAGTATATCACATGTATTGTTACTTACCCGAGCTCCCGTTGTTACAATAATTGTCATCTCTGTTGCAAAACTTGTTTTTTATTATACGCGTGTTGTGTCTTTTTTGTCAAAATAAGTTTGTAACTAGTTCGGGGAAGTTTATTGATTGTGCAATGTTTGTGTGTGTTTCTTAAAATCATCAAGGTACGACTAGATGTTTATTGTGGTTTTGGACTCGTGACATGCTATGTGTCGTGTACTATGCAGTTAATATCGGTTATATTGCTCCCTAGTAAAATATCAGTGTCAAATATCGGCTAGGTACCGATATTATCGGCGATATTGACCTATATAACCGATATATCACTGATATTTGACCGATATAACCGATATATCCCCGATATTTGACCGATATAACCGATATATCCCTGATATTTGACAGATATATCATCGATGAATTATTAGTGTTAAATTGTTATATATATAATTCTCCATGATATTAAAATTATTGATATCCTACCGATATCTCACCGAGATAACCTATATATCAAATATCGGTCCTTGACCGATATCCGAAATTTTACCACATTAACTGCATAGGTCATGTATCTAAAATTCTCACCTCCAATCAATGATATAGGGTCCTCGAGTGATTGCCATTATATACTATTTGTCGAGCCATGTATCAACCGTTCAAAGTACTATAAAATGTGTCAATGGTTGTATGTTCAAATACCGTTCAATGGGTCCTCGGTGAGAGTTTTTAAATGACACCTTTCGCCACTAGTCTTGCATGAAACTTGTGTACAATGTACATTACCATCATCCATGTTAGAAGACCCATTTTCTTCTAACAACATTTTGTTAGGAGGTAGATCAACGAAGTCTAATGCATATTTTTCTAATCATACATGAACTTTATACCGGGGTTCATGGTATTTCTAGTAGCTTTTAGCGAACCAATCTAACAAACTCACTTAGAAAGTTGGATCAGGGGAGGGTGAGACGAGGACAAACCTTGCTTTCATATCCGGAGATACAGAGATTGCTCCAAATAAGACCATTAGAGAGAAAAGACTAAGAAAAAAGAGAGAATGAAAGAAAAAGGCTCATATACCACCTAGCAACTAACAAACATGCCAATGATCCCTAGACCAATTGGTTTGGGGGGAGGTGGGAAGGTTTACCCACTTATGTGGGGTTCCTACCCGGGAGGTCTCAGGGTCGAATCTTGCAGGGGGCGAATTGTGGCACCTGTTCAAACTGGCAATAATATGCCAACCGCGAGATTCCTACTCATGACCTAGGTGATCAAAGGTCAAAGGCCAAATGCCTAACTAGGTGATCTAGCCGTTCAAAAAAAAAAAAACAAAAAAACCCAACTAACCAACATGTTATAGGCATATAACAGGTAACTAGCAAAGACACCTAGAAAGAAAGGCAAAGCATAAAAGGTAGGACATGCAAAGACACAATGACTAAGCTAGACTCTCCTGAAATCCCTAACCTTTATCTGAGTTCTTCAAGAATACCTATCACCGATTATGTCCTTTAAAAAGTGCAAGTCTAACAAGTCATGCTTAAAGTTGCTCATCCTATGCCAGTTTTGCTCTCCCTCCACTCCTCCCTAGTAATGTGAGGGTTTTCACGCTCCCTACCCCTCCCTTTCTATCTTTGTTTTCAACTCTAGCCAACTAGTCTCATTTGAGCTGGTATGGGGTGTTGAAAATGTCTTCCATTTCTTCTTCCCGTAGAGTTGTGTTTGGTGTTGATTGGCCTACGGTGATAGCATTATGCTTTTCTTCTGATTTTGTTGTATATGTACTTTCTAGTAACATGAAGGCATGGCTATGTACGTCTTGGTTGCTTGGGCGTTAAAGGTGCTGATGTGGCATGATAACATCTTGGGCATTAGAACACAACACCCGGTCTTATATGTATAAGATTACAAGACATTTTCAGTTGGTTTTCCAATAGTTAGTGGTTTAAATATTGAAAACTTGTCCAGACAAACCTATTTGCTCTTCCAAATCAAGTGACAATTTACTAACAATAGTTGGCGATATTTAGTTTTTGTTTTACAAATAACCGGCCAATATCAGTTACAATTTAGGTTAGCCATCATTGAAACTAATAACGAAGCCAGTTATCCAACTACCAATAGCCTTTTAGTCTAGTGACATCATACATTTATCCAAACCAAAGTAGTGCGGATTAAAGTCCCACGTAAAGATCAATCGGAAAATTTTAGACTAGAATAAAGCAAGCGCGTATTACGCTGTTAAAAAAAAGTTACACAATTATCACAAACTAGAATATTACAAGGGAGGGAAGTGTAAAATCACAAAAACTTCATCGTCATGGCTGCAATTCGTGACGTCGTTACCGCTTACCGTCAACCTCTTCCCCATTCTTGCTCTCTGAATCTTCTTCTTCTTCCACAATATGCGTACACACATGTAGGTTAGGGTTTCTCTCCGTAGATACATACAGGATACATACATACATACAATTTGTTCGGTTCGCCTGTTGAACATCAATGACTCCGATATTCAAAAACCTCCAGCTGACGGAGGTTAACGGCCGGAGTCGCGGCGGAGTTCGCGATGCGACGGCGATTGACATTGGCGGAAACCTAGAGGACATTAGGCTTTTAGATTCTTGTGACGACGGTTACGGTGTGGAGAAAACAGGCGTTGCGAGAATTCAGATGAGAATCACCGGGATGACGTGTGCAGCGTGTTCGAATTCCGTTGAAGGAGCGATTAGGAGCCTGAACGGCGTCGTTAGCGCCTCTGTTGCTTTGTTGCAGAACAAAGCTGACGTCGTTTATTATCCTAATTTGGTTAATGTGAGTATGAAGTTTTTGGTAGATAATAGTTTGAATGTTTGATTAGGTTTTGGAATCATGATTTAGTCAGAATTTTTATGTATGAATGAGTGATTTATTCTGTTTAGTTTTTGCCATATGTTTAATGTTTATGTGACTGTAAATGCATTAGGTTGTTGAATTTGGAGTAAAATAAAGTCCATTGTACTTTAATGCAAAGATGAATCATCATCATCATCATCATCATCATCATCATCATCATCATCATCATCATCATCATCATACTCAGTAAATCCCACCAATAGCAAAGCAAAGGTAGGGTCTGAGGAGGGTAAGATGTAGACAGCCTTACCTCTACCCCGTAGGAATAGAGAGGCTGCTTCCAGTGAGACCCTCGGCTCGATAGTAGTTTTGCATCAAGCCTTGGACATAAGGCACATAACACTCAGCAATCGGGACAAAGACCGATTAGTGCATGTACCCTTTTGTCTTTCAGCTATCAACGCCACCACATGATGCATGATTAACCGTCCTCAGCTTTTAACGTTATTTTCACGAAATTAGTAAAATAACATTAAAATTAGTGCACTTTCACTTTTGCCCCCAATGGCCCACACATATATACATTATATGCGCATACCGCAAGCCGGGCGTTTAATGCAAAGATGAATATGTGTTTTTATTTTTGGATTCTAGTAGTATAAAGTGTTTGAAAGGTAAATCCAGAATGAAATAAGGTTAATTAAGAGATGATGATGATGAAAACAGTTCCTAGAGTCCAAGGATACCATATGTGTATATATAACTTTTTACAAATTGATTGTATGAGTTCCTGGTGGTTCGAGTTTTAATTGTTAGAAGACTGTCATCGGCATTGATTGATGCTCTCAGTTACGAGGGGATCCTGTAATATGTGTATAGCTTGCTCTATGGTAAACAGCTTGACCATATTACATGTTTATAACTGATTCTGTGATCTTAAACATAGTTTAATGTATAAAGTAGATTGTGGTATCATCAAATCACATCGTAGTGTTTTGGTCCACTGTCTCCGGAAGTTCTGCTTTAAAGCGTTAAATCAGTTTCTTGAATTTGGGTCTTAGTTACTGCAAGTTAATGATACCATAGGACTTTTAACATGTACTTGAATTCGGATCTTTGTTGTCTTTATTTCATATTTAGCGGTTATAAATGCTGCTAGGGTTGTGAGATTGTCCCTACATTGTAGTAAGTATTCATCTTTCATCTCCTGATGAAGTGTATGCTGTTTGTTAATCGTTCAGGATGGTGATATTAAGAATGCAATAGAAGATGCAGGATTCGAGGCAGAAATTCTACAAGAACAGCCGACCACAAAAGCAAAGTCACATGGAACTCTAGTAGGGCAGTTCATAATCGGAGGAATGACATGTGCAGCTTGTGTTAATTCTCTTGAAGGCATCTTAAGAAAGCTTCCTGGTGTTAAACGCGCTATCGTTGCTCTCGCTACTTCACTTGGGGAAGTAGAGTACGATCCCTTAATAATCAGCAAGAATGAAATCGTAAATGCAATTGAAGATGCCGGTTTTGAGGCTTCTCTTGCACAAAGCAGTGGACAGGATCGAATCACGTTAGGAGTTAATGGAATATACAGTAATTTGGATGTACATATGTTAAATGACATGCTATACAACATGAAAGGAGTGAGACAGTTTACTTTTAACAAGACATCAAGTGAGTTAGATGTGCTCTTTGATACCGAGATCCTCGGTCCTAGAGCCTTAGTTGATGCAATTAATGAAGAAAGTTCCTCGGATTTTAAAGTACATGTAAAGAACCCTCATATGAGGATGGTTTCTCAAAATATAGAAGAATCCTCACACATGTTGCACCATGTTCTACTCAGTTTGTCTCTCGGTGTAAGTAAATTATCTTCTATTAATATCATACATTTCATGTAAATAGCAAAATATAGATTGATGACAGTTCCACTTGATGACAGATTCCTATCTTTGCAATGCGGTTCATATGTCCATATATACCTTTTCTTAATACCATATTGGTTTCGCAAATTGGACCGTTCCAACTTGGTGATTGGCTGCGTGTGGTGTTGGCCGGCCTTGTTCAGTTTGTTGTTGGGAAGCGTTTTTATCTTGCAGCGTTCAGAGCACTACGTAACCGTGCAACAAACATGGATGTTTTGGTGGCACTCGGAACCTCAGCTGCATACTTCTATTCTGTTTATGCACTGTTATATGGTGCAATCACAGGGTTTTGGTTTCAAACGTATTTTGAAACAAGTCCCATGTTAATAACTTTTGTATTGTTCGGGAAGTACTTGGAAAATCTAGCAAAAGGGAAAACATCAGATGCTATAAAAAAGTTGGTGGAACTTACACCTTCAACAGCTTTGCTTCTTATCCAAGACAAAGGTACACAGGGTATTATAATTCATAACTAGTTTTTGCCCCGCCCGCGTTGCGGGGCAATAAGCCAAATATTTCTCTCTCACAACATGTATATCTGTACAGAGGGAAAAATCGTTATTATATTTTAAACTGGGGATGAAATCATAATTTTAAACTGAGAGCAAAATCACAATTTTGAGCTAGGGGGGAAAACATAATTTTATTTTGAACTGTGGGCAAAAACGTAATTTTGAGCTAAGGGCATAATCGTAATTTTGAGCTAGAGGAAAAAACAACATTTTATTTTTAACTGGGGGCAAAAATGTAATTTTAAACGGAGGGCGAAACCGTAATTTTAAACAGGGAACAAAGTTAAAAATGAGTTTTTGAACCGAGGGCAAAAGCGTAATTTTAAGCTAAGGCAAAATTATAATTTTATTTTGAGCTGTGGGCAAAAACGTAATTTTAAACAAAGGACGAAAGCGTAATTTTAAACTGTGAATAAAATTAAATTAAAAATGAGTTAGTCCAATAGGGAAGTGACAGACAGCTAATAATTTTGAGCTAGGGGGGAAACATAATTTTATTTTGAACTGTGGACAAAAACGTAATTTTGAGCTGAGGGCAGAGGCGTAATTTTGAGCTAGAGGGAAAAACAACATTTTATTTTGAACTGGGGGCAAAAACTTAATTTTAAACGGAAGGCGAAAACGTAATTTTAAACTGGGAACAAAATTAGATACGAGTTTTTGAAACGAGGGGAAAAGCGTAATTTTGAGATAGGGGGAAAATTATAATTTTATTTTGAGCTGGGGGCAAAAACGTAATTTTAAACGAAGGACGAAACGGTAATTTTAAGCTGGGAATAAAATTAAATTAAAAATGGGTTGGTCCAATGGGGAAGTGCCAGGCAGCTGCCTGACACTATTCCCCTTAGCTTGTAATTGTATTATTCCCCTTAGCTTGTGATTGTATATGTAGGGAATATTATAGAGTAAAATGCCATTTCTGTCCCTGAGGTTTGGCCAGTTTTGCAACTTTTGTCCGAAGGTTTGTTTTTTCGCATCTGGATCCAAAAGGTTAGAAATCTTGCCATTTTCATCCAGCTCGTTAACTCCATCTATTTTTCTCCGTTAAGTCAGGGGTATTTCGTCTTTTTTTTGTTAACTTAAAGGGCAATTCGGACTTCTGAATACTTGTACGTTGTGCTTAATGCTTGTACATAAAGTGAAAAAGACCGAATTGCCCTTTAAGTTAACAAAAAAGACGGAAATACCCCTGACTTAACAGAGAAAAATGGATGGAGTTAACGAGCCGGATGAAAATGACAAGATTTCAAACCTTTTGGATCCAGGTGCGGAAAAAAAACCTTTGAACGAAAGTTGCAAAACTGGCCAAACCTCAGGGACGAAAATGGTATTTTACTCTTTATCATATAACACTGAGCCTAATAAGTTTTGAGTTTCTGGCAGATGGAAGTGTTATTGGAGTAAGGGAAATAGATGCATTACTTATCCAACCTGGTGACTTATTAAAGATTGTTCCCGGTTCAAAGGTTCCAGTTGACGGTTGCGTTGTATCGGGTTCAAGTTATGTGAATGAGAGTATGGTTACGGGTGAATCCGCACCTGTTTTGAAGAAGGCCAGTTCTTTAGTGATTGGTGGTACGATAAACTTACATGGCTCCCTCTGTGTTCAAGCTACAAAAATAGGTTCTGACACCGTTTTGAGCCAGATAATTTCACTGGTTGAGACCGCACAAATGACGAAAGCTCCTATTCAGAAGTTTGCCGACTTTGTATGTACACATTTTAAACATTAGAGTAAAATGCCATTTTCGTCCCAGAGGTTTGGCCAGTTTTGTGACTTTCGTCCAAAGGTTTGTTTTTCCGCATCTGGATTGAAAAGGTTTGAAATCTTGCCATTTTCATCCGGCTCGTTAACTCCTACCATTTTTCTCTATTAATTCAAGGGTATTTTCGTCTTTTTTGTTAACCTAGAGGGCAATTCGGCCTTCTAATGTACAAGTATTCAAAAAGACGGAAATACCCCCTTGAGTTAACAAAAAAGACGGAAATACCCCTGAATTAACGGAGAAAAATGGATGGAGTTAACGAGCCGGATGAAAATGGCAAAATTTAAAACTTTTTGGATCTTGATGCGAAAAAACAAACCTTTGGACAAAAGTCGCAAAGCTAACCAAATTTCAGGGAAATGACATTTTACTCTGAACATTATTACACTCGATGCATTTGTAGGCTACTTATCTATGCTTTTATTGGTCTGTTTCAGGTTGCAAGCATTTTTGTCCCTACGGTTGTTGCGTTGTCAATGACAACATTCATGGTGTGGTATGTAATTGATAACTCGGTAGTCGGTAAATGAAACTAGCGATCTCAACATATTCTTACATTATTATGTAATATAAGTGTAGGTACTTTAGTGGAGTTGTTGGATCGTACCCACAAGACTGGCTACCTCAAAATGGCACGTACTTTGATTTTGCACTCATGTTCTCGATTTCGGTGGTGGTTGTTGCATGTCCTTGTGCTCTTGGCCTAGCCACGCCAACTGCTGTCATGGTTGCAACTGGGGTCGGAGCCAATAATGGTGTGTTGATCAAAGGAGGAGATGCGTTAGAGCGGGCTCAAAAGATTCGTTATGTGATATTTGATAAAACCGGGACTCTAACTCAGAGTAAAGCTGCAGTTACCACTGTCAAAGTGTTCACTAGAATGGACCGTGGAGAGTTTTTGACATTGGTTGCTTCTGCTGAGGTATAACTCAAATCATTATTCCTACACTCATACAATTAGGCCTGTAAACGAACTGGACGTTCATGAATTGTTCGGCGGGATGTTTGTTTATGTTCGTTTATTTTATAAACGAACGAACATGAACACAATTTTTTGTTCATTTAGTTAAACGAATGAACATGAACACAATTTTTTGTTCAGTTTGTTAAACGAACGAACATGAACACACGTTTTGTTCGTTCATTTATGTTCATGAACGTCCGTTTGTGTTAGTTCATTTATGTTCGTTTATTTACATTTTTTTATGTTAGTTCGTTTATGTTTGTTTGTTTATGTTCGTTTCAATTTAAATACGTAGGTAGTTATATTTATATGAATATTAAACATAAAAGGAACTTTCTAACTACTTATATAAATATAACAAATTGGTAATTGGGTAATCTAGTAACAAAAATGGGTTTTGCAATGGAATTTGTCGTAATTAATCAATAATTTATATAAAAAATTACCTTATGTTCGTTTATGATTAGTCAATTATGTTCATTTGTGTTTGTTTAATTATGTTCTTTTGCGTTGTTTATTGTTTGTTAAATTATGTTCGTTTATGTTGGTTTACGTCCGTGAACGGTTCATTTAGGTTTTAAACGAACGAACATAAACGAACACGAACCTGCCCATTTTCTTAATAAACGAACATGAACAAAAAAATGTGTTCGATTTTATGTTCGTGTTCAGTTAAAGTTAAATGAACAAACATGAACATGCCTCTGTTCGTGTTCGTTCAGTTACGTTCCTTATATACTGTTTTTTCAAAAGCAACAATGAACAAGTGTGCACACACAGTGCAGTTATTATCTTAATAGGTAATGTAATTATCTCAGGCTAACAGTGAGCATCCTATATCAAAAGCAATACTGGAATATGCTTGCAATTTCCATTTCTTTGAGGATCCTCGTGTAACCAAAGATTCTCTAATTGAGATAAGTGATGCTAAAATGACGGGATGGCTTCTCGATACGGTGGATTTCTGTACGATTCCAGGGCAAGGCATTCAGTGTTACATCAATGAGAAGCAGATTTTGGTGAGACTCGAATCTAAACCACAATGTCGACTACTTTACTTATGAATGGTTCGATCTGGGTTATGTCTTATCACAAATTAGGCATGTAGGAAAAACTAGCTAAAAATGAAACATGTCAATTGGGCCAATGGTCAAACGTATCAGTGGTTACTCAAAATATATTTTAATGCATACAACCTTCTAAATTCATAATTAAATATTTAATTATAACATTTAGCTTATTATAGTTTTAATATGGTTTTTGTGAACATGTCTATTATTTGTAGAAGTGGATTAGAAGTGTTTGCATGTTGACCCAATCCACTTTTACACAAACCACATGTACTAAACCATACAAGGGGTGGCAATCATGTTGGTTGGTGGGTTCCGGGTTGGCGAGTTGGATACTTGGATTGATGCTCGACCAGTCGAACACAACCCGTATTTCTTCCTATCAAAGACAACAACCCTAACCCGGAAAAACATATAACCGTGTAACATGAACATGAACACGACCATGTAACCCATCAATCTAATTGAGTAAAATGGGTTAGTTGGTTATAGGGCTGTAATCGAGCCGAGCCAGGTTGAGCTCGAGCTTGAACTTAAACGAGCCAACTCAGCTCGGTTCGTTTATTTGATTGAGCTGAAAAGTAGAGCTTGAGTCGGCTTGTTTAAGTTCAAGCTCGAGCTCGAGCCAAATCGAGCCGACTCGTTAATTTTTTTACAATTAGTGATAACATAAAAAATAAATAAAATAAATAAAAGTTACACATAAATCTATATGTTACATACCAAACAATAGAACTCAACCCAAAAGACTAGCCTGGTGGGTGAAAGAGCCCATTTGGTATATAAACCCCAAATTGGTTGCCCATACAACCGATGTGGGACAAGTCCCATACCTTGCAATGGTTTCAGTTCGTAACATTCGACCCTCCTTAAGGGCCAACGTCCTCGTTGGTCACGGCTGGCTCTCTCCAGGCCACTACTCTGAGTTTGGCTCTGATACCAATGTTATGGTATCTTTGTGATGAACGAAAAGAAGTAGAAAGACAGAGACGAAAACTTCAATACATTGCATAAAAAGACTACTACTGATACCAACAAGACTAAATACTACTAGACTCAACTATCCACGTAAACTTAATCGACCCATTACATATAACTGACCCACTAACATGCATGCATGAGCATTTATGATGACCTCAACGTGCAGACACAAACCACCTACATAACATGAATAAAAACAAAATAAATGACAATTTAGTCCCTGAAGGAAATTATCGTGACAATACTCCTTTCAAGATCATCCTTGACCTCAAGGATTAGGATCATGTTTCTCGTCTTCGATCTCCATAATCATGAGTTGTCGTTGTTTGCATTTATGACCCGGAACAAATCGCTTGGTGCACCAAAAAAATTCGCCTTTAGCCCATTTCGCGTCCAATTCGTGACTCGATAACTTTCTAGTGGTTCGGGTACGGTCGGATGCAACAAAATTAGTTGGTGCTGGTAAGAGGGGTAACTCGGTAACACTCATAGGTGGTGTGATATCCGAAAGGCTTGAGCCCGGCTCAGAAGGTGTGATGGATGCCGGTGTGAATTTTGGCTCGAGCACTACACCAATGTTAGCGTCCTGAAGTCTAGCCAAGGCGTAGGCATCCCGCAAGGTTTTCGGTTTAAACATTTTGACGGGCCCCTTTAACTTCCTGCTTCAAGCCCCTTAGGAAAATGCTAATTGCATAATCCTCCGATACCGTGACCTTTTTGAGAGGGAGATCAAAAGCTTTGCAATACTCCTTAAGAGAATCCGTTTGATACAATGATGTTAGCTCCTCCATGGCATTGTCATACATCCGAGCGGTGATTGAGCGAACGTAGTCGGCCCACTGCAAGTCTTGCACACTACACCCCCTTGTTTTCATGTAGGATTGATGCCATTGCATGGCGTCACCTTCGAGGTAAATGGTGGCGTATGTCAACTTAATGTTTTCCTGCGTTTCGCCTACTTGGAAGAAGTGGTCGCAACGGTATAGCCAACCCTCCAAATCCTCACCATTGAAGCGAGGGAATTCGACCTTTCCAAAGCGTGTAGGCCGAAAGGAGCCGTTGAAGTTATCGGAAAAAGAAGAGGATGGACGATCGTGCTTGGCCTTTGTTAGTGCTGCCAAGGAGGCTTGGATAGAAGCTAAGGTGTCGGTGGTATTTGCTGCAAAAGTCTTAAGGTCGGTTAAGGCTTGAGCATGTTCAGCAAGTGTCTTCTCAATTTCTTGATTTCTTGTCATGTTAAAATGGAAGTAAGGACCAAGGATGTGAAGCCTTAACACTATATGTATTATTTTTATTTTTCTATTATTTTAAAGAGCTAAGGGCATATTAAAAATATAATATGTATAATTTTGTGTTTATTTTCTCATATTTTTATATATTATTGATTAATTAAACTTAAAATGTTAACACTTCAACTCCCTCCCACATATCTTTTATTTTATTACATTTAAAATTAAAACTAATTTATATAAAATAAAATAAATCGAGCTTGCTCGCGAGCTCATGAGCCGAGCCAGACCTAGGTCGAGCTCGGCTCGTTTACAAATCGAGTTGAGCCGGCTCTTTTACAACCTAGCTTTTTTCTAACCAAGCTTTTTTCGAGCAAGCCGCGAGCTTTTTGAACTTTCCTAGTTGGTTATAAAAAGGGTTGTAGTACATTGACTGGACAGGTTGGTGGGTTAACCTTTTATAAATTATATATCTTTTATTCTAATTATTAAAAGGTTTAAATAAGTTAACCTGAACATGACCCGTTTAGATATATGGTCCAACAAATTGACTTGAACGTGAGCTATTTATTAAACTGGTTAGACATCACCATTCACACCCCAAAATCTGATTCTTTTCGAGACTGGTTTGTGTCAATTTTCAGTCATGTGATCATGTCAGGAATTACCATACTGTTCAACGAAGATTCTGCCGATGTTGCTTATATGCAGTTATTTTGAACAGGTTGGAAACAGAAGTTTACTGGGCGAGAGAGGGGTTAATATTCCAATCGATGTTGAAAATGTGCTGGTGGATATTGAAGAAAACGCAAAGACTGGGATATTGGTGGCATATGATTCTCAACTCATTGGTGTTATGGGAGTTGCAGATCCTATAAAACGAGAAGCAGCTGTTGTGGTTGAAGGCCTTTTCAAAATGGGTGTCCGATCCATCATGGTTACCGGAGACAATTGGCGTACTGCTAAAGCCGTTGCACAAGAGGTTTGTTTGCTCTTCATATTGACTATGTAAACATAGGGCTGCAAACGAACCGAACGAACACGAACTGGAAACGAATCGTTTGATAAGAAATATATGTGTTCACGAACACTTGCCGAACAAGATTTTATGTTCGTGTTCGCTTGTTGAGGAAATGAACTTGTTGTGTTCGTTTGTTAATTTTAGGCAACAAACGAAATGAACGTTGATGAACACAAATGAGCACAGACTAATGTTCATGAACACAAATGGAAACAAACGTTCATGAACATAATATATATGATACATTGACACTTATTAAATATTTTATTTATAGGAATTTTGAAGTATTTAAATAAAATATAAAAACCGAAAACGCAATGAACTATCGAACGTAAACGAACATGTTACTGAACGTTCATGAACATAAATGAACGAACGTGGCCTCTGTTCATGTTCGTTCATTTAACTAAACGAACTTCCCGCCGAACGGTTCACGAACTGTTCGCCGAACGTTTGGTTCGTTTGCAGCCCTATAAACACAATTTGACCCATTTAACCTGTTAGAGATTAAGCTTAACCAAATCAACCCGTTAACAGGCTGGCATTCAAGACGTAAGGGCAGAGGTTTTGCCAGCTGGGAAAGCTGACGTCATCCGTTCATTACAAAAAGACGGAAGCATAGTGGCTATGGTGGGTGACGGCATCAACGACTCCCCAGCCTTGGCAGCAGCAGACGTTGGCATGGCGATTGGGGCTGGAACCGACATTGCCATAGAGGCTGCTGACTATGTATTAATGAAAAGCAACTTGGAAGATGTGATCACAGCCATTGATCTTTCACGAAAAACATTTGCCCGCATTCGTTTAAATTACGTGTTTGCCATGGCCTACAACGTGATCGCGATTCCTGTATCAGCCGGGATTCTATTCCCGTGGTTAAATATCAAATTGCCACCGTGGGTTGCAGGTGCCTGTATGGCACTCTCATCTGTAAGTGTTGTTTGCTCTTCTTTGCTTCTGAGACGGTATAGAAAACCAAGACTTACTACTATACTGGAAATAACACCCTAGAGTGAATATTAGAAATGTTACATGTTTTATAAACATTTGTTTTTTTTTATATTTCTGAGTTTAGTTGTAGCTACGTGTCGCAATATTTCGTTTTTATACATATCATACCTCCTCAATGTAGATGCAAGCTTGTTGTATGGGTTTCACTTTAAGCTTTCATCGAGCTTGCTGTATAAACATATGATGAACCAAAGATACAATTAGTGACTTAATGGCATAGTGATAAACATATGGTGCATTAAAGACCTATAGTCATGGGTGGGTTCTTGGGTAAATCGACGGGTGTGGTAATAGGTAAAAAGGAGTAAGCATCGCTCGATGGCGAGCGGGTGCAGTGTACGTTCTATTAGAGCATCCCCAATGGATAAACCTCACCTGCAAACTTATGAAACCCACTTGATTTACCTGTGGCTAAACACATGTAATCTCAAACTTGTATTATATAATGGTAAAAGATCAAATACAAATAAAGTTAACGTACAAAACGTACGAACTGAAGGAAAAGACAAAAAAGCGCGGTGGCATTTTCGTAATTATCAGTAACTATCAAAATTACTCTACAAATGATCCTGTAGAGTAATTTTAATCTTTTGTAGAATTTTGTAAAATGTTCTAGAGTAATTTTGTTCTTGTAGGGTGATTATCAAAATTACTCTACAAGTGTATCAAAATTACTCTGCATCAAAATTACTTTACAACTGAATCAAAATTACCCTGCAAGTTTATCAAACAACATACAATTCAAAATTACTCTACAAATGATCCTGTGGAGTAATTTTGATCTTGTAGAGTAATTTTGTAAAATGATCCTGTAGAGTAATTTTGATCTTGTAGAGCGTCGTAAAAAGCACCTGTCACCCTGATGCGACAACCACCTCAACCGGCAAAGCTACAGTGACAGATGTTAGACGTGAATCTCACCAACCAACAACTTACATCCTTAGCTTGAAAACTCCCCCTTGAAGAAACCTCAGAAAATCCATGCGCCGATTTGGCTCACTTCTAAAAGCCAAAATCCATGCGCTGATTTGGCTCACTTCTGTACGCCAAAATCCGTGCGTTGATTTGGCTCGCTTTTGTGCGTCAAAATCCATGCGCTGATTTGACTCACTTCTGTATGCCAAAATCCATGCACTGATTTGGCTCACTTCTGTACGCCAAAATCCACGTGCCGATTTGGCTCATTTCTGTACGCCAAAACCCATGCGCTGATTTGATTTATTTATGTACATAACGTTCCAACTCACTTAAGCACGTGCCCCTCAAAACACAAAATACTTTACGAGTCCAAAATCGCTCCCAACTGACAAACTCATCTGGAAGCCACACTTGACTGGGGGACTTGAAGAGGTATGGTCCCAAACCACGTGTGGACACGTGTCAACGGGACCACACCACTCCAAACATGCAATATCGCCACACAAGGTGATCTAGAAGGTTCTAGAAGAGAACACCTGGCGACACAAAGATGCTCCTAGCAGACAAGGAAGGACGACAGGTGACACCAATTATAGGGCGCCAACACCTGTCACAAGATCTCCATGGGACTGACCGACAACAGGTACAAAAGGACGTTGAACTGGAGCGAATATCTATGCGCCACGTCGCCTCCAGTACAGGACCAGATCTGGTTACGTCAGAGGGAACAAAATGGATATTCCTCCTTGTCGGACAATTGGCAAAAATCCAGCTGGAAGTCCTCCTTTACAATCCTCCGGCTATAAATAGAAGGCTCAACCTTCAGGTTTAAGGATCGATTTCTCTTACTGTCTCACTCTATACACACACTTTATCCTCAAAACGATTACTTATTCTCACGCCGGAGTGTGGTTACAAGGAGAACCCCCATCTTCTCCTCCTTGTAGCCAGTCACGGTATTGTTCGTTTTGCAGGACCGTTAGGAAGAATCCAACCATTGTCGAGTGAAGGAAAGAGATTGAACCAGCATACACGAGACAATCCGATTAAATGGCTTAGTGCTATCTAGTGTTTCTTCAGTTACGAACTCGTAATTGTAATCATGATTTGAAGAAGATGATGGTCATAGGTCTATTGCCTATCTGTTGTAAAATTATCAGATGCTTTTAGTGTTCCTTCAAATATCTGTTTGTAAATAAAACAAGTTTGTTAGTCATAACTAAAAACAATATCTACATGTGTTTGGTTCATTGAGGGAAAAATAGGTAACCACCAAATCAGCTTCGATATTCATATGTTTTTCATTTGTCTAAATATTGAATTTTAATTTCACTACTTATAAAAGAAAATATGAGTTAAACAACTAATAATTGCTTAAATTTTTATTTTCAATATTTATATAAAAGTCGCAGTCTTTCGTCTTGAAGAGATTGTTGTTTATATGGTTAAGGCTATGTGGATTTCTTAATCCTAAAATGGGCACTATTATTAAAGTTTCGGTTGGTTTTGGTGACCCGACCGGACGCTGAGTTTTCTCCTAAAAGGGTGTAGTTGGAAAAATTATTTACCTAAATAAGTATTTTTAAAAGTATTTACCAAAATGGGTGTTTTTTTTTTTAAAAGCTTACCTTTTCTAACTCCTAAATAATTTCTATTTAAAAACAATGTTCTTTAACAATCGTTAAATAAATAAGTTTCTAATAAAACTAAAAACATACTGTTGGATCATGAAATTTTATGAAAAAGTTTTTAATTTCTTTTTAATTTAAATGTTTTCTTTTGCTTTTATTAAAGCGTTTTTTTAATATAAAAGTCTATATTCTTTTATAAATATTCTATTAGTTTTCGTACAAATACTTTTTTTACAAATTTTAAAAAAATATATCTAACTTTTAAATACATTTTTAAATAATTTAGAATACGTGCTTTCTAAGACAATTTTATGAAATAGCATGATCAAATAATATGAGTTACAAATGGTTGATTTAATATTCTTAAGAACATCATCTTTAGTAACGACATCATATATATATATATATAGGGTAAGCTTCATGCGAGAACCACCTTTATTGCGAGAACCGCGAGAACCAATGTGAACACAACCAAAAACCTATAAAAAAACCTAACCCCCCCCCCCCCCCCACCCCCACAAAAAAAAAAAAAAAAAAAAAAAACCTAACCCCCCAAGCTAAAATGCTAAAAACTAAACCCCTAAAAACCTAAAAAAATAAAAAAAAACACACAATTTTTTTTTTAATATTTTTACATTAAAATTGCTACTTTTAGTAGGCAAAATTTTTTTTTTTGCTACTAAATGTAGCGATTTTTGTATAAAAAATATTAATTTTTTTTGTGTGTTTTTTTTTGCTATTTTTAGGTGTTTTTGGTTGTGTTCACATTGGTTCTCGCGGTTCTCACAATAAAGGGTGGTTCCTAACGGATCCTTGTCATATATATATATATATAGGGAGGAGATCATGCGAGAACCACCCTTATTGCGAGAACCGCGAGAACCAATGTGAACACAACCTAAAATAGCTAAAAAAACCTAACCCCCCCCCCCCCAAGCTAAATGCTAAAAACTAAAACCCCAAAAAAACCTAACCCGCCCCCCCCCCCCCCCCAAAGCTAAAATGCTAAAAACTAAACCCCCAAAAAACCTAAAAAAAATAAAAAAAAAATATAATTTTTTTTAATATTTTTTATGCTCAAATCGTTACTTTTAGTGGCAAAAAAAAAAAAAAAAAAATTTTTTTTAATTTTTTTTTGCTTCGAAAAGTAGCGATTTTTATATAAAAAATATTAATTTTTTTTTTTGTGATTTTTAGCTATTTTTAGGCATTTTTTGTTGTGTTCACATTGGTTCTCGCATGATCTTCTCCCTATATATATATATATATATATTTTAAAATTAAGATGCATTTTTTTTATTATGTAAAGTATTAAAAATTTAAAAAAATAGTTAACACATGACACACCTCACGCAAAATTCGTGAGTTTGGTCTAGTATAAACAGGTTAATTTCAGGTGAACTTACAAACATGTTTAGCCAACTGATCAGTTTCATGTCAGCCCGCTAGGTTCATAGATTGACCCATTTTTTTATTTGACTTATTGATATGTGTTTTATGTCAAAAACTTATTTGGTTGAGTATGTTTCGCGTCGAAAACTTGACCCGCTTAACACCCCTAAATTGAATGATATGTGTGACATTTTGAAACGACAACTAACAAATAGTTATGAAAAAATATTGTTATGTAAGTTCAAAAAATATATGAGAAAGAATAAAGACAACGTTCTTAAAAAATAGTTAAAGGAAATATATATATTAATAAATAATTTAAATAACATTCAAATAATTTTTTCAAAGTTACATGACCTGTTTTTTAATTGAAGTATAATTTTTCCTTTAACTCATGTTAAATAACATATTTTTGGAAAGAAATTACTTTATCCAATAAGATTAGGAGTGAGAAAAAATTAGTTTAAAAAAAACTCATTTTGATAAATAATTTTTCAAGTACTCATTTAGGTAAATAATTATTCCATCTACACAATTTTAGGAAAAAACTCACCGGACGCTAAGGACACATAATATAATAATATAATATTATATATCAAATTTTGTTAAATACTATCTAATAAAAGTAGAAAGTTTAAGATTTCTTTGATGGAGTAGTTATAAAAGACACCAACCATCGCCTAAATCTCCATGCCAGTCAACTGACAAAAGAGCCATCTGCGTACGATTAAAATCATGGCAGGCCCTGGGGTGGGCGGGGAGGACCACCGGTCAGGACCCGATAGTTCGAAGGGCATCTTATTTTATGAAAAAAAACCAGATATGTGTATGTAAAATATTTTTTTAATAGGGTATACCCGTACAAACACCAACATAGGCTCACTTACAAAACTATTCTTATGGTTTGGATTAGTTATTAGCTCATTGACATTAGGTTTAGACTTTTAGTGAGCTCAATACCCAGTTTCATTAAGGCATAAGGACACGTTTTTTTCAAACTCGAACATGGTACATGAACTCTGAGGGCCGACCCTGATTAAAATGACGAATAGAAAATGCACTTTAAGTATCATACATAACTTTTAGGTAAACCAACTTAAATAATTTCTTTTGGTACTTTTAGATTTAGTTGTAAACATGTATGAACAATATTTATAAGGATTATGATCAAATACAAAGGCTCCTAATTGTAAGAAGGGTATAAAAGCTCTTAAAAAAAACTCACTACAATAGTAATGGGTTGGGTTTAAAATGGTTTTGGAGATCCTAATCACATACCTTATACCTTATTGTAAAATCATATTTCATGTCTACCCTTGTACATGTCACCCTCCTATATGGTTACTCATTGAGATTGTTGGTGCATATGTCTGTCGACTTCGTCTTGTATCGAGTCATGTATTAAAATAGGATAGACTGGAGCTCGGTTTACGAGAAAATAGGATTTTTGGTGAAACAGACCAGTTCGCACGAACTGGGATGTCCAGTTCGTACGAAGTGATCACTTCGTGCGAAGTGGGTGTGTCTGGTTCGTGAGAAGTGGCGTGCCTATAAATAGAGAGTCCAGGTCTTTCATTTGTAACTTTGTCATTCCGGTAGCGAAGCTCTGCCGAAGTGTCTCCAAGTCTGTAATTGTCATCAAATCAATACAAGAGACAGTTAAACTACTTCTAAGTGTAAATCAAGCTGATTCAACATCGATACGTCTGATTCTGCCTTTCGTATTGATCGAGAACTCTTCTGATTGTCTCGTTTGATCGATTCAACGATCCTAACAAGTGGCATCAGAGCGCAGGAGGAAGAGTTCTTACCATTTCAGCTGTTTTCACCTAAAATTCGGATTTCTACTCACACTTTTATACTTTTTCATCAAAAAATGGACTGATTTTCACATATAACATGAAAAACACTGTTTTAATCAATCCTTGAAAGAATCAGACCTAAAATCGACCTAAATCTTGATCAATTTTGTCAAAAACATATCCGATCGTGTGACATCAGTATCAGTTCGCACGAGTTGCTCATCAGTTCGTTTGGAAATTGCTTCAGTTCGCACGAACTGTTCATCTAGATCGCACGAAGTGAACACTCAGTTCGCACGAGAAAAGTCTCAGTTCGCACGGATTGGACTTGAACTAGATTGTTTGAAAGGTTATCAGTTCGCACGAGTTGCTTAGATTGTTTGAACTTGGTGAATTTTTAAAACCGAAACATGGAAAACGAATTCTACAACGCGTTTGCAACTCCGATCACTATTGCTCAGAACGCGACCTTAGAAAATGAAATGGGAACCATGCAAAAACCGCCTAAGCTCATGAATATTGAGGAGTATAGTGGATGGGATAAGCGTTTTGAAAATTGGGTTCAAGCAAATTACTTAGATGCATGGGAATGTGTTGAACAACGATATATTAGACCGACTGATGATGACGGAGAGAATGTTGCTATTAAAGATCTAAGTGATGATCAGAAAAAGAAATACAAAAGTGAAAAGATGATGATCAGTATATTGCAACAAGCCATTAAGGAAGAAATCTTGATTTTATTACAACACAACGGAAGTGCACACTCAATATGGAAAGCACTAAAAACGAAGTTTGTTGGAAGTCAAGACATGATCAAGAACAAAAAATCGCTTTTGAAGAAAGAATTTGATCTATTTCGTGGATTGAAAACTGAAAACACCAAGCAGATTCTTGAAAGATATTGCAATTTGGTGGTTAACATGAAGAGATTGGACATCAAGAAAGATAAAGAAGAATGGATTGAAAAGTTGGCCGATGCGTTGCCACAAGATGTTTGGGGCACATATCTTATGATGTTGAAGAATAATGATGAATTTGAAAATCTAACGTTGAGCTAATTTATTGAAAAACTCGAAGTTCAAGAGATGGAACAACGAAAGATGGCGAATATGAAGGACTTTAATGGTGAACAAGACATTGGTCTATATTACAAAGGAGGTACTAGTGATAGGACCAACATTGCACCAAAGATCGAAACTGCATTTAATGCAAAAAGTTCTTCTGGAAGATCATCTCGAGGATCGAACAACAATAATGAGTTTTCTTCATATCCATCATTTGATCCAGAGTTTTCAGCAACCAGTTCTAAATCACAAAGCTCATACGACGGTAAAGGTCAAGTGCTAAACTGTAACATTGCATTACATCTTCAGAACGGTCAGAATTTCTCTGAAGAAGTAGCCAAAGGTCATATGTCTTTGTTGGTAACCGTCTTAGAGTCTTATGAGAGTTTAGTTGCAGGAAGGATCGGAAATCCAATGTTGACAAAAGAGGATTACGATCAGATTGATGCTGAGGAGATGGAACTTATAGATATTAAGTGGTGTTTAGCAAGCGTGTTGAGAAGTTTAAACAGGTCACTGGAAGAGATGATTTCCGTAATGCTGGAACTTCACCTTTAGGTTTTGATAAATCTAAAGTTACTTGTTTTCGTTGCAGGGAAAATGGGCATTTCAAGCGAGAATGCACAAATCGCGAAGCAAGTGGAGCTCAAAATCCATTCGGCAACAATGATTATCATCGAAAAGAGATTTATCATCAAGTTGCTCCGCATCAACAACAATTGCCACAAACTTAACATGCTAGGAAGGAAGAGCCATCAAAGAAAGTTTGTCTTGGTCTAATAGATCAAGATGATGAAAGATTGCCAGAAGGTTTTAGTTGGGAGAATTTTAGTTGGGATAATTACTATCCTAACAAGACTTCAGTTTCTAAAGCATTTGTTGCTCAAATTTATGAAGATTCAACTGCTGAAGAAGAAACGGCGTATGCTTATTACCAATCTCAGCAATTCAGTCCGAAAAAGAAAGAAGAAGATTCAGTTTCAACAAAAAAAGTTTCAAGAAAAGCATCAATTTTTGAAGAGAGTGATGATGATGATGAAGAAATTCGAAAACTTAAATATTATCAAAGAAAATTTTCAACTAATAGTGATGATGGTGATTTGTTTTTTGCAGGTAAAACAGAAAAGATAAAAGAAAAACAAGCTGCAAAAAAGAAGAATCATAAAGCAGCAACTGTTAAAGAAAAAGATGATAGTGATGATGATAATTCGTATTATGCAGGTAAAATGAAAGAGATCAAAGAAATACAAGCTGCGAATGATGACAGTGATGATGAAAATGTTCGAGTGATAAAGAAGCAGGTTAAAAAAACAAGATGACAGTGATGTTGAAGATGTTCGAGTGATAAAGAAGCAGGTTAAAGAAATTCCAGCTTTCAAGGTTGAAAGGGAAGCTGATGCAGAAAAGATACCCGAGAAATGTGAAAATTGTGATACTGTGAAAAGGCACAACAACAAATTGATTCATAACATGAACAGACTGAAAGAATCTTATGATGTTTTAAACAAAGCTATGAATCAATACAACAAGTCAAGCAGTGAACAAGCGTTAGCTATGAAGACACTCAATGGAGCGTTCATGACAAAGCAGAAAATCATCAATAATTACATTGAGAAATGTGTTGTACTTGAACAAAAATTGGAAACTCAGAGGATAGAAACTGAGAGGGTAAACAGGTTATTGAAAAGTTATTCATGTGCTTCTTACGTGATTGACAGGATTTACCCTACAGTAGAAGGCATGAAAGCGTTTGAAGAGGAGAAATCTGAAGTAAAGGATACTGGTAAGAAACATAGTGTCAATTATACAAAGTGTCCACCTCCGCTTGAAAATGGATATTCTCCACGAAATCCTAATTCAGAAAGAGTCAAAAAGGCAACCAACTTAAAGTGGGAATCTGAACCTTCAGATGGATTGCCAGATAATATTGACATTACATTCACTGCATCTGACACTGATCAACAATCTCAATTGATGAAGAAAGTGGTGGATCATGTGTTGGATAAAGATGAAACCGAGGAGTCAAACTCAAAGTCTGATACTCCAAGTCCAACAGTTGAAAAAGTCAAAAGGGTTTACAATAAAGATTTTCTGTTATCACAAAATAATTTGAATGACGAAACATTCAAAGTAGCATATACTTTGAATGATATTGACAAATTATATTCTGATGAAGAATTTTCAATAAGAGGTGTTAAAACTGAAATGATTAACAAGGTTTTCAAACTAACATAAATTAATATTTCTGAAATAAAAGATGTAAATCTTTCTGAAAAACCTAAAAAATACACTTCAAGAGTTCAACAAAGGATGAACAAGAAAAAAGGTTACAGTTCTGGTTCGGGTTATCGAAAGAAACCAAACCATAACAGTAATTTTAAAAAGAAAGGTTTAGGTTTTATTCCACCAGAAAATCATAAAAATGAGAAAATTTATAAACCAAAAACTAATTTTGTTTCAGGGACAAGTTCTGAAGAAGAAGAAGAAGAAAAGAGTTCATTCTAGAAGCAATCGAACAAAGAATTCCTTGCAAAGAAGCAAGAGGGAATGGAAAATGATGAGCAACATCAAAAGAAGGAAATGAGAACCTGTTATCAATGTCAAATAGTTGGTCACATCGCTTTGAACTGTCCAAAGGCAACCAACACAAAACAGGGAGTCTCTGAAAAATTGAAAGAAAAGATGGTTGAAAATGAACCACCAACCAAACAATTTAAAGTTTTCAAAAATTCAAAATTTGAGGTTGGTGAGTGTTCAAAAAGTTTTTACAAAAGAAAAGTGTAAGGACTCTAAAAAATGTCCCAATTTTACCCGTAAGTGAAAACCCGGACCCCTGAAACCCTAATCCATATAAAAAATTCAAGAAATCCAAATTTCTGGTCTTCAGGCGGGCCGCGTAAAGGTTAGCTTAGCCTTACGCGGGCTGCGTCAACCCTAAGTTTGACCGGATAAGCACGCCGGGCCACGCGTCGCACACGTGACAGGCCTATGTGTGACACGCTAGCCCTAGTCTACGTTTAGCTGGCCCTCGCGGGCCGCGTAAAGATCAAGGGTGGGCTCACGCGGGCCGCGTGAGACCCAAATTTCACCTATAAATAGAATGGGTCATGAGCAGTTCACTGATGTCGAAAACAATTCGTAAAAACGAATTCTCACTGCTCAAAAGTCGAATTTCAAATTAATATAGCGAGGCTCTGCTACGATACTGGGTATTAACTCGATCGCTGCTACGATTCAATGTCCGATTGATTGAAAACTATCCAATGGATGTTTAAGTGCTGCCCACATTAGGGCCATACTTTGTCATTAGTCGTGAATTCGACGGATGTTTAAGTATAGCACTTTGTCATTCGTTGTGAGGGTTTTAATCTCGTGAGTTATCGTAAATGCTGTATTAGTTACTGACCTAGTTCGTGTGCAATTGTTATTTAAATTAGGTTACAAGGCTAATTAGTAGGCTAAACTCTGCCCGTATAAATCTGCAATGTGAGTCATTCTCTTTTATCAAAAGTATTTTACAATACTCCATTTTCTAAAGTTATAATTACAGGGATTAAGTCATGGTTATCTTGAATCACTGGCTAGTGGGGTATTGTGCACATTACTAATTTCTCACAGTTAGGCTAATAAATCCTAACTGTGATAATCATCACTACTTGGGGAAGGACCCAATAGTGGTATGACCATCGTTACCAGGTGACACGGCGCCAGATAAAAATAAGATAGAAGCCATTGTAATCGCTCTTATGCTGTAATTTATAACTCATGTGTCGTTTTATTTAACCTGAATGACTCGCCAGTATTTCCCCGCTGATAAAATATTTTTAAAAACATGTTTCAGGCGACCTGCTGTAAATCAAGGAAAACGTGCTACGGAGCACTAACAAGCTTGAAGAGGTGGCTCAATAAAATAAATAAATAAACATGTTTTGGAAATCAGGGAATTTACTTATGAAAGATCCCGAATTATGAAATAAAATAATCGGGCATTTCAAGTTTTAAAAGATCCTGATAAATCTTCCGCTGTCGCATCAATTAATAAATACCACGGGTTCCTGTCCCGCGGCACCTGACCGGGTCAAACCGGGGCTGGGGCCGTGACAGGAAAAGGTGGTATCAGAGCCATTGATTTAAGCCTATTAAGTATTTAAAATACTTAATTTTCTTGATTATCATCTTGTGATTATATGTTTTAACTGACTACTTGTTAGTACAGTATGGGTAAGCAAAGAATTTCGGATATCTATCTTAAATTAGATAGTTCACTGAAAGATAAGGGAACTTCATCCCAATCAAATTCCTCAAGATACTCAGCAGAAACTGAGGAAGGAATATTTGTTCGTAAGGCACAGTTTGAGAAACCACTTACCCCTAATAAAAGAAGTTGGATCATTAGAAAAAGTCAAGAGAAAATCAAGAAATCACAACCAAAAGGAGTGATGAGTAATAAAGAAACTCAGGAGATAGGCAATAACCCACCATGGGAAGATGAGTTAGATGAACAATGGGAAAATCTCTATATGTTAGCCACTATAGCAGTAAATGCAAACTTATAGTTTAAATCGCCAAACCAGTACCAACACCTATGTCACCTACAAGCCAGAAACTTTAATATTTTAAGTTGTACTAAAAATAAAATATTTTGTTTCAATAAAATGGGTTATTAGATATTCGTAATTAATATAAAATTTTCTATTTTCCAGTCTGTGATTCTGTGAAAATTTAATCTACAAAATTTTAACCTAGAATTTTTGTGTGTTTCTTTATCTCTGCTAAAACAACATGAATGAGTTGTCTGAATCCCTTCAAAATCTCAATCTCTATCCTGTTAATGTGGAGGTTTCCAAAGACTTTACCGGTTATTGTGCCGACATGGAGGAACCCATGGAATTTCAAACCCAACCTCCGGAGAAACCCAAACCAAAGAAAAGAAGAAGAATTGTGGGTGTGCGCAGAAGGAAACCAATAACTCGGAAGGTTGCTAAGACAGAAAACCCAATGGATAAAGGGAAGGGAATAGAGATTGGAGAAAGTTCCAGGCAAGCCGAGGAATACTAGCAAGTTGTGATATCCTTAAGCCTGTTAATGAAAACCTCTTTACTTGTCCTGCTGAAAACCAACTCCCAGTGAATTTAGAACCAGCCATCCCTGATCCCCTTGTCAACACCCGACCTTTAGGAGAAATGGAAGAATGGTGGACCAATGACTGGTAGTTCCAGAACCTCTTAAATAACCCTTATACCTTTTTCCCTCAGTTCGACCCAGAACCTGCACCAAACCCGCCAATGAGCAATGAGAACCTGGCTGAACTCCGCCATTTTGGCGAGGAGCTGATGGATGCAGGGAATCGAATCCGGGAGGTGGGAGACAGATCTCCTGGAAGTACGACGAGAGGGAGGGTCGTTTCTGAAAACGCCAACTGATGGGATAGTGTGGGATGGTAGAAGCATATGTTTAATAATAATATAATAATCAAAATAAAAGTGTGTAAAATAAACAATAAAACTTGTGTAAGATAACCAGTTTGTACGGATGCCTATTATAATATATATAAAATATCGAACGTTGAAAAATCAACAATTTTGGTTATACGTATTAGTATGATTATGTGCGATTATTTTTATGTTTGATTGTTAACTATTTTCTGCTAATCACTTATATAAATTAATTACCAGATGGAACACGCTGGTAATGAACCCGATAATGAAGTTAATCAATCTGAGCATAACAATGAAGATCAATTTCTGAATAGGCAAGATATCGAGAATATCGTTGCTCAAGGAATAGCCAATGCTATTCCAGTAATACTTGCTGCTGCTCGAAACTCAGTTGCACCTCAACAAATTATTCCTAGCAAACGCACACACGGTGACAATTTCAGTAATAGTGTAAACGGAGGCGGCAACCATACTAATAACAACAACGATGGGATGCAAGCCCCACTCCGTACGAAAATGAAAGCTGCAACGCCTGGTTGCACTTACAAGGAGTTTCTTGCCTGTAAACCAGCTGAATTTGCAGGCAACGAATGGGCGACCGCGGCACTACGTTGGCTGGAGAAAACCGAAGCAGTAATTATGATAAGTAAATGTGTCGAGGAAGACAAGGTCATGTACGCGTCGCATCTTTTTAAAGAAGGGGCGCTAGAATGGTGGAATACGGTACTTCAAGCGAAAGGAAGAAATATGGCCTATGCCATGAGTTGGGAAGAATTCAAGCAGCTAGTGGAAAGAAAATTATGTCCCGAGTATGAAAAGGAACAAATGACAAACAAATTCCTGAACCACCGGATGGTGGATGTAGACTGTCGAGGGTATACTTCGACATTCTTCGAGTATGCGAGAGTGGTACCAACCCTGGCTTCGCCAGAACCGGTACTTATTTCCCGCTATATTTGGGGATTGATTGGCGAAATTCGAGATATCGTCAAAGCTGCGAGACCACGCACTATTGACCATGCTGTGGAATTAGCTAACACCCTAACTGACGGACTGGTATGCACAAGAGAAGAAACCCGGAAAAAGGAAGTGGCCCAAAAGATTACCCAAGGATTCCGTGTGGGTAATCGTAGTAATTTCAAGAGAAAAGGAAACAGGAAATCTTCCACTATTCCATTTTGCAATGCCTACAAAAGAAAGCATTTTGGAAGATGCAAAGGGTATTGCAATTTCTACAAAATTCCGGGGCACCAAGAAGAAGATTGCAGAAAGAAGAAAGCAACAGTCTGCTATAACTGCGGAGAAGCTGGACATTTTAGGCCAGACTGCCCGAAATTGGTTAAACCAGCTGACCACAAAGCCAAACCTGCAGAAGGAGCTACCAAAAAGAATGCAAGAGCCTTCCAACTAACTACTCAGGAAGCAGAGCTAATTCCTGACGTGATAGCTGGTACGTTCCTAGTTCACAACGTTTATGCAAAAGTATTATTTGACTCTGGTGCAAACCAAAGTTTTATAAATACTTCATTCTGCCAAGCTCTTAAGCTACCTTTAACAAAACTTAGGCAAGTTTTTACAGTCGAAACGGCAGAAGGGAATTCTGTTAGCATAGATAAGGTTTTGCGGGAAGGAAAGATAGAACTTTTAGGTCATAAATTTTCTGCAAACCTGTTACCTATGAAATTAGTTGGATTCGATGTTGTATTAGGAATGGATTGGTTAGTAGCCAACCATGCTCGAATTCTTTGTGATAAGAATTCCATAGAAATTCATACACCCACAGGAGAATTAGTGGTGATTACAGGAGATAAGCCACGTAAGCCAATGAAATTCATTTCAGTTATGAAGTTGGCTAGTTATTCAAGAAAACAAGAAATGGTGTATATGATTTCGGTAATCATTAACACTAAAGCTAAGGAACTCAAAGAAATTCTAGTAGTATCAGAATACCCAGAAGTATTCCCAGAAGAACTACCTGGATTACCACCCAATAGGGAAGTCGAATTTAGAATTCATCTAATTCCTGGAACTACATCGATAGCCAAGGCACCTTATCGGTTAGCACCCACCGAAATGTTAGAATTGAAAAAGCAGTTAGATGAATTACTGAGCAAAGGATTCATACAACCTAGTTCATCCCCGTGGGGAGCGCCAGTGTTATTTGTGAAAAAGAAAGATGGTTCGATGCGAATGTGTATCGATTATAGGGAATTGAATAAGGTTACAATTAAGAATCGATACCTATTACCTAGGATTGATGATCTTTTTGATCAACTTCAGGGAGCTAGATATTTTTCTAAAATAGATTTACGCTCCGGATATCATCAATTGAAGGTACAAGAAGAAGACATACCTAAAACTGCTTTCAGAACTAAGTATGGTCATTACGAGTTTACAGTCATGCCCTTTGGACTAACAAATGCTCCAGCAGCATTTATGGACATGATGAATATGATCTGTAAACCGTACCTGGATAAATTTGTAATTGTTTTCATCGACGATATACTTATTTATTCCAAAAGTTAGGAGGAACACTGTCAGCATTTGCATGCACTCTTAACTTTGTTAAGAAAAGAGAAACTCTATGCCAAATTCTCGAAATGCGAATTTTGGCTACAAGAAGTGCAATTTTTAGGACACATGGTGAATCATGAGGGCATTCACGTAGATCCTGCTAAGATAGAAGCGATTACCAAATGGAAGGTCCCACAGTCAGCTATGAAAATTAGAAATTTTATAGGATTAGCCGGATATTATAGACGGTTTATTAAGGATTTTTCCAAGATAACTGTACCATTAACTAAGCTAACCTGTAAAGCAGTTAAGTTTGAATGGGGACCTAGGCAAGAAGAGGCCTTTAGGATTTTGAAGCAAAAAGTTAACAAACGCTCCAATTTTAGCCTTACCAGAAGGAACAGAAGATTTTGAAGTATATTGTGATGCTTCTAAGCTAGGATTAGGATGTGTACTAATGCAACGCAAAAAGGTAATTGCGTATGCCTCAAGGCAATTGAAAAAGCACGAGGAAAACTATACGACTCATGACTTAGAATTAGGAGCCATAATTTTTGCCCTTAAGATTTGGAGACATTATCTCTACGGAAGTAAGTTTACTATCTATACAGATCATAAGAGTTTAAGATATATATTTGGGCAAAAAGAATTAAACATGAGGCAAAGAAGATGGATGGAGATCTTAAGTGACTACGACTGTGATATTCAATATCACGAAGGAAAGGCTAATGTAGTTGCAGATGCCTTAAGTCGTAAGTATCATGAAAAGCAAAAGCGAGTTCGTGCTCTTAGATTAAATCTACAATTAGATTTAATGGAACAACTGAAAAGCATTCAAGAAACAGCAATCAAGGATGATGCTGAAGGAATGAAAGGACGAGTAAAGGAATTAGAGCAAAACAGTGATGGAATTTAGAGATTCCATAAAAGAAGGATTTGGATACCTAAGCAAGGAGAATTAAGAAATAAGATCTTAGAAGAAGCCCATAAATCTAGGTATACCATGCATCCTGGTAACAACAAAATGTACCAAGATTTAAGAAATAATTTCTGGTGGATAGGAATGAAAAAGGACATAGCTAGATATGTATCTAAGTGTCTTACTTGTTCACAAGTTAAGGCAGAACACCAGAAACCTTCAGGTTTACTACAACAACTAGAAATGCCAGTATGGAAATGGGAACTCATAACAATGGACTTTGTTACTAAGTTGCCCAAAACCAGAAAAGGTAATGATGCGATTTGGGTAATTGTGGATCGATTAACCAAATCAGCTCATTTTCTACCCATGAAAGAAACCTTTAATATGGAAAGGTTGGCAAAGTTGTATGTAGATGAAGTAGTATCCTTACATGGAGTTCCACTCTCCATTGTATCGGATAGGGATAGTCGTTTCACTTCCCACTTCTGGACAAGTTTCTAAGAAGCTATGGGAACCCGACTAAATCTAAGCACTGCATATCATCCTCAAACAGACGGACAAAGTGAAAGGACGATCCAAACCCTGGAAGACATGCTTAGGACATGTGTGATAGATTTTGGTGGAAATTGGGATGACCATCTACCCTTAATTGAATTCTCCTATAATAATAGTTATCATTCAAGCATTGAAGCTGCCCCGTTCGAAGCATTGTACGGACGTAAGTGTAGAACTCCAGTCTGTTGGGCAGAAATAGGAGAAAGTCAATTATCAGGTCCTGAAATTATGCAAGAAACTACCGACAAGATTACTCAAATCAAAGAAAGACTAAAGACGGCTCGAGATCGCCAGAAAAGTTATGCCGACAATCGACGCAAGCCACTAGAGTTTCAAGTTGGAGACAAGGTACTCTTGAAAGTATCCCCTTGGAAAGGAGTAGTTCGGTTCGGTAAGAAAGGAAAGGAAAGCTAAGTCCAAGATACGTAGGACCATTTCCAGTAATCCAACGAATAGGACCAGTTGCTTATCGCTTACAACTACCAGAGGAGTTAGCTAGAGTACATGATGTATTTCATGTATCCAATCTCAAGAAATGTCTATCCGACGAATCATTGGTAGTACCTCTTCAAGATGTAGAGGTAAATGAAAAGTTAAAATTTGTTGAAAAGCCACTGCAAATAGAAGACAGAAAGATCAAGTTTCTCAAACATAAGCGACTAGTGCTAGTCAAAGTCAAATGGGATTAAAAAAGAGGACCCGAGTATACTTGGAAACTGGAATCGGAGATGAAGCGAAAGTATCCTCACTTATTTCAGTAAATCTCGAGGACGAGATTTTAAAAAAATGTGGGGAGGATGTAAGGACTCTCAAAAATGTCCTAATTTTACCCATAAGTGAAAACCGGGACCTCTGAAACCCTAATCCATATAGAAAAAAAATCAAGAAATCCAAATTTTTGGTCTTCAGGCGGGCCGCGTAAAGGTTAGCTTAGCCTTACGCGGGCCGCGTCAACCCTAAGTTTGACTGGATAAGCACGCCGGGCCACGCGTCGCACACGTGGCAGGCCTATGTGTGACATGCTAGCCCTAGTCTATGTTTAGCTGGCCCTCACGGGCCGCGTAAAGATCAAGGGTGGGCTCACGCGGGCCGCGTGAGACCCAAATTTCACCTATAAATAGAACGGGTCATGAGCAGTTCACTGATGTCGAAAAAAATTCGTAAAAACGAATTCTCACTTATCAAAAGTCGAATTTCAAATTAATATAGCGAGGCGCTGCTACGATACAGTGTATTAACTCGATCGCTGCTACGATTCAATGTCCGATCGATTGAAAACTATCCAATGGATGTTTAAGTGCTGGCCACATTAGGGCCATACTTTGTCATTAGTCGTGAATTCGACGGATGTTTAAGTATAGCACTTTGTCATTCGTTGTGAGGGTTTTAATCTCGTGAGTTATCGTAAATGTTGTATTAGTTACTGACCTAGTTCGTGTGCAATTGTTATTTAAATTAGGTTACAAGGCTAATCAGTAGGCTAAACTCTGCCCGTATAAATCTGCAATGTGAGTCATTCTCTTTTATCAAAAGTATTTTACAATACTCCATTTTCAAAAGTTATAATTACAGGGATTAAGTCATGGTTATCTTGAATCACTGGCTAGTGGGGTATTGTGCACATTACTAATTTCTCTTAGTTAGGCTAATAAATCCTAACTGTGATAATCATCACTACTTGGGGAAGGACCCAATAGTGGTATGACCATCGTCACCAGGTGACACGGCGCCAGATAAAAATAAGATAGAAGCTATTGTAATCGCTTGTATGCTGTAATTTATAACTCATGTGTCGTTTTGTTTAACCTGAATGACTCGCCAGTATTTCCCCGCTGATAAAATATTTTTAAAAACATGTTTCAGGCGACCTGCTGTAAATTAAGGAAAACGTGCTACGGAGCACTAACAAGCTTGAAGAGGTGGCTCAATAAAATAAATAAATAAACATGTTTTGGAAATCAGGGAATTTACTTATGAAATTCCTCTATTGTAAATTACGGGGTTTATCCCGAATTATGAAATAAAATAATCGGGCATTTCAAGTTTTAAAAGATCCTGATAAATCTTCCGTTGTCGCATCAATTAATAAATACCACGGGTTCCTGTCCCGCGGCTCCTGACCGGGTCAAACCGGGGCTGGGGCCGTGACAAAAAGTGAATCTGAACAACCACAAGTGGGTTGTTAAGAAATCAGATGTTAGTTCTGGCAATGAATTTGATTCGTCAAAGTCAGAAGAGCCAATAGTTGAGTTAAAAAGAAAAAATTCAGTTCCGCCACTGGATGATAAAAATTTTCCACCATTGCAGGCTGAAAATTTAAAATCAAAAGTTGGAAAAATTGAGATTTCAAATCAATTTTTTTCTGAAAAGAAAGAATTTGATGTTGAAAAAGCCTTTAACCCAAAAGTTCTAAATATTTTTGGAAAAATGGTTGACGGGAAGGTCAAAGGGGTAAGGGAATTTTATGAAAATAAGAAGAAAGGAAAGAAACCGAGTGTTGATGACTCGGAACCTCCCAAGGACCGTCAGGCTTGGGAGAATCTCTATGAATAAAAATCCTGACTTGCCGGAGCTCCCAAGTTGGTAATCGTGGAGCAGGAATCGGCATCTTTCTTGAGTAATTGAAAATTGTTATATTTCGATTTACAAGTGGTATTATTGATAAGAACCTATAAGTGGTTAATCAAGGTCATTAAGTTGAACTTGATTTAACTTTCATTCACAAGTGGTTGAAAGAACAAAATGATGAATGAAACCCCAATCCTACCAGTGGTTACAACAAAACTAATTTTCCGGAAAAACCATTTTGATTAAAACAAACTTAAGTGTTTTGAAATCATAATGGGAAAATAGTTTGTTGTCAGGGGGAGTTCTGATTGTTTATGCCAAGAGAATGGAGAATTGAATCAATTCACATCGGTTTGTCAAATTTTCTTTAAATGGTTTTGAATTTTAGGCGGAGTAAGAAATTTCAGAAAATCCAAAAACATTAGAAAATTTGAAAAAGCCAAAAACATGATAAAAATCAAAATGAGTTTTGTTGTGAAAAAGAGGAAATGATAGTACATCAGTAGACAATCACAGTACGCTAAAGAATTGGAAAGTTAAAATGTGATAAACGGTCTCACTGATGATATGCCAGTAGGTTTTTATACATTCAGTAGATTGTTTTCGAGATATAAACCTAAATATCAATTGCTTACTTATCTCGTGGGGAACATCTCTCAGATATATAGGTAACCCCTGAAATCTTGTTTGAAGGGCTTTCTATTTCTGACATACTAGGTCTTTGTGCGTGGTGATATCTGGGGTATTATACCAGGACTTCTGATTTTGCGAGAGCAATAGCCTAGTCCTCGTATAATACTTTGCATTGCTTTAATCTTAACGCTCACCCTCAGCATAAAAAATGATGAAACATTGAAAAATGCTAATCATGTGCTGTTGAAGAAAAGATTCTCTAAAGGGAACACACCTAAAGTCGAACCATCATCTCTCTGATTTTGCGGAAGCAATGGCCTGAGCTCTCATGGTCTCGCATTTAACCCCTTACAGATATCATTAGTGTACATTCACATGTAAGACTGAATATAGGAGTCTGGATACGGGAGTATATTCTGAGGTGGGACACGCGAATAAGTTTAAGTCCTTAAAACACTAATCCGTATCTCGAAACAATTGAACTTTGTGTGAAAATTTAAGTGGATCAGTATACTGACAATCTAAGTGAATCGTTTAGAACTTAAAGTGTTTAAAGCTCAACGGTGCTAGTGATTTGTCATAAACTGATATGATCCTCTTACGCAAACTCACAAAAATATTGTCTGTAAATATTTCTTTACTGCTTTTCATTAAAAACAAAAACCCAAAAAGAATGTGTCTTAGCATTAAATTTTGAAAAATAAAAAAGATTTTATTTCATTTTATTTTCGACAACTGATGTTGGAAAGCTGATTTTCAAAATTCCAAGTGCTAGACATGATGAACAAACAGGGTTGGGAGAGTTTGTTTGAAATGAAAAAAGTTTTTGAAATGATTCAAATTTGAATGATATCTACAAGTGGTGAAACAGAGATTAAAATTGTTATACAATCTTATCAAGTGATGTCTAAAATTGTTAAATTTTAAAACTATCAAATCTTACTTTTGGGTAGAGTTTATGCAGGTAGAAGCAGCTAGGTTTCGACTCCTAAGGATATGCAGATTCAAGCCAGGCAACGGTCCTGAACCTGTGAAAGCTGCAAAGCATGAGCAGAGTTTGAGTCAGGTTTCGATTCTAGAACAAGAGCTATTCTTGACTGCGATCCCAGCTTATTGAAAGGGGGAGTCTGAAAACATTAAAGCCAGGATTCAAATCTTGTCTGGTAATACTGAAGATTTTGGATCAACATCAAAGAGGGAGTCTGAAGATGTAAGAGCCAGTTTCTGATCCTGGAACTGTGTTCAAGACAGAAGCTGCTGATGCTGATGAGCGAGAGAAAGAAAGAGATTGAAGGATGCTTACAATGTTAGATACTTTGGAAAGAGCGAGAAGACTGTTCAAGACTGAAGACTCGACATGCTGAAGACTCATACCAAAGACTCGTCAACATCCAAGGGGGAGTTTGTTGGTGCATATGTCTGTCGACTTCGTCTTGTATCGAGTCATGTACTAAAATAGGATAGACTAGAGCTCGGTTTACGAGAAAATAGGATTTTAGGTGAAACAGACCAGTTCGCACGAACTGGGATGTCCAGTTCATACGAAGTGATCACTTCGTGCGAAGTGGGTGTGTCTGGTTCGTGAGAAGTGGCGTGCCTATAAATAGAGAGTCCAGGTCTTTCATTTGTAACTTTGTCATTCCGGTAGCGAAGCTCTGCCGAAGTGTCTTCAAGTCTGTAATTGTCATCAAATCAATACAAGAGACAGTTAAACTACTTCTAAGTGTAAATCAAGCTGATTCAACATCGATACGTCTGATTCCGCCTTTCGTATTGATCGAGAACTCTTCTGATTGTCTCATTTGATCGATTCAATGATCCTACAGAGATGTCAATTTTCCAAACTCAATATTAAACTTAACTATCAGCCGATCTGAAATATCAAAAGCACAAGTACAATTTAAAAATTTTCATACATTCAAAACACTATAGTATTTTTTTTTAAATTATAGTATGTTAATATGTGTTATTTTAATATGAGTAAACAGGCATGAGATCGGTATTTGAAAATCTTGTGAGTATCATCTAATACTATACACGAAAAAAAAAAACTTAGAAAATTTTTACACTTAATTTCACACTTGCCACTCTTAGGCTTTGGGGTATACTTTAACCCTCCTAAACTTCACCTAGGTGTCACATCGTTCACTCTTCTCCATTTCACTTCACCTCACCTCAAGGAAATGGTTTAATCTCGTTAACTCCGCATAACCCTATTCTGTTAGTGGTTTGGATATTAAAAAGGAAAACAAATTAATTCAATATCTTAACATCCCGTTAACATGTTAACAAATAATTACTTTAACGCCTCTTAACACAAGGATGGAGTAGTATGCAATGCCGGTTAATATGTCATGTTAACGCCCCAAATATTAGAATACACATCAAGAACTTATAACAAATACCCGATTCAAGCATGACTAAAGTGAACAACAAACCAAACCATGTAATATAATATAGAGAGTGAGAGATGTGTCTATAGACTATACATGAGGTTGCATATAAGTGAGCGGTAAAACCATTTTGATGAGACTTAACAATTTCACTTTGATGATTTTTTCCAACCTTTATTAGGTTCTACTACTTTCTTTTTATTTTTTAAGTACAACTAGTTATTTAACCCGTGCATAGCACGTTAAACCGCTAATAATAGCGTCATTCAAACTTTATAAAAAAATAAAAATATTTATGTTAACCCACCCACTGTGAACCCCGTGGAAAAAAAATCCGGTAACGGTAGCAATGTTATCGGGAAGATATCGGTTTCATGATAAATTAAAAATTCATTTATATCTAACCCATTCGATTTCGAACAACCTTTTTTAATGAAAATATATAAAAATAAACATGTCATAACGGTATCTTCGGAATTTATAGCGTATTATAATATATTATGAGAATGGTGATAAAGGCAAACGATGTCACTTGTAGAAAAAAGTTAAACCATGACGCAGTTTTATGACGTGTATGTTTATGCTTTGATAACTTGTACATTATTACTAACAACTGGGTTTTAAACAAAGTATATACCGATACATGGATAGAAATAAGCATGTTGCAACGAAATAGTAAAAATATTATACGAGAAAATAAAATAAACAATAATTAGGTAAACCTAACAAATATATTTTCAAAATGGTGTTTATTTTTTTTTGATAAGAGATCATGTACAAGAGAGATATTTCGTTCAAAGTGTAGGAGACAATTATGACCACACATTTGTTTTTCTCAATTTAAGAAGGGAAGGGTATGATGGTCTTTTCTCCCTTTAACTAGTTTCCTTCTTGATTTTAAAACGTCTATAATTTTTTCATTCGTTAATTTTTTTTTTATAAAATTACACCATATTAACGAGCATTTCATTCTCTTTAGTTCGAGCAGCCTATTGCTACAGTGTTCATAAAAATAATTTACAGGACTTTGAATAGCCATTACGTGATTTTTAATACCCATTACGTGATTTTGAATACCCAGTACCCATTACGTTATTTTGAATACCCGGTACATGACTACGTGATTTTTGAATATCTATTACGTGATTACACATTCAACATAAATCATTACGCATTCAATGTAAATTCATTACGTGATTACACATTCATTATGATTTGTTCTAACTAATGTTAATACAATAATACTTATTACATGATTACACATTCAATAACAAGAACTTGATTGTTTATGATTTATTACGTGGTTAAATATCTAATATACGACATTATGTTGTTATTATAGGTTGGTTTTGCTAATGTTTTGTATATAATTTATCCTTAATACGTGATTATACCTGAAATATTAGGTATTCCATATGAAATATTATGTATTACATGTTTTGTTTATAAGTAATTACGTAATCACTCAGTATGGTTTCACATAAAGACTATAATGAAATCATGTAATCACGAAATGGGTATTTAAAATCATGTAGTCATGTAATAATACATAGTCAACTATTGTTACGTAATTACACACTCACTTAGTGGGGTTTCACATAAGATACTATAATGAAATCAAGTAATCACGTAATGGGTATTCAAAATCAAGTAGTCACTTACTGGGTATTCAAAATCACGTTATAACATAATAGCCTAATAGGTATTCAAAATAATGCAATTTTTTAAGAAAAATATAGCAATAGGCTATTCGAATTAAAGAGAATGAAATGCTTGTTAGTACGGTGTAATTTTTATTAAAAATATTAACGTATGAAAAAGTTATAGTGGTTTGAAAATCAAAGGGGAAGTGGGTTTATGACATGCTCCCTTGTTTTTAGTTATGTGAATTCTATATTTGGGGACCATTTAATCTCAACCATTGATCTTGCAAATCAAGAGTCAAACTTCTCTCATACACTTTGTACACTTCTTTCCTATTTATCTTTTTTTTTGTTATACCCACAAATATAGAGAAAAATGCTCGGATAGTCCCTGTGGTTTGCCATTTTTTCACCTTTAGTCCCTAACTTTCTAAAATTACAGCTATAGTCCCCAACTTTTGTAATTTCATTCCCGGATAGTCCCTGGCGCGGATGAAGGTTAGTTTTTGGTGTTAATTATGTTTGAAATTACTAAAATGCCCCACCTTTTTCCTACCCCACCCCAACCCCTCCCCCTTTCTCTGTTCCTCTTTGTCTGCAACAATCAAACCACCACCACCACCCTCTCTCCAGCCACCACCCACTCTACCTCAGTCTTCACCACCACCACCCACCCTTAATCCAGCCATCACCCACATGTTTTTCTATTCAGTTGACTGCTTCAAATACGCAATATCACATGCCCGATCCCATGGGTTCTTCATTCCATGAAACATCTTCTTTGTTCCAGGAATGTATTGCGCAACAGTAAAAGAAATGTGATATAATGCTAGAAAAATAAGGATAAAAATGTTTATGCAAAGAAACATTCAATTTAACAGGAACAGTGCTTTGCAGTTTGGCAGACCTTCCACCCAGCGCTTCCAGAAACTTCCTCCGCCTTTAGCACAACACCTAAAACTTTAATTGGTGACAAACGAAATGAATCTGAAATATTAGTTAAGCAGGTTTCATTATAAAATATCTATGAAATTTATGAAATAAGTTATACATAAACCTAATTTATTTAGATTCAAATAGATTACTACAACTCAATTTTACAAAAAGGTGTAAAACTTACTTGAATGTTTAAATTTAGCAGAGGAAATTAGTTCTTGAATGGAAAAAACATGTGGGTGGTGGCCGGAGAGAAAGTGGATGATGGCGGTGAAGGCTGAGGTGGGGTGGGGTGGGGTGGGGTGGTGTGGGTGGTGGCCGGAGAGAGGATATTGGTGGTGGTTTGATTGTTGCAGACAAAGAGGAAGAGAGAAAGGGGAGAGGGGTTGGGGAGGGGTAGGAAAAAGGTGGGGCATTTTAGTAATTTCAAACATACTTAACACCAAAAACTAACCTCCATCCGCGCCAGGGACTATCCGGGAATGAAATTGCAAAAGTTGAGGACTATAGCTGTAATTTTAGAAAGTTAGGGACTTAAGGTGAAAAAGGGCAAACCACAGGGACTATCCGAGCATTTTTCTCCACAAATATAATAAAAGAAGTTGTTATATGCAATATTATTTGTTGTGGAAAATATTTCATTTTAATACACAGAGAGGCGAAATTGAGAGCATGGACATGAGTATCATGCACCTTTATATGTCACACCCCGATATTTCCACGTATTACCGGTGGGCCCGGTGGGGAGTATCGTGACGTAGTTGATATCATCATAGTCAAATAATCACAGTTCAATGCACAGCGGAAGTCTAAAATAATAATAATACAAACCGATTCGAAAGTATAATAAAATATTACACAACGGTTGTATATGGATCCACAGGCGGACCTTAAAACAGAAATATAAACATTGTTCAACAGACTTTAGACGTTTAGAACTTGCAAGATTCCTTATTAACGCCCCGAGCTCCCAGCCAATTTACGTACAGTACCTGTCACTTAATCTTTTTGGAAAATACGTCAGTTTACACTGGTAAATACAATTAACTGACTCTTTTTGAAAAGAGTTTATAAAATTGATTTAAATGCACAAGGCACAAATATTCTTTTATAACTTGGGACAATTATGTTAATAACAATCTTGTATCAGAATTACATGTTTGTCCAACATTTAGGGCCGGTGTTAAATAAACCAAACAAGATTAATCGACACACCACAAATATAAACTCACAAGAAGTTTCCTCACGAGTGAGTATATCTTTTACATACGCAACAAACAGGTGTATGCCTACACCCTGTGCTTAAGTTGTGGCCATTTACGCTTTTTTAAATGAGCCAAGGATATCCAGGACACGGTCATTAACCCCCAATGTTATTTGTTATCAAGCAATACTGATTAAAACGGGATTATGCAATTTAATCATCTCCGATTAAAAGGTTTCTACACCCAACCAAACGGTAATAGTTTACCGTATCCCAAGCCCGTATAAGGGAAAATAAGTTAAAAGTATTTACCTGAGCTTAAAATGTAATTTATACTCAGCCGTATATTCTAATCAGCAAGTGCAAGTACTTCTACCGGGGCTCTCAATCTGGAACGAAGGTTTTATTAACCTATTAGATTCCTAACGGGTCTTATTTAAGTTGTAACTTAGACCGGTTAGTTTTAAGGAAAGGATTTTGGTTCAAAACGCAAGATTAAGCGAAGACCGGATTAAAATGTGATTTAGACCCGACAAGTATGAAGAATTGTATAATATGGGTAAACTAGACACATTCTGGATTTTGAAGTGAAAAATGATAAGATTTGACCCGTTTCGGTTAATTTATGCAAACTAGTTACATAAACCGTACCGAACGCGAATATGCATAACGGGTAATCAAAAGAGTCATGTACAGGTTCCACAAGTTAATATGCTTAAAATATGCTATGATATCAGTAGGATATCTTCCATTATGCCCAAAACGAATTTAAAATCAATTTATGCCCCGAAGGGGTATTTTGGTCATTTTAGTGTTTATAAAAGAGGTTAAATAGTAATCTGAAGTTCTGGTCTAAAATAATCAGTAAAAATATTTATTTTAGCAAGTTACATCAGTAAGATATCATACATATGTGAATTTTATCATTTATGGCCAAACTATGCACCGTAGGGGCATTTTGGTCATTTCACATATGTTTTAAGGGTCAAATTTGGAAATCTGAGTTCAAGACTTAAACTTACTGTTAAAGTATAAAAATTTATTCATAACATCAGTAGGTAACAAGTCTTAGGTTCCAAATATGGTTTTAAACCATACTATGCGCCTAAATCGCATAAAAGTCGGTATTTGACGGTATTCGGGTTGATTAAGGGAATCTGAGATTTTGATCAGCCTCTACTGTTTAGAATAACTTATTTAATGTATAAAATCACTAGAAAAAGGTTTGATATGTAAAGGATGTGTAAAACTCATTTTATTAGCAAAAATGGCATTACCGTCAATTATCGAGTTTATGCAAGAACCCTATGTTATGATCTGTTTAAAAATTCAACAAAATTTTCCAAAAATCCCTAAATATTATATCTTAATAGTAGGTGGCAATTTTGGTGTCAAAAGTTGGGTTTAAATATGATTTATGCCAAAAATGCCATTTAATTAATAAAAAGCTTTCATTTTACGATATCGTCCATAACTTCTATTTTAGACCACGAAATGATGTCAAATTTTTTAGGACATGCTTATAAATCAGTAATAATGGTTTTTGTCCTCTCACATTTTCAAAAATCTCGTTTTAATATCAAAAGGGCATAATGGTCAACTTTTAAGCATTTAACGGAAACATGCCATGAACTAGGATTTCTAAGGAACCATGTTGTATAACCTCAGAGGGTTATGCTAACACATAATGTGGTTCGAAAGGAACCCTAAGGCATAACTAAACTAAGCTAAATTGGGTCAGAACTGAAAGTCAAAGCAAAATTCAACTTTTGCGACTTTCGGTTGCGAACCGAGCCCAAACTCACAATTGTCGGGTTGAACATGCTTAGACATGTTCAATTAATATTTACCAAGTTATTAAGGTGACAAAACTGATTTTATTGCCTTTACATCATTAGTTATGAATTTTATTTAAAAACTGACTCGTTTGACTTTTATTTTAATTACTTTGACCCGACAATTAACTAAGCAAACGTGGTAATTAGGAGGTGCCCTTTTGAGGGTTTAATACCTACCTAATTACGATCACGTAGCCATGTTCGTTGCGAACAATGGCTTAACCATATAAAAGTCAAAGCGTTTATCGCAACGCTTGAATTTTCGGCTTTCTAAGCCAAATAAAAATAACTTGCCATAAGAGGGCACTTACAAGGGGTCCAAGCAAGGAAGAAATCGATCTAGAATACTCAGGTATGAATCATAAGGCTTCAACTTAGAGAAATTCAGATCAAGTGTGTGAAATGAGAGCAAATCAAGTGGGTATTTATAGGATTTCAAGAATCGTTAGGATCGTTTCTCCTAACCCGTGCTTTGATCAAGACCCTACATGTGTACCCACTGATTTGGAATACTATGGGTGTCTAAAATCAGCTTATGGTATTGAGAATTTTGCATAAATAACCCCTGAAATTCGATCCAGCTGCTGAATCAAAGAATCTGCCCCGATCAGTCTCTGGGGCCCCGCGAGAGGCCTGTCGCGCCCCGCCAGAGACCAAAATGGCAGAATGTCAGAAATGGTCCCTTCATGCAATAAACTCAGTTTTTTACACGTTTAAGCCCCGTTAACCCCATTTCAAGGCTCCAGAATGAAGTTAAAGCATAGGGAACATGAAATATGCTTAAAAATATCTCGGATGTCGGTTCGTTTGATCGTACGGTTGCGTTGTTCGGTTAATTACGATGAAACAGGAACGAACGCGAAAAACAATCTAAATTACACGACGAATAGAATTTTATCATGCCAATCACTAAAATAAAATATTTTAATGATTACATAAATTTTTGGATGTCCGGATATATTCAGAACGTAAGATATGCACGAAAATGCAAACTTATGCACTTTTTGACGCTTTTAGTCCCTGTTTGACTCAAAAGTTTATTTTTTGCACACCGAACCCCTCAAAGCCTATTTCTAAGCTATGTAAAGGATATTTATGGTATGTTTAACTTATGGTCAAGTTCCGGAATGTTCGCTACCATTCGATTCAGTATACTTTTGCAGTTTGATGCAAATAGTCCCTGCGATCGAATAAACTTGATTTCAACACACCAAACCCTCCAAAACTTATTCCTAGGTTATGTAAAGGTTATTTAAGGTATGTTAAGCCCATGTCACTGTTTCGGAGTGTTTTTCGCGTGTATTATTAAACATCACGATGCTTTGGGTTTCTTAAAAGGTCAATCAGAGGTAAGAATTAACATGTTGACGCTTTTAACCCTTCGTCGCGCAAACTTTCAAACTATTACGCAAACGGCTACTCTCGATCAACAAGTGGCTCATTTGTGAATATGAATACTGTAAGAGGTTATTCGGGGACTTATTTTAAGCATGATAACACTTCTAGTCCTTCCATAATCAAAGTTTTTGATTTTTCGCAAAATTACTCCTTCATAGTCAACGTTTGACTTTATTAGGGTTTTGTACACGTGTCAACACATCATTGGACGTGATTTTTATGAGATGTTACATCCTCACCCCCTTAAAAGAAATCTCGACCTTGAGATTTGCTTAAAAGATGGAAGTACTTTTTGTCTTATAATGGACTTAATCTTCCACAGCATATCTTGGGCCTCTCCAGGCACCCAAAATGACCTTTATAATAGGTACATGTATCCTTTTGGAGCTTCTAATCTTGTCAATCCTCAATCGATGCTGATTTCACCACAAACTATAACTTTTTATTAATCCACACATCATTAAGTGACAATGCTCTTGACCTATTGTCTAGCCATATCTTTAAATCACAAGTGTGGAACACATTGCGAGTTCCACCAAGCTCCTTAAACAGGTTTTAGCTTATAAGCTACTGATCTTGACGTATTCGATTTTCTCAAATGGTACTATTTATTCAGTGTTTAATTTGCCCGCTACATCAAAATGTAGTACACCTCTCTAGGGTGATACTTTCTGTTGGATCTTATCCCTTGTTAAGAACTTAAGAGGTTTGCGATTCTCATCAATCATTGATTTTTTGTTGATTATTGGCAACTTTCAGATGATTACAGATTCGTATGATCTTATTCGTTGTTTCCAAGGTAATTTCAGGTCCTGGTAAATCGGACTTACCAAACTTCTGTCCAACAAGAGATGTTTAACATCCCATCTATACAAGGTCTCCAAAGGAGCAGCCTTGATGCTTACATACTAACTATTAGTTATAGGAGAGCTTATTTAAGGTGGGATAGTCTTTCCAACTACTGCTTAAATCAATCTTAAAGATTTGCTAACCTCATGGTTAGATGAACAAGTCGACGATCCTGGGTAGCTAATAGCGATTCTCAGTTAATACCTAAGTAGGGTTGCGGTAATCAATGCATAAGCATAATGAACCGTCTTTCTTAATTAATAATATCGGAGCTCTCAGAATTACGAATTAGGCTTTATGAACCTTTATCTTAAAACTCATTTAATTAGGGTTTCGATTCTTCCATAATTGGTGGTATTAATCGACACGGAGATTTCACAATACTGCAGCCCTAAGCGGGATGTTAATCTTAACTCTACTAGTCTTCGGAGGTAAACAAGGTACTTCTTTGGAGAAGATAGTCAAGTCGTAAGGAGATTACAGAGATTTTCCAAATCTCAAGCCCCGGTTCTACTATCTTTGCCTGTGTCAGATAAATGACACATTTTCTTTACGAATCCATGGATACCTTAATCAGTGACACTTACTTGGATATTTCTGTTCTGGATATCTTCTTTGAATACCATTAGCTGACTTTAGTACAATATGACCATTGGGATATCTTAGTGGTTCCATGCATTAAACCTCCATACTGATCAGGCATGGAAGCAATCTATGGAACATATTAAGATACACCAATCCTCATATGGCACTTTCATCATACAGTCTGGTATTCGCAGTTGATAGAAATCAATGAGATATTAAAATAAAATAACATATAATGACGTACTCCATCTGGAGAGAGGGTACTCAAGAATTTTACGAATGAAGATTTTTGACAGGGAAATGGTTCCTATAATTTTTTTCCTGTAAGTTTTACCTTACATTTAATATCTGGGGTTCTTATGGGAAAATTTTAAAAGTTTGCTATGCTTACAATTTATGAACGATTTATTGGTATCCGAATCAAAACAGAACTCTTAGCACTTCATCGGGAGAGTTTAAGCGCTTTCATTCTTAGGCTTTCTATCCTTAGTCGCACCTCCCTTGACAGATTTAGGGCACGTAGTCCTGACGTGGCCTTTCTCGTTACAGCCGAAGCGGACTGCATCCTTTATGTCCTTACATTCATGGGTTTTATGACCAGTTCTTTTACAGATGCCACACGGTCTTGGCTTTTGATCCATTCGACACTGCCCCAGTGTCTTTTACAGCAGGTCTTGCATACAGGTTTCTTATTGGACTTTTATTGGTTCTTATTGAGCTCAAGCTTACCTTTTTCTTAGAAATCTGGGAGTTATCTTCCTCCCTTTTCCTTTTTGGTTCATTATTTGCATTCGAGGTATGAACAAGATCCTTCTCGTGAGTAAAGAAGTGTGGTTTTAATTGGGATTTGGAGCAAATAGCAATGGGCTCTTTGAACTTTTTCACGACCTTTCTCACAGCCTTTCCAATAGTTGCGTCAATCATAGCTTGGAGAACATCTCTGTTAATTTTGAGGTTCACAATTGTAGCATCATTAGCATGTGTCACATCATCAATGACGCGATTGACGGTTGTCTTATCCGAGTTTGTCATACTCGAGACTTGGTCCCTAACACCAAATGAAACAATTACTTAGTTGCACTACAACAGTTATTCATCATCCAGATGACCTAACATATACTAACCATGGTATCATTAAACCATACAGGCTAATATGGTATGAACATTCCCAATGAATGTTATTTAAATGTATATCAATTATATTTAGCCTAGGTCACAAAAGGACCATCAATGGAATTTTAGGCTTGGACCTAGTCCATTACCTTTTTGACAGGGGATCAAAATGTCACATCTGTCTTTGTCATATTGATGATTTTGGATAGATTGAAAGCTCGCCGCAAGGACATTGGAAAAGAGTGATTCCTAATGGATATAAAGCATTCATCTAAAATTGTTAAAGCAATCTCAAAGGTATCATCGACCAATTCCTTCCTCATGTTTTATGTCTAGAGTTCTAACAGGCCAATTCAATAGTTTACAACATTTATTGTCCACAATAGACTTATCTTCGCCAGAATCAAACAAAATTCTTGGCATAAACCTTCTGCTATATCGTTATCATTCTGCACTATCTCCTGGGCGTTCATCTGGAAGACTTGCACGTTTGTTTTCTTGGCCTTTTCAGGCTTCCTTGCAAGCTTTGGGCAGTTGGTTTTGATGTGCCCTTCCTCGTTACAGTTGTAACAAGTCGCGTTCTTCAACTCCTTGCATTCTAAAGTCTTGTAACCCTTGGTCTTGCAAATTCCACATAGTTTAGCACGTGGGTCGATCGTACATTTTCCATAATGACGCTTTCTGCAGTTACTGCATTTGGGTCTGTTATCAGACTGACTCGAGTTTTTCTTGAACTCGGAATCTTTCCTGTGTTCAGAATTTCCCTTCTTCTTCTTGTTAGATCGATGAGAGATTTCCTCTTCTCCTTTCCTTTTTCCCTCGCCAGAAGTCTTAACAGAATTATTCCTGATTGCATCTAAAGTGAGAGATAAGGACAAGTCCACCACGGACCTATATGTGGTAGGCCTAGATGCTTTAACATTTCCCTTAATTTCTGGTGCTAAGCCTCCAATAAACGCGCTATGCGTTTAGGTTCAGGGGTGACTAAATAGGGAACCAGGCGAGACATGGTGCTGAAACTTGTCACGTAAGCCTGGCAATCTAAATTGTTCATGACCAGAGTCAAGAAGTCTGTTTCGATCTTTTCTACCTCATCCTGAGGACAGAAGTTTTCCTTGATCAATGCAACAAATTGATCCCAATATAAGTTATAAAGCAGGATCTTCCCCGTGGCTTGGATCAATGATCTCCACTATGCCAACGCTTCTCCTTTGAATGATTGTGAAACAAATTTCACAATATCCTGCTCGGCACAACCACTGATGTCTATTATGATATCCATCTCATCAAGCCATGTCATACAATCGATGGCTCCTTTTTCTCCTGTAAAGTCCCTTGGTTTGCAAGAGACAAAGTATTTATAAGAGCAGGTTTTAACACGTGGCTCCTGATTGAGCACAATTTGTTTGGATGGGACACTCCTCTGATTCGAAGAATGATGAGAATCATCCTTATGAGATGTATGCGTCTTAGAAGGTGGCTCTGTATGAGGTGCAGACTGGTTCCTGGTGCGAGCACCGCTTGATTCTTTAAATTGTCTGTCAAGGGCTCTAGTGACAGCATTATCTATCATTGCTTTAAGATCTACACCTGATACATTCATTCTGGTGTTGTCATTCCTCACAATGGAATGACTGTTAACCTCATCTGATTCAGGCATGCTGAAGCTTGTCTTCTATAAAACAATTGTCAATAATTTTGTTTAGAAGTCTATTTTGGAATCATCATCTTCGATGATTCATTAACCATGGTATAAATAGACCATATTTGGTTAATTTGATAATCAGGTTTATTTTAAACTTTTCATTATAATTATCCAGTTATAAACTATTAAGGATATTGAAATGGCACAAAAGGCCTTGTCACGAGGACAGTTTTGAATTTATAAGCCATGATCTTATAGGATTGAGGCATTAAGGTTTGAACATAGTTCATTACCTTTCTTGACAGGGAGTCAAAGACTACAACTGTCTTTTGTCTTTTGGGACAATAGATATAGCCCGTAAGCACTTCATCACTAATGGATGTTTATGATATGATCATTTTATTTGATGATTTAAGCCATGATTTCTAAATCACTAGGCTAGATAAGAAATTGGAAGAATCCAATATAAGGATGACTATTGTGATTTTCTCGAACCACATTTGTCAAGAGTGCTAACACGTTCTTAGGTGTCAACAAGGATCTATTATCTTAAAAAGGCTTTACCATTTTAGCTATGTCGAAAATGACATATAGGCTAGGTTATACCTTTAAGATTTTCTTTGAAATATAATGGCAGAGCAATCATAAATTGAAATGACGTTCTGATTTAGGACATAATACATATGTATATGTTTAATACCAAAATAAATTTCAAAAAGGAAACTTTTCATAGAAAGTCCTAAAGAATCACAATAATTGCCCTAAACGGGTCTTACACAGAGAGATTCGCCCACGCAGGGACTTAGAAGATATATATGTCCTTATAGGGACTACTATAGAAATGAAATATAACAAAAGAAGTTTCTTCTTCATTTTAATTCTGAAAGTTTTCTCCTTGGTTCACTTAGAGCGGTACGGATATTGAAGTTTTTTTTTATTTTTTTTATTTTGTGGGTAGTCGAAATCTTCTATATTAGGAGTACTTGTAAAAGTGGAATCCAAGGATTTTATGGTTAATGAATAATATGGATCACGAATAAGGTCAAGACTAGTATAATCCAAATTTGGGATTCCATGACTTGGAGGTAAGAAATATAAGTCGTTTGGGTCCATAGGTATCATCTTGGGAGTGGGAGCCTCAGGGACAGTTGGTATGGATTCCTCCGATGTTGGCTTCTCATTTTAAGTTTCAAAAGTCTTAGGCACGGATCTGAAATATGGTTAATGGGTTCAACTGGTTTGATTTTTGGGGATAGGTTCAAAAAGGTCCTTTCTCCATACTGGTCGTACGCTAATTCGAGCTGTGATACGAAGCTTAACATTCTTAGACTTCGGGTTTGGGGAGCTTCCACCAATGGCAGCTTTGCTCGGCGACACGTTCCTGTAATCCACAAATATCGAAAAAAATGTATACATATAACAGGGATGAGATCATTCCTAGTTCATGTCTTGACTCGGAAGTCAAGGAATGTGCTACTGTGTTACTGAGATTAAACACAAAAGGCTAGTGTTTAATTCACTCAATGTTGGCTCTGATACCAACCTGTCACACCCCGATATTTCCACGTATTACCGGTGGTCCCGGTGGGGAGTATCGTGACGTAGTTGATATCATCATAGTCAAATAATCACAGTTCAATGCACAGCGGAAGTCTAAAGTTATAATAATACAAACCGATTCGAAAGTACAATAAAATATTACACAACGGTTGTATATGGATTCATAGGCGGACCTTAAAACAGAAATATAAACATTGTTCAACAGACTTTAGACGTTTAGAGCTTGCAAGATTCCTTATTAACGCCCCGAGCTCAAAGCCAATTTACGTACAGTACCTGTCACTTAATCTTTTTGGAAAATACGTCAGTTTACACTGGTAAATATAATTAACTGACTCTATTTGAAAAGTGTTTATAAAATTGATTTAAATGCACAAGGCACAAATATTCTTTTATAACTTGGGACAATTATGTTAATAACAATCTTGTATCAGAATTACATGTTTGTCCAACATTTAGGGCCGGAGTTAAATAAACCGAACAAGATTAATCGACACACCACAAATATAAACTCACAAGAAGTTTCCTCACGAGTGAGTATATCTTTTACATACGCAACAAACAGGTGTATGCCTACTCCCCGTGCTTAAGTTGTGGCCATTTACGCTTTTTTAAATGAGCCAAGGATATCCAGGACACAGCCATTAACCCCCAATTGTCACACCCTGACCACGTAAAACAACAAATCGTGGCATAAACGTCGGGGAGTGCTGTAACAGAATTATTGTTTCGAAACCATGGATACAAAAGAGTCTCGTTTTATTTATTCATTAACATTGTCTTAAAGTTAAACAAGCAAATCAAACATAGTCTATCATTGTTATTAAATCACTAAGGCCTCGTCCAGTCCTAAGTGAGCATGCATCCTATTCGCAATCAACATTAAGCAACTTCACCTGAAACATATGTAAAAACAAAGTCAGCAAAGAAATGCTGGCGAGTACATAGGTTTTGTGAGAGTGTCAGATTCATGGCTCGTTTATACGTTGAAATAACCCGTACAACTTCGTTAGTTGTTATTAAAAAACCTTGTTTTATAAAATATTGGTATTGTAAAAAGAATAACCAAGTCAAAAAAAAGATTGGTCATAATTTATAAATCGCGTTGCCATGAATCTTAACCCAAAACATTTGTTTATGTAAACCAAATCATAAATTGTTCTCGTAATAAAACTCGTATGATTTATATAGTTTCGTAAACGTCGTTGTGTGACATCGTTTAAAATCATTTTCGTTATAGTTCATCGTTCATTTGTTTAAATCGTTCCAAATCGTTCACTCGTTCAAATCGTTCTCGTTTTAATTGTGAAAACTACTTTTGGTCGTCTCGCTAATAACATTCAAACCTTTGTGACTCGTTCATCGTACTACTCGTTCTTGCATTAACAAACCTCCAAAGGGTAAGTTAATAATCATCAGATTCAGTCGTTACCCACCTAACCCACACATAACCATGGGTGCGGTCTGATAACGGGATTTGTTAGATCCTATGGTACCATAACCTAATACTGGTCGGTTCGGCCAAAATTAATGAATGTCATTCGTTATGTAACTACAACCAACAAGCTCGTTCACATTATTGAAATCGTTATTTGTTAAATGTAAACCATCTCAATCATTTTGAAACCATCGTTGAAATATTGAAATCGTTTGATACATATGAATCACCCCAAAACAATCGAAAACAGTAAAAAGAGGGGATCTATGTACTCACCTTTGGGTGCGTTTTTATATGTTAACACGATCCCTCAATTTATTCATCCTAAATTAAATAAGAATGATTTAATAATCAAAACTCACAAAAATACCGAAGTTTCTCCGATACTTAAAATTTTCACATACCTTTGAGATTTCTCGAAAAGTTATTATTTTTGATTATCTTGGTGTATTTGTATATATGTACTCAAGAGTAACACATATAATCTTGTCAACACTAACACATGATCATACATATATTGTAAAACACATAGCACATTGTAACACATAAAATAACCCATGAACAACCCATTCTAGTGTATGTTGAAAAACACTTATTTTAGCGTTTCGGTAACATTTTTGGGCGTCGGAAGTCCCGTATGACCAACAAAACACCAAGTAAACTTAATATAAGTTAAAATACTTGTTTTTATATCAAAAATATCAGTTTGGTTACTGATCTAAAATAGTTTTGTAAAAATCCACCGAAAAGGCGATTTTAACCGTTTTACCGCATAGTTTTGCATCAAACATTACCCGAACCATCCCAAATTGAAACGACTTGAAATTTTAATACAACCCATGTTATTTACTGAATAAAATATTGGTTATACTCATGATAGTGCAGGTCTTAAATAAAGCACATAAATCATGCAAATTTCACATAATTTACCACTTTTTAAGCTATATGTACAACATGCAAAGCTATCAATCCTAAGTCAAAGTTTCATGTCCTTATAATATACCAAATAATGTTATTTTTAGTGTTTGTAACCTAATCTAAACCATTTTTGTCATACAACCCTTTTTCACCATTTCTTGAGCTTTACATCAACATGTATCTTTATGTACAAGTGCCTAAAGCATACTATCATAGCAACATCATTTTTTATGAGTTTAAAAACATCAAATATGTGATATATTCAGATTTATTTGCTGATGTACTTTACATTTAACATATCATACATAAATCACTAAATACTTGCATTTTTACCACCATTCAAGAACATGTAACAACATAAACAAGTACTTAACAAGAAATCATACTTCAAAACTCATATATACACACACATATGTACGGTTATACATATATATATACACCACCATTTTTTATCAAGACCCATTTCATGTTAGATTTCAAGTTTAGTGAAAATTCCAAGATTCAAGAGAAACTTCAAATCATCAAGAACAACCAAGAATCTAAAGTATGATTTAAAACACAAATGTTATACCTTCAAGATTCAAGTAGGTTATGGGATGAGATTTTGATGATAGGAAGCTTGAATCACTTGAGAACACCTTGGAATCACCTTTGGCTCTTCACAACCACTTGAAATATGCTAGAAATGAGCTTGAATGTGATGAACAAAACTTGAAGATATGAATATGGTGAGAGAGAGAGATGGGACGGTTGGGAGGGAGGAGAGAGAGAGAGGAGGTTGTTGAGTGAAGTGATCTTGGTTAGATTGTGAAGATATATGTAGGAGATTATAAAGGATATGGAGGATAGCATGCACATACAAGTGTCACACAAAGATCACATGAAATATCTTGCAAGATTTAATAAAAATTTGGTGGGGCCACTCCATATATTGAACCCTAAATTAGATGGGGGAGGGGATCCAAGTGTAATTTTTTATATAAATATGCTATATGTAGGCTAAAACGGGTGTTTAACTGGATACCGGGCATTTTATCTAGCATTTAAATCCCGGTTTATGGCGTTCTAAATTATTTTTATTATTCTATAAAAATAAACCCGCCAAAATATTACTGAAATAAATTTCAGTTGCCGAGAGTGGCTACGTTGTCTGTGTTTTGTAGTAGAAGCACTGTGTCGCGCAGAAACATGCGGTACACGCTTAAACTTGAAAAATAACGTTTTTAGGCGTTTTAATTTATTTTTCAACACGGACCTGATTAAAAATAAAATTTTAATCATAACAGGATATTTTTGGGATTCAAATATTATCCGGGCGGTCACCAACGTTCGTTTCGCAGTTTTGTCGTAATTAGTTCTTTTAGTTCAACTAAACGTGTTTTCGCCATACCGAATCCTTCGGAAATTATTTCTAAGTTATGTAAAGGATATTTAGGGTATGTTTGGCTTACGTCATAGTTCCAGAGTGTACGTCGCGTTAAACTGATTGCGTTTATGCACCAGTTTGCGTATAACCTTCCAGAATGTGATTTAAAGCTCGAAATCGGAATTGAATCAAATTGTAAAATCTTTAAACACAAATACACACATAATAACACCAAAACACATATAATAACACCAAAGCACATTGTTTTATTGATAATCCACATTGTTTTACATTATACGGTGATTACAGAACACAGTTGTCACAGTCTCCCCTACTTTAGGAAATTTCGCCCCGAAATTTTATTTAGAGGAAACTTGTGAAAACAAATGCGGATATTTCTTCTTCATCTGGTCCTCACGTTCCCAAGTAAACTCGGGGCCATGTTTGGATTCCCAGCGAACTTTAACCAAACGAATCCGTTTGTTCTTCAACTGTTTGAATATATGTTCCACTATCTCCACAGGTTTCTCGACAAAGTGCATTGTTTCATCGATTTGAATCTCATCGAGAGGAATGTGAAGATCAGCATCAGCTAAACACTTTCGCAAATTGGACACGTGAAAAGTCGGATGAACATTTCCAAGCTCTGGAGGTAGTTCTAGTCGATAGGCAACCTTTCCAATTCTTTCAACAATCTTAAATGGTCCAACATATCGTGGTGCAAGTTTTCCTTTCTTTCCAAATCTCACCACTCCCTTCCAAGGTGACACCTTGAGTAGGAAACGGTCTCCGACTTGAAATTCTAAGGGCTTGCGTCGCATATCCGCATTACTCTTTTGACGGTTTCGGGCTGTCACAAGATTATCGCGGATTTTCTTGATTTTGTCTGTTGTTTCCAGAATGAGCTCAGGTCCAGTAAGCTGAGCTTCACCGGTCTCATTCCAACAGACAGGTGAACGACATTTTCGACCGTAGAGAGCTTCGAATGGTGCCATATTAATACTAGCATGATAGCTATTATTGTATGAGAACTCGATCAATGGTAAATGAGAATCCCAATTACCACCAAAGTCTATCACGCATGCTCTAAGCATATCCTCCAAAGTTTGAATCGTCCTCTCAGATTGACCATCTGTTTGGGGATGATAAGCAGTGCTTAGATTTAGATGGGTTCCCAACGCAGATTGCATGGTCTTCCAAAAGTGAGATGAAAATCGAGCATGACGATCGGTAATGATATCTAAAGGAACACCATGTCGTGATACGATCTTGTCTACATAGATCTTGGCAAGCTTTTCAGCAGAGAAATCCTCACGGATTGGTAAGAAGTGAGCAGATTTTGTCAAACGATCAACTACTACCCAAATGGCATCATGACCTTTACTAGTATGCGGTAGTTTAGTAATGAGATCCATGGCAATGTTTTCCCATTTCCAAACCGGTATCTCTGGTTGTACAAGCAAACCAGAAGGTCGTTGATGTTCAACTTTGATTTTGAGACAAGTTAGGCATTTTGATACATACAAGGCAACATCCTTCTTCATACCAGGCCACCAATACTGAGTACGAAGATCCTTGTACATTTTATCAGCACCAGGATAGATAGAATATCGAGACTTGTGAGATTCGTCCATTACCAAGGTGTGAAGATTGTCCTGATTCGGAATCCACAAACGATCCTGGAAATATAGCAACCCGTCGTCTTTCCTTTCGAGTTTAAGCTCAAGTTGAAGCGGTAGCTCATTTTTCAATAAGCCTTTGATCTCACAAGATCGTTGAGCTTGCAGGACACGAGATTGAATATCAGATAGAGTTTGAACAGAATGAAGCTTGACTCGTTCCTTTCGACTAAGCACATCTGCTACGACATTCGCCTTACCAATATGGTAGCGGATCTCGCAATCATAATCGTTTAAGAGTTCAACCCAACGTCGTTGCCTCATGTTCAGCTCCTTCTGATTGAGAATATGCTGGAGACTTTTGTAGTATGTGAAAACCACACACTTCGTTCCATAGAGGTAGTGTCTCCAGATTTTAAGCGCAAAAACCACAGCTCCTAACTCAAGATCATGAGTCGTATAGTTCTTCTCGTGAACTTTCAGCTGTCTGGACGCATAAGCTATGACTTTACCTCGTTGCATAAGAACGCAACCAAGTCCTAGATTCGACGCGTCACAATAGACCACAAAATCATCGTTTCCCTCAGGTAGAGATAAAATAGGAACATCACAGAGCTTCCGTTTCAGCGTTTGGAATGCTTCTTCTTGCTTGGGCCCCCACTCAAAAGGCTTATTTTTCTGAGTCAAAGCAGTGAGTGGAACCGCGATCTTTGAGAAATTAGAAATGAATCGATGATAATAACCAGCAAGACCAAGAAATGATCGAATCTCTGTAGGTGTCGTCGGTGTATTCCAATCCTTAATAGCTGCTATTTTGCAAGGATCCACATGGATACCCTGCTCATTGACTATATGACCTAGAAACTAAACTTCTTAAGCCAGAATTCACACTTAGAGAATTTAGCAAAAAGTTGTTCCTTCTTCAGAAGTTCCAAGGTCAAACGAAGATGTTGTTCATGGTCGGCTCGAGACTTTGAATAAATGAGAATATCGTCGATGAACACAATGATGAACTTATCTAAATAAGGTTTACAAACCCTGTTCATTAAGTCCATGAAGATAGCTGGGGCATTTGTCAAACCAAAAGGCATGACAGTGAACTCGTAGTGCCCATATCTAGTACGGAAAGCTGTTTTGGGAATATCTTCTTCGAAAATACGAAGTTGATGATACCCAGAACGCAGGTCGATCTTGGAAAAGCATGAAGCACCTTGCAGCTGGTCGAAGAGATCATCAATTCTAGGTAGGGGATATCGATTCTTGATGGTAAGCTTATTAAGCTCACGATAATCGATACACGTTCGAAAAGATCTATCTTTCTTTTTCACAAAGAGTACAGGAGCTCCCCAAGGTGAAAAGCTCGGACGGATGAATCCTTTGTCAGACAACTCTTGAAGCTGTTTCGATAACTCTTGCATCTCCGACGGTGCAAGACGATAAGGTGCTTTCGCAATCGGGTTGGCATTGGGTACAAGGTCAATATGAAACTCGACTTGACGAACTGGAGGCAAACCAGGCAGTTCATCGGGAAACACCTCTGGATAATCCCGAACAATCAGAATATTCTGAATACTCTTGCTCTTGCTTTTCTCCTCGGTGACATGTGCCAGGAAAGCAACATATCCTTTTCGAAAATAATTTTGGGCCTTTGTACACGACATAAGCTTCAAACCTCCAAATGGTTTCTCACCACGAACTTCCAAAACATCGCCGGACGGAAGAGGAATACGAACAATCTTATCGAAACAAACCACCTCGACATGATGTTTGGTTAACCAATCCATCCTCACGATAATATCGAAACTCCCAAGTTGCATCGGCGTGAGGTCAATGGGAAAAAGATGGTTATCAAGGTTTAACTGACAATCACGAATAACAGAATCGAGAACAAGAGGTTTACCAGTAGTAACTTCGACAGATAAGGGTTTCCTCAGTTTAGTTCTAGGTATCGCAAGCAAAGGTTCAAAAGATAATGAAACAAAACTTCTATCGGCACCAGAATCAAAAAGAATAGATGCAGGTCGATTGTTAACAAGAAACGTACCATTGACGACGAGGTTGTCAGCTCGAGCCTCGTTTGCATTCAGATTGAATGCTCACCCACGAGCGGGATTTGCATTCGCATTGACATTCACATTCACGTTCGGATTTGCATTTGCATTCGCTAACCTCAGACAGTTGTTGCGGTAGTGACCAAGCTCTCCATAATTGAAACATGTACCTGGTGGGAATCTATCAGCATTCCCCTGAACTGGAGCTTGATTCTGAACAATCTGATTCTGGCCCAAACGACAGACGTTGGCCAGATGCCCAAGCTTACCACATGTTGTGCATTGCTTTCAAGCTTGTTGTGCAACATGATGACCGTTGCAGCGAGCACAATGAGGTGCGGTACCAGCATACACTTTCTTCGCAGGCGGCTGAGCTGGTGGGTTATGAGCATTTTGTGCAGTTACTGCAAAGTTCTGATCACCCTTTCGCTTTCTCGACTTCTTCGACGACTCACCTTTCTTACCCTTACCCTTTTCCTTGACAGATTCGGTCGACTTCTTCTTATCACCCTTGCAGGTAAGTTTACCCTTCCTGACTTGCGACTCAGTCAGGGTAGCAGATAACTCGATCGCTTGACGAACAGTAGTAGGATTGACGCCAGTCACAATATCCTGAATGGAATCGGGTAACCCATCGATATACCTCTCTATCGCTTTCTCCAACGGGGTAACCATAGTAGGATACAAAAGACTGAGCTCCTCAAATCGATCCATGTACGCACGGTGTTCTCCCCCATCTTGTTTTAGATCGTCAAACTCTCGTTCCAAAGCTCGAATTTCGTGACGAGGACAGAACTCTCTCATCATGAGAGCTCGAAGCTCTTCCCAGGTTTGTGCCAACGCCACTTCGGCACCCCTGTCGCGCATCACTCCGTTCCACCACGTAAGAGCACGCTTCTCAAACACACTTGATGCAAATTCAACCTTACGCCCATTCGGATATTGCACATGTCTGAATGTGTTCTCGATACTTTCGAACCATTGAAGGAGTGCAGTGGCTCCTTGCGACCCAGAAAACTTTAGCGGCTTAGCAGAATTGAAATTCTTGAAATTACATTGTGCATTGTTATTGTTATTGTATAGCTCGTGGATTTGGGTCACAACGCCTGGAAGCACAGCAACCATTTGTTGAGAGACAAGGCTGCGACTTCTTCAGCAGTGAAAGTTTGTGCATCACGTCGAGGAGGCATTGTCCAACAAGGAAATATGAGAAACGAGTGAGGTCGACAATTAGGAAAAACAAAAAGAGGTATTGAAAATATCGACGAAACATAAGGAAGGCGATCACTTGTTCGTTACCCCGAACAAACAAACGACACGCATTGACTAATCAAAGTAATGAATCAAAATAATGTATCGCGAAGACATGCTCGCCTATAAGTGAACACTCACCCCAAGAGTTCCCAGGTAAGAGTGACTGGTCCGATTATGTGGATTTGTACGAACACTCTAGCCTTAGACAGAAAACTCAGGGTACAGGCATTCACTCTTCCAGTTTGCACGTGTTCACATTATTTAGACCCAAACTTTGACGAGATTTTGAAAACTCAGAAGGCACTAAGCCAAAAATGAGTCAAACTGGAAGGGTTCAAAACCTTACAACAGAGGGTTCAAAACCTTACAACAGAGGGTTCAAAACCTAGTAATCAATCATCCTAGAACGGATGATTAATTTTCGAAGCAGATTCGGATTTTGTTTTTAAAATTCTAAACGCAAATCAACTTGCGTTGGGGTCCTAGAAAGTTATAGTCTAGGTCAAAATTTTACTAATAACCTAATTCTCTATAAACAATGGCTCTGATACCAACCTCTTCTCTCACACCCCGACCACGTAAAACAACAAATCATGGCGGAAATGTCGGGGAGTGCTGTAACAGAATTATTGTTTCGAAACCATGGATACAAAAGAGTCTCGTTTTATTTATTCATTAACATTGTCTTAAAGTTAAACAAGCAAATCAAACATAGTCTATCATTGTTATTAAATCACTAAGGCCTCGTCCAGTCCTAAGTGAGCATGCATCCTATTCGCAATCAACATTAAGCAACTTCACCTGAAACATATGTAAAAACAAAGTCAGCAAAGAAATGCTGGTGAGTACATAGGTTTTGTGAGAGTGTCAGATTCATGGCTCGTTTATACGTTGAAATAACCCGTACAACTTCGTTAGTTGTTATTAGAAAACCTTGTTTTATAAAATATTGGTATTGTAAAAAGAATAACCACGTCAAAAAAAAAAAAAAGATTGGTCATAATTTATAAATCGTGTTGCCATGAATCTTAACCCAAAACATTTGTTTATGTAAACCAAATCATAAATTGTTCTCGTAATAAAACTCGTATGATTTATATAGTTTCGTAAACGTCGTTGTGTGACATCGTTTAAAATCATTTTAGTTATAGTTCATCGTTCATTTATTTAAATCGTTTAAATCGTTCCAAATTGTTCACTCGTTCAAATCGTTCTCGTTTTAATTGTGAAAACTACTTTTGGTCGTCTCGCTAATAACATTCAAACCTTTGTGACTCGTTCATCGTACAACTCGTTCTTGCATTAACAAACCTCCAAAGGGTAAGTTAACAATCATCAGATTCAGTCGTTACCCACCTAACCCACACATAACCATGGGTGCGGTCTGATAACGGGATTTGTCAGATTCTATGGTACCATAACCTAATACTGGTCGGTTCGGCCAAAATTAATGAATGTCATTCGTTATGTAACTACAACCAACAAGCTCGTTCACATTATTGGAATCGTTATTTGTTTAATGTAAACCATCTCAATTGTTTTGAAACCATCGTTGAAATATTGAAATCGTTTGATACATATGAATCACCCCAAAACAATTGAAAACAGTAAAAAGAGGGGATCTATGTACTCACCTTTGGGTGCGTTTTTATATGTTAACACGATCCATCAATTTATTCGTCCTAAATTAAATAAGAATGATTTAATAATCAAAACTCACAAAAATACCGAAGTTTCTCCGATACTTAGAATTTTCACATAACTTTGAGATTTCTCGAAAAGTTATTATTTTTTATTATCTTGGTGTATTTGTATATATGTACTCAAGCGTAACACATATAATCTTGTCAACACTAACACATGATCATACATATATTGTAAAACACATAGCACATTGTAACACATAAAATAACCCATGAACAACCCATTCTAGTGTATGTTGAAAAACACTTATTTTAGCGTTTCGGTAACATTTTTGGGCGTCGGAAGTCCTGTATGACCAACCAAACACCAAGTAAACTTAATATAAGTTAAAATACTTGTTTTTATATCAAAAATATCAGTTTGGTTACTGATCTAAAATAGTTTTGTAAAATCCTCCGAAAAGGCGATTTTAACCGTTTTACCGCATAGTTTTGCATCAAACATTACCCGAACCATCCCAAATTGAAACGACTTCAAATTTTAACACAACCCATGTTATTTACTGAATAAAATATTGGTTATACTCATGATAGTGCAGGTCTTAAATAAAGCACATAAATCATGCAAATTTCACATAATTTACCACTTTTTAAGCTATATGTACAACATGCAAAGCTATCAATCCTATGTCAAAGTTTCATGTCCTTATAATATACCAAATAATGTTATTTTTAGTGTTTGTAACCTAATCTAAACCATTTTTGTCATACAACCCTTTTTCACCATTTCTTGAGCTTTACATCAACATGTATCTTCATGTACAAGTGCCTAAAGCATACTATCATAGCAACATCATTTTTTATGAGTTTAAAAGCATCAAATATGTGATATATTCAGATTTATTTGCTGATGTACTTTACATTTAACATATCATACATAAATCACTAAATACTTGCATTTTTACCACCATTCAAGAACATGTAATAACATAAACAAGTACTTAACAAGAAATCATACTTCAAAACTCATATATACACACACATATGTACGGTTATACATATATATATACACCACCATTTTTTTGTATCAAGACCCATTTCATGTTAGATTTCAAGTTTAGTGAAAATTCCAAGATTCAAGAGAAACTTCAAATCATCAAGAACAACCAAGAATCTAAAGTATGATTTAAAACACAAATGTTATACCTTCAAGATTCAAGTAGGTTATGGGATGAGATTTTGATGATAGGAAGCTTGAATCACTTGAGAACACCTTGGAATCACCTTTGGCTCTTCACAACCACTTGAAATATGCTAGAAATGAGCTTGAATGTGATGAACAAAACTTGAAGATATGAATATGGTGTGAGAGAGAGAGAGAGAGAGAGAGAGAGAGATGGGACGGTTGGGAGGGAGGAGAGAGAGAGGAGATTGTTGAGTGAAGTGATCTTGGTTAGATTGTGAAGATATATGTAGGAGATTATAAAGGATATGGAGGATAGCATGCACATACAAGTGTCACACAAGATCAAATGAAATATCTTGCAACATTTAATAAAAATTTGGTGGGGCCACTCCATATATTGAACCGTAAATTAGATGGGGGAGGGGGTCTAAGTGTAATTTTTTATATAAATATGCTATATGTTGGCTAAAACGGGTGTTTAACTGGATATCGGGTATTTTATCTAGCGTTTAAATCCCGGTTTATGGCATTCTAAATTATTTTTATTATTCTATAAAAATAAACCCGCCAAAATATTACTGAAATAAATTTCAGTTGCCGAGAGTGGCTGCGTTGTCTGCGTTTTGCAGTAGAAGCACTGTGTCGCGCAGAAACACGCGGTACGCGCTTAAACTTGAAAAATAACGTTTTTAGGCGTTTTAATTTATTTTTCAACACGGACCTGATTAAAAATAAAATTTTAATCATAACATAATATTTTTGTGATTCAAATATTATCCGGGCGGTCACCAACGTTCGTTTCACAGTTTTGTCGTAATTTGTTCTTTTAGTTCAACTAAACGTGTTTTTGCCATACCGAATCCTTCGGAACTTATTTCTAAGTTATGTAAAGGATATTTAGGGTATGTTTGGCTTACGTCACAGTTCCGGAGTGTACGTCGCGTTAAACTGATTGCGTTTATGCACCTGTTTGCGTATAACCTTCCAGAAAGTGATTTAAAGCTCGAAATCGGAATTGAATCAAATTGTAAAATCTTTAAACACAAATACACACATAATAACACCAATACACATATAATAACACCAAAGCACATTGTTTTACATTATACGGTGATTACAGAACACAGTTGTCACACTAATGTTATTTGTTATCAAGCAATACTGATTAAAACGGGATTATGCAATTTAATCATCTCCGATTAACTGGTTTCTACACCCGACCAAGTGGTAATAGTTTACCGTATCCCAAGCCCGTATAAGGGAAAATAAGTTAAAAGTATTTACCTGAGTTTAAAATGTAATTTATACTCAGCCGTATATTCTAATCAGCAAGTGCAAGTACTTCTACTGGGCCTCTCAATCTGGAATGAAGGTTTTATTAACCTATTAGATTCCTAACGGGTCTTATTTAAGTTGTAACTTAGACCGGTTAGTTTTAAGGAAAGGTTTATGGTTCAAAACGCAAGATTAAGCGAAGACCGGATTAAAATGTGATTTAGACCTGACAAGTATGAAGACTTGTATAATATGGGTAAACTAAACACATTCTGGATTTTGAAGTGAAAAATGATAAGATTTGACCCGTTTCGGTTAATTTATGCAAACTAGTTACATAAATCGTACCGAACGCGAATATGCATAACGGGTAATCAAAAGAGTAATGTATAGGTTCCACAAGTTAATATGCTTAAAATATGCTATGATATCATTAGGATATCTTCCATTATGCCCAAAACGAATTTAAAATCAATTTATGCCCCGAAGGGGTATTTTGGTCATTTTAGAGTTTATAAAAGAGGTTAAATAGTAATCTGAAGTTCTGGTCTAAAATAATCAGTAAAAATATTTAATTTAGCAAGTTACATCAGTAAGATATCATACATATGTGAATTTTATAATTTATGGCCAAACTATGCACCGTAGGGGCATTTTGGTCATTTCACATATGTTTTAAGGGTCAAATTTGGAAATCTGAGTTCAAGACTTAAACTTACTGTTAAAGTATAAAAATTTATTCATAACATCAGTAGGTAACAAGTCTTAGGTGCCAAATATGGTTTTAAACCATACTATGCGCCTAAATCGCATAAAAGTCGGTATTTGACGGTATTCGGGTTGATTAAGGGAATCTGAGATTTTGATCAGCCTCTACTGTTTAGAATAACTTATTTAATGTATAAAATCACTAGAAAAAGGTTTGATATGTAAAGGATGTGTAAAACTCATTTTATTAGCAAAAAGGGCATTGCCGTCAATTACCGAGTCTATGCAAGAACCATATGTTATGATCTTTTTAAAAATTCAAAAAAAATTTCCAAAAATCCCTAAATATTATATCTTAACAGTAGGTGGCAAGTTTGGTGTCAAAAGTTGGGTTTAAATACGATTTATGCCAAAAAATGCCATTTAATTAATAAAATGCTTTCATTTTACGATATCGTGCATAACTTCTATTTTAAACCACGAACTGATGTCAAATTTTTTAGGACATGCTTATAAATCAGTAATAATGGTTTTTGTCCTCTCACATTTTCAAAAATCTCGTTTTAATATCAAAAGGGCATAATGGTCAACTTTTAAGCATTTAACGGAAACATGCAATGAACTAGGATTTCTAAGGAACCATGTTGTATAACCTCAGAGGGTTATGCTAACACATAATGTGGATCGAAAGGAACCCTAAGGCATAACTAAACTAAGCTAAATCGGGTCAGAACTGAAAGTCAAAGCAAAAGTCAACTTTTGCGACTTTCGGTTGCGAACCGAGCCCAAACTCAAAATTGTCGGGTTGAACATGCCTAGACATGTTCAATTAATATTTACCAAGTTATTAAGGTGACAAAACTGATTTTATTGCCTTTACATCATTTGTTATGAATTTTATTTAAAAACCGACTCGTTTGACTTTTATTTTAATTACTTTGACCCGACAATTAACTAAGCAAACGTGGTAATTAGGAGGTGCCCTTTTGAGGGTTTAATACCTACCTAATTGTTGGTGCATGCGTCTGTCGACTTCGTCTTGTATCGAGTCTAGGACTAAAAATGTTAGATATGTTATACGTTTTAGAATGTGTTTAATGTAATTTAGCTTGAAAGTGGTGATTTACCTTGAAAGTGTCATGTGTCATTTCAAGCTAAATCAAGATTTACCTTGAAAGTGTCATGTCATTTCAAGCTAAATCTCCTCCACTATAAATAGCCTTCAAGCTAAATCATTTGTAACTTTTCAGAGATTCTTCCGGTGAGCAACGAAGTGCTGCCGAAGTGTTGTCAGGTTGTAAACGTCATCAAATCAATAGAAACAACAGTTTAAATTGAAAAGCTTGCTGAATTGACCTCGGTTTGTTCGTTTCCGCCGCTCAAACTGAGATAAACTCTTCTTAACGACTCGTTTGGGTCCGAATTCGATCCTACAAGTGGTATCAGAGCTCAGGAGGAAGAGTTCATACCAATTCAGCTACAAATTCTGTCTTTCTACACCTTCTTTTCAAAAACGAACATATTTCCACGGTTAAAATTGTCTAATTTTCACACAATACGTGCGTAATGATGTTTTAACTAACCCTTGAGAGTTTCAGAACGTAATTCGGTCATTTACTTGTTCAATCGAGTCTAAAACAGATCGTAAAAGATGATGTCACTAGATTTCGCTTGAATATTGTGTGATAATTGAAGATTTCGCTTGAATTTGAGTGTTAATTTCGCTTGAATGTGCATGATTGACATGATTTAGCTTGAGATTATCTGACAATTTCGCTTGAAAGTCCAAAATAATTGCTGATTTCGCTTGAATCTGATATACAACTCATAGATTCCGCTTGAAATGATTTAATTTGACATTTCACTTGAAAAAATTAGAATTTCGCTTGAAATTAAAAATCAAACATTTCGCTTCAATTGGTAATTCACGTGATCATCACTAGTATTGTCGGCCAAATTTAAGTGGATTGAATCAGTGATAAGTGTTTGTTGGTCATGAGTGTTTGCATTAAAATAGTCTTGATTCAATTGAATATTAAATGTGATATATTGATTTGATTTGATCTATATTTGAAGGTCCAATTGAATACTTTGAATATATTTGAGTTTGTCGGCCATTGAGTTGGTGCACTTAATTGAATTTAAACTTTTCAGTATTCGATATATGTGCAATCCATGTAGTTGTTTCATGCATAACGGTCCAATGAAAAGTGTAGCATGTGAGTCCATATTTGTCAGCCCATGTATTTGTTTCGAGATCTGGTATACTTGAGAGTTTGTTTGCCATATACATACGGCCAAATCAGTAATCGTGCAAAATCAAATTCAATTCGTACATAGTCGGCGTTTCTATTTGTCAGGTTTGGAGTTTAGTCGGTTCGCACGGTTTGATCAGTACGTTTGTCAGTCAGGTCGTATAGTGTGATCAGGTTGCGTGATATAGTTCAGTTCGTACGGTTTGGAGTTCAAAGGTTTCAAAGGGTCAAATTACTTGAATTCGATTCGGGTTCTAGAAGTCCGCACAGTTGGTCAACGTTCAGTCTGCACAGAAAATCATCAGTTCGAGTACTAGTTTGTTTCAGTTAATTGACAAACGTATAAACTGATTGTGTTTTGTTTGTTTGTTGTCAGGTATTTTTACAAAGTGATAAAGCTCATTGAAAAAGTCGAAAAAAATGGACGAAGATTTTTACAATGCATTCGCTACACCGGTTACTCCGATCAGTGTTGCACAAAACACAATGCTTGAAAACGAAACAGGGACGATGCAAAAGCCACCCAAACTAATGAACATTGAAGAATATAAGGGTTGGGAAGGTCGTTTCGAGAATTGGGTACAAGCTAACTACTTAGATGCTTGGGAATGTGTCGAGACAAAATATGTTCGACCGATGAATGATGATGAAGAAGTGGTTCCGATTAAAGATCTGAGTGCCGATGCTAGAAAGAAGTACAAAGATGAGAAAATGATGCTGAGTTTATTGCAACAAGCTGTGAAAGAAGATATTTTGGTTCTATTGCAACATAATGGAACTTCCTACTCGATTTGGAAAGCTTTAAGGTCAAAGTTTCGTGGTAGTGAAGAAATGGTCAAAAGCAAGAAATCGCTTCGAAAGAAAGAATTTGATCTGTTTCGCGGATTAAAGAATGAAAGTACAAGAGAGATTATCGAAAGATACTGCAATTTGCTTGCTAACATGAAGAGATTGAGTATTGAGAAAAACAATGAAGAGTTGATCGAAAAACTTGCTGATGCTTTGCCATACGAGACTTGGGGCACATATCTCATGATGCTTAGAAACAAGAAAGGTTTTAGCAGTTTGACACTCAGCAAGTTCATTGAGAAGTTAGAAGCTCAAGAGATGGAGCAACGAAAGATTATTCGAATGAAAGACTTCGATGGTGAACAAGATATTGGGTTATATTACAAAGCAGGGGTGAATGAGAAGTCTAAAAATTTATCTCCAAAAATAGAAACTGCTTACAATGTCAAGAATTCTTCTGAAAGTTCATCATCAGGATCAAACAGCAAAACAAGTTTTACATCATTTTCATCATTTGATCCAAATGTGTCAACAACAAGAAATGGCAAAAAGATTCAATGCAACATTGTGTTGAACATTGAAAATGATCAGGAATTTTCTGAAGAGTTAGCAAAAAGTCATATGTCTTTATTGGGAACTGTTCTTGAATCTTATGGTAGTTTTGTTGCAGGTCGAATTGGGAATCCAATGTTGACAAAAGAAGATTACGACCAAATAGATGCTGAAGAGATGGAACTGATGGACATAAAATGGTGCTTAGCCAGCGTGTTGAGGAGAGCTGAGAAATTCAAGCAAATCACTGGAAGAGATGATCTTCGTGAGGCTGGTACTTCTACTTTAGGTTTTGACAAATCTAAAGTCACTTGTTTTCGTTGCAGTGAGAAAGGTCACTTCAAGAGGGAGTGCAAAAATCACGAAGCAAGTGGAGCTCAGAATCCTTTTAACAACAACAATGATTACTACCGAATGGCCATCTACCATCAAGTTGCTCAGCAACCATCTCAACAACGCCAACATCAAGCACAAACTGCACATGGAAGGGATGTTATTGAAGATTCTGGAAAGAGAGCTTGTGCAGTGAATCAAGATTCTTTAAAGAGAGTAAATGGTAGTGCCTTGATAATAGATCAAGATGACGAAAAGTTACCTGAGGGTTTTAATTGGGAGAATTTTACTTGGGATACCTATATTCCTGATCAAGCCACAGCTTACACAGCTTTTGTTGCCAAAGTTGAAGAAGATAGTGATGATGATCGTGAGTATTGGGCGAGAAAATTCAAAGCTGATATGAAACTGATTGCTGAAAGTGACAGTGAAGATGAAAAGGTTAAAAAGAAGAAGAAAAAGGTAAAGACTCCAGTGAGTAGTGATGACGAAGAAATTCCAGTGATCAAAAGGAAAGTAAAGGTTGAAGTTGCAAAGTTCAAAGTTGATGAAGAAGTTGATGCAAAGAAGATTCCAGTGAAGTGTGAAAACTGTGAAGCTGTAAAGAAGCAGAACAGTACACTGATCTATAACTTGAATAGTTTGAAGGAATCTTATGATGTACTGAACAAAGCAATGAATCAATACAATCAAACAAGTGAAGAACAAGCAACAGCGATGAAAACACTTCAGGGTGCTTTTATGACTAAGCAAAAAGTGGTGAACAACTACATTGAGAAGTGTGCTGTGCTAGAACAAAAGTTGGAATTGCAAAGAATTGAGACTGAAAGAGTTAATCGTTTGTTGAAAAGTTACTCATGTACTTCTTATGTCATTGACAGGATTTATCCAACTGTTGAACGAATGAAGGCATTTGAAGAGGATGAAGTAACTGAAGAAAGAATAATGATGGAAAAGTGGCCGAAGAAAAGACTCCAGAAAAGAAGAACAAGAAGAAGAGTGACTCAAAGAAAAAGACTGACAAGAAGGATTCTGGTAAGAAACAAGATGTCGGTTACAACAAATGTCCACCCCCGTTAGAAAATGGATATTTGCCCAAGAATCCAAATCAGGAAAGAGTCGAAAAAGCAACAAATTTACAGTGGGAATCGGAGTCGTCAGTCAATTTGCCAGAAAATATTGATGTCGTGTTTACATCATCTGACACTGATCATGAGTCCGAGTTAATAAAGAAAGTCGTCGATCAGGTGTTGGATAAAGATGAAACTGAGGAGTCAAAGTTGGAGTCAAACTCAGAGTCAAAGTCAAAGTCAAAGTCAGTGTCAGAGTCAAAGTCTGGTTCTGAAAGTTCGAGTTCGACAGTCAACAGTCAAAAGTCTTCAGTTAAAAGAGTATATAATAAAGAATTCCTGTTATCAAAATCTAGTTTGAGTGACGAAACGTTTAAAGTTGCATATACTTTGAATGATTCTGACAAATTATATTCTGATGAGGAATTTCCAATAAGAGGTGTCAAAACTGAATTGATCAAAAAGGTTTTCAAACTAACAGAAATTAATATTTCTGAAATAAAAGATTTAAATCTTAATGGTAAACCTAAACCTTACACCTCAAGAGTTCAACAACGTTTAAACAAGAAAAAGGGTTACAGTTCTGGTTCTGGTTTTCAAAAGAAACCAAACCAAAACCGTAATTTCAAAAAGAAAGGTCTTGGATTTATTCCAACAGAAAAACAGAAAAATGAAAAATATGTTCGTGATTTTAAAGCAAAAATGACATTTATTTCAGGAACATCAGCAGAAGAAGAAGAAAAGAAAGAATTCTGGAGGCAATCGAACAGAGAATTCCTTGCGAAGAAGCAAGAAGAGATGAAGTTTGCTGATCAGAGGAAAGATACGAGAACCTGTTTCCAATGCAACACTGTTGGACATATTGCCAGAGATTGTTCTAAGGCAATACAATCAAAACAGAGAGTTTTTCGTAAACAAAAAGAGAAAGTGGTTGAGTTTGAACCGCCAATTGATCGAACCAAATTATTCAAAAATTCGATTTTTGAAATTGGTGAAAGTTCAAACAGGTTTTACAAGAAGAAGGGAAATCTTGACAACCAGAAATGGGTTGTTAAGAAGTCTGTTGATAGTTCTAGCGATGATTCTGATAGATCAAAATCAGAGGAGCTATCTTCTGGCGATGAATCTGATTCCACAAAATCAGATGAGCCACAGGTTGAGTTAAAATTGAAAACTTCAGTTCCTCCAATGGATGATGTTCATTTTCCACCATTGAAGGCTGAAAATTTTAAAAAGAAAATTGGTAATGTTGAAATTTCAAACCAATTTTATGATGACAAGAAGGAATTTGATGTCGAAAAGGCCTTTAACCCCACCGTGAAACATATTTTTGGTAAAATGATTGATCGAAAAGTCAAAGGGGTTAAAGAGTTTTACGAGAAGAAGATGCAGAAAGATAAAGTTGAACCATCCCTGGTTTGTGACTGGGATGGCTCATACTATGAACAGTAAGTCTGTGGACTTGCCGGAGATCCCAAGTTGGTAATCGTGGATCAGGAATCGGCATCATTCTGTGTATTTGATTGTGTTTTTCGTACAAGTGGTAAATCAGGGACATTAATTTGTACTTGATTTTCTACAAGTGGTTGAAGACAAAATGATGAACCACATCCCCAACTTTACAAGTGGTAAAAACAAATTTATTTTCCGGAAAAATCATTTTGATTAAAACAAACTTAAGTGTTTTGAAATCTTAATGAGAAAATGGTTTGTTGTGAGGGGGAGTTCTGATTGTTTATGCCAAGTGAATGGCGAATTGAGGTGATTCGATATTGGTTGTCATTTTATTGTATAGTTTGTTTTCAAATTTCCTAAAATGTGTTTGCATTTTAGGGGGAGTAAGAAATTTTAGAAAATCCAAAAACATTTAATTTTAGAAAATCCAAAAACATTTGAAAATTTGAAAAATTCAAAAACATGATAAAATCAAAAATGAGTTTTTGTTGCATAAAAGAGGAAATGATAGTACATCAGTGGACGATCACAGCATGCTAAAGAATTGGTAAGATAAAAAGTGATAAACGGTCTCACTGATGATGTGCCAGTAGATTTTTGCACATTTAGTAGATTGTGACGAGATATAAACCTAAATTTCAAACTTGCTTATATCGTGGGGATACATCTCTCGGATATATGGGTAACCCCCGAAATCTCGTTTGAAAGGTCTCATATTCTGATATACTAGGTTTTTATACTCAATGATGTCTGGGGTATTATTCCGGGACTTCTGCTGAACGGTGGTTCTGACCTAGTCCTCGAATAATACTTTTCGCAAATGCTTGAAACATAGCATCACCCTCAGCATATATGATAAGTCAATAAAATTGCTTAGCAATGCTGTTGTAAAAAAGATCATCTAAAGGGGACACACCCAAAAGTTGAGTCATGATCTCTCTGCTGAACGGTAGTTCTGACCTGAGCTCTCATGATTCTTCATAATTTATTAACCCCTTACAGATATCATTTGTGTCATAATTACCTGTAAGACTGAATATTGAGATCTGGATACGGGAGTATATTCTGAGGTGGGACACACGATTGAGTTTAAGTGCTTAAAACATTAATATCGTATCTCGAAGCAGTTGAACTTTGTGTGAAAATTTAAATGGATCAGTATACTGACAATCTAAGTGAATCGTTTAGAACTTAAAATGAAATGAAGCTTAACGGTGTTGGTGATTTGTCTCAGAAACTGATATGATCCTCTTACACAAACTCACAAAAATATTGTCTGTAAATATTTCTTTATTGCATTTCATTTTATTGAAAAATCCAAAAAGATTTTAGTGTGTTTTAGCATAAATTTTGAAAAATTCAAAAAGATTTTCGACAACTGGTGTTGGAGAGCTAATTTTCAAAATTCCGAGTGCTAAGCGTGACGAACAGGTTTGGAAGAGTGTGTTGTTTTGAAAATAAAAGTGATATATTTCTGCAAGTGGTTCATCAGAGACTATAAATGTTGAATCATTTTAATATTTGCTCTACAAGTGGTCATCAGAAAATTTATTTTTGGGTAGAGAATGTGCAGGTTATTTGAATGACAGAGAGTCAGGTTCCGATACCTGAGGAATTTATGATTTCAACAAGCCAGGCTGCGATCCCAGCATATCGAAAGGGGGAGTCTGAAGACATTCAAGTAAAGATTGTTCGTGGAAAGTTTGCTGGTGATAAAAAGTGAAAGAGAGAAGATTTGAGGATTCTTACAGCGTCAGACACTTCAAAGAGTTCGAAAAGACTGATAAAGACTGAAGATGTTGAAGACTCGACACTTAAGACTCGTCAACATTCGAGGGGGAGTCTGTTGGTGCATGCGTCTGTCGACTTCGTCTTGTATCGAGTCTAGGACTAAAAATGTTAGATATGTTATACGTTTTAGAATGTGTTTAATGTAATTTAGCTTGAAAGTGGTGATTTACCTTGAAAGTGTCATGTGTTATTTCAAGCTAAATCAAGATTTACCTTGAAAGTGTCATGTGTCATTTCAAGCTAAATCAAGATTTACCTTGAAAGTGTCATGTCATTTCAAGCTAAATCTCCTCCACTATAAATAGCCTTCAAGCTAAATCATTTGTAACTTTTCAGAGATTCTTCCGGTGAGCAACGAAGTGCTGCCGAAGTGTTGTCAGGTTGTAAACGTCATCAAATCAATAGAAACAACAGTTTAAAGTGAAAAGCTTGCTGAATTGACCTCAGTTTTTTCGTTTCCGCCGCTCAAACTGAGATAAACTCTTCTGAACGACTCGTTTGGGTCCGAATTCGATCCTACACTAATTACGATCACGTAGCCATGTTCGTTGCGAACAAGGGCTTAACCGTATAAAAGTCAAAGCGTTTATCTCAACGCTTGACTTTTCGGCTTTCTAAGCCAAATAAAAATAACTAGCCATAAGAGGGCACTTACAAGGGGTCCAAGCAAGGAAGAAATTGATCTAGAATACTCAGGTTTGAATCATAAGGCTTCAACTTAGAGCAATTCAGATCAAGTGTGTGAAATGAGAGCAAATCAAGTGGGTATTTATAGGATTTCAAGAACCGTTAGGATTGTTTCTCGTAACCCGTGCTTTGATCAAGACCCTACATGTGTACCCACTGATTTGGAATACTATGGGTGTCCAAAACCAGCTCATGGTATTGAGAATTTTGCATCAATAACCCCTGAAATTCGATCCAGTTGCTGAATCAAATAATCTTCCCAGATCAGTCTCTGGCACCCCGCAAGAGGCCTGTCGCGCCCCGCTAGAGACCAAAATGGCAGAATGTCAGAAATGGTCCCTGCATGCAATAAACTCAGTTTTTGACACATTTAAGCCCCGTTAACCCCATTTCAAGGCTCTATAATGAAGTTAAAGCATAGGGAATATGAAATATGCTTAACAATATCTCGGATGTCGGTTCGTTTGGTCGTACAGTTGCGTTGTTTGGTTAATTACGATGAAACACGAACGGACGCGAAAAACGATCTAAATTACACGACGAATGGAATTTTTTCTTGCCAATCACTAAAATAAAATATTTTAATGATTACATAAATTTTTGGATGTCCGGATATATTCAGAACGTAAGATAGGCGCGAAAATGCAAACTTATGCACTTTTTGACGCGTTTAGTCCCTGTTTGACTCAAAAGTTTATTTTTTGCACACCGAACCCCTCAAAGCCTATTTCTAAGCTATGTAAAGGATATTTATGGTATGTTTAACTTATGGTCAAGTTCTAGAATGTTCGCTACCATTCGATTTGGTATATTTTTGCAGTTTGACGCAAATAGTCCCTGCGATCGAATAAACTTGATTTCAACACACCAAACCCTCCAAAACTTATTCCTAGGTTATGTAAAGGTTATTTAAGGTATGTTAAGCTCATGTCACTATTCTGGAGTGTTTTTCGCGTGTATTATTAAACATCACGATGCTTCGGGTTTGTTAAAAGGTCACTCAGAGGTAAGAATTAACACGTTGACGCTTTTAACCCTTCGTCGCGCTAACTTTCAAACTATTACGCAAACGGCTACTCTCGATCAACAAGTGGCTCATTTGTGAATATGAATACCGTAAGAGGTTATTCAGAGACTTATTTTAAGCATGATAACACTTCCAGTCCTTCCATAATCAAAGTTTTTGATTTTTCACAAAATTAGTCCTTCATAGTCAACGTTTGACTTTATTAGGGTTTTGTACACGTGTCAACACATTATTGGACGTGATTTTTACGAGGTGTTACATTATACTTATTCTTATTTAAAATATATAACATTAAAAAATATGGTTTTCATCTAAATATATGCTCAAGCTATATTTAAATACATAGAGAGGCTAAATTGATAGCATGGACATGTGTATCATTCATTTTTATTTATATTTATTTTTAACAGAGTAAATGTCAAAACGCAGGAACAACCCTCATTTAAAAAAACACAACAATCAAGTCCCTGTGGTTGTCGATTGCGTTCAATAACGTCCCTCGTTATATTTTCCAATTATTTTCCTTTTATTTAATTAATATCTTAAAGGGCAATATGGTAAATTCACCCAATGTAACACTGGCCAACCCTTTTAATCCCCTAGCTTCTTTTAGAAACTCAAATTCAATCCCTCCACCCTTCTTAACTCATCGGAGAAATTCCGTAATCTTGTTTACCTTCCACATGATAAGTACGACATTTGTCTTAATTTTGAATTTAATCTATGATTTCAATATGCGTGCCCGTCGTATAATCTGAAATGTGGGTTGCTTTTCTTCGAATCAGTCGGAGTTCGTGTGCAGGTGACTCGACAACTGATTATGATCCAATACTGGGTACTTTTGAGGAGTGGAAGAGGGTTTAGGATAGAGCTCTGTTTTATCCGACGACCATGAATTCGATTGTGGTTGGTTGGCTGTGCATATTATATATGTAACTATTAGGATAGCTATAAAACTTCAAAAGGGTTAATTTTGGACTGATCCTGATCATTGTTGGGTTTTTGATGTTTATGATCTGGGTTTACCCTTCTTTTGTATGCCTATTAACTTAAACTGTTATGTATCCTTATTAACTTATGACTATGTATGCTAATTGTGGTCTGATTAGATATGCAGTTCATTGTGTTATAATGGACATTTGTCTTAGTTGTGCATTAGGTTATGTTTAAGTTGTTGGTGTTTGAACAGATTAGCATTAGGTTAAGTTTCAGTTTCAGTTGTTGTTGTTTGAACAGATTATAAGCTGTGCATGTAACACCTCACAAAATCATGCCCAATGTAATAAGGACACGTGTCATGGACTTAGACGTGTAATGAATTGATTTCTGAGGGGCTTAAATTGTCAAATAATGTAAATATGTATGTAAAAGGATCAAATGTGTCATCAGGCCAATCTTATGCCTCTGAATGACCTCATAAGACGTTCGTATTCTTTAATGAATAAATTGTCGAACATAGAAAGCCGTTGGTGCTTAAATTGAAAAGTTTACAAAGCATAAGGTTTAAATGTGTCAACATGTTTAAAGTTACCTCTGAGTGACCTTTTAACATTTTCCGAGACTTTGTAATACTTTCTTATACTTCCATGGATATTGGATAATAATTTTGTGGAGTTTCGATGAAAACAAGACATTTCGGGTGATCTTACAACTTACCGGGAGCTTAACGGAGTTAAATAATGACCCAAGACACTTGTTAGTTAACTATGGGGGTCATCAGTGCAATAAAAGAAAGTTAAATAAACTTAAATTGGACCAGGGACTAAAATTGCAAAGTTTAGAAACTTTTTACCAGAATAGAGTGTTCTCGCGGGCTTACGCGGGCCGCGACAGAAGTGCCAACGAGCAAAAAAGGAAAAACTGCATGTTGCAGCATGTTCCACCGCCATTGTACGGCTGATTTCGATACCAGGGTCTGAGCAACTTGTTTTTACTGCCCTAGGGACACTTGGGATCATCTGGTTACTCTAGATTTGCAGCTGGATTGATCCTAGAACCTCTAAAATCCTATATAAGAAGCATGCCTTGTGTTCTTCATTTGCACATTTGAGTTTTTATTTCAAAGCTCATTCTCTGAAGCCTCTTGGAGCTCTAGGAAGCTTTCTTCAGTTCCAAATTCGTGCTAAGGACTCTAGTAAGTGTTCTTAGCTTCCTTAGTTAAAGTTTTATTAGTTTAATGACCGAAAGTCAAAGTTAGCGTAATTAAGTTTTGACTTAGTGATTAATCATAATCGGTCCAGCCATTATTCGAATTATAAGTGGCTATGTGTTCGTAATTATGAAGGTGTTAAACCCTTAAAAGGGCACCTTCAAATTATCACGTTATCTCAGTCAATTGTCCGGTCAAAGTTATTAGTAAAAAATCAAACGGGTCACTTTTTGCAAAATAATTCATAACTGATAATGCTGAAGTTATGGAACATGTTTTAACACTTAAATAACTTGGTAAATAATATAAGAACATGTCTAGGCATGTTCAACCCGACAATTCTGAGTATAGGCTTGGTTCGCAACCGAAAGTCGCAAAAGTAGACTTTTGCTTTGACTTTCAGTCTGACCCGATTTAGCTTAGTTTAGATATGCCTTAGGATTCCTTAGGACCATATTATATGTTAGTATAACCCTCTGAGGTTATACAACATGGTTTCATAGAAATCCTAGTTCATTGCATGTTTCCGTTAAATGCTTAAAAGTTAACCGTTATGCCCTTTTGATATAAAAATGAAATTTTTGGAAATGTGAGTGGACAAAAACCTTTATTACTGATATATTAGTATTTCCTAAAAGTTTGATATCAGTTTCTGGTCTAAAATGAAAGTTATGCGCGATATCGTAAAATGAAAGCTTTTGGTTAATTTAAAGACATTTTTGGCATAAGTCATATTTAAACCCGATTTTTGACACCCAACTTACCACCTACTGTTAAGATATAATATTTAGGGATTTTTGGACATTTTTGTTGAATTTTAAACTGATCAAAACATATAGTTCTTGCATGGACTCGGTAATTGATGATAACATCCTTTTCGCTAATAAAATGAGTTTTACACATCCTTTACATGTCAAACCCTTTTTCACAAGTTTTATATATTAAATAAAATATTTTGAGTAGTTAAGTCTGATAAAAATCTCATATTTCCTTAAATAACCCGAATATCGTCAAATACCGACCTTTATGCGATTTAGGCGCATATTATGGTTTAAAACCATATTTAGCACCTAAGACATGTTACCTACTGATGTTGTAAATAAATTTTTATAATTTAACAGTAAGTATAGGTCTTGAACTCAGATTTCCAAATTTAACCCTTAAAGCATATGTTTAATGACCAAAATGCCCCTACGGTGCATAGTTTGGCCATAAATGATAAACTTCACATATGTATGATGTCTTACTAATATAACTTGTTAAAATAAATAATTTTACTGTTTTTTTTAGACCAAAACCTCAGATTTCCATTTAACCACTTTTATAAGCTTTAAAATGACCAAAATACCCCTACGGGGCATAAATTGTTTTTAAATCCGTTTTGGGCATAATGGAGGATATCCTACTGATATTCTAACATATGTAAAGCATATTAACATGTGGAACTTGTATATGATTCTTTTGGTTACCTGTTGTGCTTATACGCGTTCGGTACGGTTTATGTAACTAGTTTACATAAATTAACCGAAACGGGTCAAACCTTATCATTTTCACTTCAAAAATTCATAATGTGTTTAGTTTGCCCATATTATACAAGTCTTCATACTTGTCGGGTCTAAATCACATTCTAATCCGGTCTTCGCTTAATCTTGCGTTTTTAACCGTAAACCTTTCATTAAAACTAACCGGTCTAAGTTAAGGCTTAAATAAGACCCGTTAGGAATCTAATAGGTTATTATAACCTTCGTTCTAGATTAGGAGCCCAGTAAAAGCCACTTGTACTTGCTGATTTAATATATGGCTGGGAATAAAATTATATTTTAGCTCAGGTAAATACTTTTAACTTATTTTCCATTATACGGGCTTGGGATACGGTATTATAATAATATCGCTTGGTCGGGTATTGAATGTTTAATCGATTAGTGGTTAAACCATTGAGATAACCCGTTTTAATCTGTCTTGTTTGATGCAATGCCTTTTGGGGGTTAATGACCATGTCCTGGATATCCTCGGCTAATTCATTAGAAATGGCCACGGCTTAAGCACGGGGTGTAGGCATACACCTGACAGTTGCGTATGTATAAATGGTATCTCACTCTCTTGTGGGCTTATACTTGTGGTGTGTCTATTAATCTAATCCGGCTCTTCTAACCGGGCCCTGAATGGACGACACACATATAAATCTATATACAAGATTATTTAAATAATTGTCCCAAGTTATAAAAGAAAATTTGTGCCTTGTGCATTTAAATCAATTTTATAAACACTTTTCAAAAGATTCAGTTAATTGTATTTACCAGTGTAAACTGACGTATTTTCCAAAATGGTTAAGTGCAGGTACTACGTGTAATGGGATGGAAACTCCTGAGTGATTAAATAAAGAGTTTTGCAAGCTTTCATCACTTTAAGTCTGTTGAACAATATTTCTTTTGTTTTGATCCGCCTGTGGATCCACTTACAACCGTTGTGTAATATTTTATTATACTTTCAAATCGGTTTGTATTATTATTTTAGACTTCCGCTGTGCGTTAAACTGTGATTATTGACTATGATGATATCAACTACGTCACGATACTCCCCACCGGGCCCACCAGTAATACGTGGAAATATCAGGGTGTGATAGGTTGGTATCAGAGCCAACATTGAGCGAATTAAACACTAGCCTTTTGTGTTTAATCTCAATGACACAGTTTGCACATTCCTCGACTTCCGAGTCTAGGCTAATGACTTAGGACTAATCCTAATCTTATTGTTTTCTTTTTTGTTTGTTTTGGCAGGAACAAAGACAATGCCGCCACGTGTTAGAGGTAGAGGTGGAAGAGGAAGAGGAAAGGCACCAATCACTGCAAGAAATGATCATGAAGTCGGGCCATCTCATCGGCGTACTCCTTCAGCGAACCTTAGCTCTAGTCCTCACGAGGATTGGAGAACTTATTTAGAGCCCGCGAGATGCTCTGTCTCGCTCATTTCCTCACCATCATACCACGATTCATTCGGGCTCCATCAGAACAACGAGTCCGATCACTCTCACCACTCCTTCATCCCGTTGCAGCATTCAGGTTCCCACCGTGCCTTTCAGGACCCGACCCTATACTTCCAAAGCCGGTTCAATCCGATGAACCAGATCGAAGAACCAATGGGTTATAACCCATTAGGACCAGAAGATCATTTTTCCGGCAACCAAGACATGGATATGGACGAAGATCCGGATCCTGCCGAGCCACCATCTGGGACCCCAACGCATCCCATCGAGATTTCAGATGGATCATCCTTCCATGGTTCGCCTTACAGGGGCCTAGACAGTTTTGCTGAAAGATGGGCCACATACAACTGGGAGTACACTTCCCCTTTCAACCCACCTCAACAACCACAGCAGGATCCCTCAAAGGATCCACATTTTGAGGCGGTCACGCCACCACCACCGCCGCCGCCAGAGCAACAACTGGCTCCAGAACCACCGAGGCGGAGAAGAACAAGTGCACGTATGTCCATGCGTGGGGGTTTCCACCTCAGCACCCCCCAACACTCTAGTGGCAGCCACTGCCCGCCACTGTATGAAGACCCACAAATGGGTGGGCCTTCAAACCCAATTTCTGAAGTCGACTCTTCGCCAGTCACACCACCGCCGCACATGGGTTATGATAACCCAATTCCTTCATACGCCGGTGCAGCGGCGTATAACCCGTTTGAGCAGCCAGCTTACCCGAGTTACAATTATTACAATGCCCCTGCTGTTGACCAGTACCTTAAAGCGGCAAACTACAATGCTCTCCACTCTGAAGGACCCTTCGCAGCTTCGTACCCAACTGGGTACCCAGCATATGGGTATCAATACCTACCACCTCCTCAACCTCCGCAGCAGCATCCGCCGCAGTCGCCACAGATCCAACCACCACAGCAGCAGGAAATCCTTCAATGGTTGCACGAGGTGGAGCAACAGGTACAGGAGGAGCGTAGGAGCCGCCGGGGTCTGCTTAAGGGTTTGGCAGACCTAATAAAGGGGAAGAAGAAGATGGATTATTAAAATCCTTATTTATTTGTATTGTTGTTTATTTCAATTAAGTCCCTGCGTGGACAATTTATTTATGTACTAGGTCCCTACGTGGACTTGTCTTTCTTTATTTAGCCCTTGCATGGGCAAGTTGTTTATTTTAAAAAGTCCCGTTTAGGGCATCTATGTACTTCTTTCAATTTATGGAATGTTTTAATTTAAAATTTCATTTTGTCATTATATATATGAATATATTGTATGAAATAAATCAAAATATCGTTCCAATTTACAATTGATCTGCCATTAATTATTAAAAGGAATCTTAAAAGGTATAACCTAGCCTATATGTCATTTTAGATATGCCCATGATGGTAAAACCTATTTAAAAGATTCAATCCTTGTTAACATCTGAAAACATGTTAGCACTCCTGGCAGACGTGATTCAGTAAAGTCACGCATGTCATCCTTATATTGGATTCTTCCAGATTCCTTATCTAGCCTAATGATCTAGAAATCATGGGTTCAAATCATCAATTAAGATGATCACATATAAAACATCCATTAGCGATGAAGTGCCTACGGGCCACACTTATTGTCCTATAAGGAAAATGACAGTTGTAGTCTATGACTCTCTGTCAAGAAGGGTGATGAACTATGTTCAAACCTTAATGCCCCGATCTTACGAGATCATGGATTATTAATTAAAACTGTCCATGTGACTAGGCCTTTTGTGCCACTCTAATAGTTATAACTAGGATAAATTATAATGAAAATCCTAAATAAATATGACTAACAAATTAACCAATATGGTTTATATTTACCATCGAAAATGAATCATCAAAAAAATGATGATTCCATAACAAACCTCTGAATAAACTATAGTCAATTTGTTTTATAGCAATCAAGCTTCAGCATGTCTGAATCTGAGGAAGTTAACAGTCATCCAAGGGAGAGGAATGATACCACTAGAGTAAACGTAGCTGGTGCAGATCTTCAAGCATTGATAGACAATGCTGTTACTAGGGCTCTTGACAGACAGTTCAAGGAATCAAGTGGTACTCGCACTAAGACTCAATCTGTGGCTCATAGTAAGCCCGCTTTTAAAATGCACGACTCAAAGAAGGACGATGCTCGTCACTCATCGAATCAGAGAAGTGTTCCATCCAAACAAACTATGTTTAAACAGAAGCCACGTGTTAAGGCTTGCTCATACAAATATTTCATCTCTTGCAAGCCAAGAGACTTCAAAGGAGAGAAAGGAGCCATTGACTGTATGACACGGCTAGATGAGATGGATACTGTAGTTGACATTAGTGGTTGTGCGGAACAGGATAATGTGAAGTTTGTCTCACAATCATTCAAAGGTGAAGCTTTGACTTGGTGGAGGTCATTAGTTCAAGCCATAGGGAAAATCCCACTTTATAACATGTCTTGGGATCAGTTTGTTGCGTTGATTAAGGATAACTTCTGTCCTCAGCATGAGGTGGAAAGAATTGAAACTGACTTTTGACTCTGGTCATGAAGAACTTGGATTGTCAGGCATACCTTACCAGTTTCAACACCATGTCCCGATTGGTTCCTTATTTGGTCACATCGGAACCAAAGCGCATAGCACGTTTTATTGGAGGTTTAGCTCCAGAAATAAAGGGAAATGTGAAGGCATCCAGACCAACCACTTTTAGGTCAGTGGTTGATATGTCTTTATCTCTTACACTCGATGCGATCAGGCAAAGGTCGCTTAAGAATTCTGATGAAGGGAAGAGGAAACGTGAGGATGAGAACTCACGCCGCTCCGACAAGAAACGGAAAGGGAACTAGGATCATAGGAAGAGTTCTGGGTTTAAAAAGGGAAACCAACAGTCGGGTGAGAAACCCAAATGTAAGACCTGTCAGAAACATCATTTTGGAAAATGTAGGTTTGAGTCGAAATCACAATCGCAGTCGCAGTCAAAGCCTATTGGATGTGGGATCTGCAAGTCCAAGGAGCATAAGACTTTGGATTGCAAGAAATTGAAAGATGCAACTTGTTATGGTTGCAACGAAAAGGGGCATATCAAGACTAATTGCCCAAAATTTGCAAAGAAGCCTGAGGAGGCTAAAAAGACCAATGCTCGGGTCTTTCAGATGAATGCTCAGGAGGCCATTCAGAATGACAATGTTATAACAGGTACATTCCTTATCAATGATGTTTATGCTAGAGCATTGTTTGATTCAGGTGCAGGCAAATCTTTTGTAGACAATAAATTTTGTAAGTTATTAAATCTGCCTGTTAAAACTCTAAGCATAAAGTATGAAGTAGAATTGGCCGATGGTACGATAGAGACTGCCTCAACAATATTAGATGGATGTTTTATATCCATTAGGAATCACTCTTTTGGGTGTGCTACCTATGTGTTACTTGTGCTTGTTTATTTATATTATGTTTGTGGTAATCAATCAAAACACAATCGCAACACTATCGCAGCCGCTAAACGCAAGTTAATTATAGTGATTGTATGTTAGATATAGTGATTGGGATTAATTGTGTAATCTAATGGGTAAACTAACGCGTCGCTCATTCGAATCGCATCGCAAAACCCAACGCACGAAACGAAACGCCAAAACTCAAACGACGGAGCCACTCGATCGAGCGACTGCTCGATCGGATGGTCAACCGATCGGATTGCCATCCGATCGGATTGCCATCCGATCGGACAGCCATCCGATCGGTGGCCCACTCGACCTTAGGCACTTTCCTTTTTGGGAAACCCTATAAATACCCCCACCTGTCACATCATTTGATGTAACAGCTCTCTACTCGACCCAGCCGCACTCAAGCTCTATTTCTCTCAGTTCTTGTAAGTTATCAACCTAAATCTTGTACTTCTATGATCTACACACACTTCTTCATCATTCTCTCTTTTAAATCTCAACTTTTAACCGTGAAATCAATGGATTTGAGGTGTTCTAGGATGATGTCATCATGGTGTTCTTATGAACTTCATGTTTTGGCTTCAATCCACCAAGAACAACTTAGATCTGGACGATTTCCACATGAATAAATAAAGATCTTGCATAGATCTGAACATATTCAATGTAAAAAGGATTGAAATATGGTTTCTAACTTTCTTTCAACTCTTTTACACTCAATGCACTCAAAACCGATAGAATCGGAGATTGTTCTGATCTTCTCCTCTTTCTTAGTGATGTATTGGTTTAAGATCTGAGTTCTATCTAAGAGACAACCAATTTCGGGTTAAACACGAACCACAGTCTTGAACAGTCAACTGACCGGACTAGGGTGATTCCTATCTGATCAGATTACTTAAGTCTTGACGAGGGTTCTGTTGTTTGGCACGATATCAAATCGTCTCGAATCAAAACTACAAACTATCGAAACAACCAAGTGTCAAGACGATCACGCTGTGGACGGATTGTCGTCCGATCGGATTGCCATCCGATCGGACAGCCATCCGATCGGACAGCCATCCGATCGCCTTGCACCTTGGCCCCACACTTAAACTTTTATTTAAACTATTCAAGGATCTGAACGTTGAATGGATTACCGCCCGATAGGATTGCCATCCGATCGAGCGAGACCGACCGATCGTGTGATGTTTGGGACTTTAGTACTTAATCAATTTTCAACATGTTCAATGCACACGGATTGCCACCTGATTGGATAGCCATCCGATCGAGTGACCGTCCTGCTGTGAACTTGTTCTCAAACTGAGAAGCCTAGCCAATCAGATTGCCGTCCGATCGAACGACTGTTCGATCTACCGACCTGAAGGGTAGAGATACTTCTCTATTTTTAAAATGCTACAACGAAAACTTCAAAAGACAAACCATCATACACAAACACATCTTAACCAGACATGATGTCAATCTGACCGGATGGCCGTCCGATCGGATGACCATCCGACCGGATTGACATCCGAACGAATGACCATCCGATCGGGTTGCTGTTCGACACTTGGTTCCCTTGCATCGTTTTATGTGCCGCTTATCGTTTATGCTACCGTTAACTGTTCAGGCTAATCCCACTCTAGCGCTCCCTTCAATCCATTAACTACCATCGCTGTGAGTATACTCGAGCCCTTTTTGCTTTATGCACTTTTGGGTGTTACATACGTTACTTATTCTAAATCACATCAAACACACTACGCATTACTTTAACGCTAACCACTACTGCATGTTATACGTGACTCGATGAATGCTTGTTTGTTATGTTTACACATAGATTGCTGTCTACCTGCCTTAGCAACGATAGTACTATAGTTTGGACTCAGCACCTGTTCACTCAGGGGTTGTTAAGGACCATTACTCACATCATTCGCAGTGGTGAATATGTGTTACGAACTGCCTTACGCAGTCAACCCACAGTCATTGGTATTGATAGGATCTTGTCAATAACTTACATGCTTCACATCACACGTTGTACGTGCTGGTTATGCGTAAACGATTTTGAACTCTATTATACTATTAAACTTGTATGCTCACCTTTACACTATGTGTATTGTCTTTTACTTTAACGTATGTGGCAGGTGCTTAAGATGCTAGAATGCTTGGTTTGTTATGTGATGAGATCAGGCTAGGAAAGAGTCTAGAAAAAAATAAACAAATTGTCTATTTTGAAATCTGAGTTGTCAGATCAGTATTTGTCTGTGAGACAATTATTTGTAGTAACTGTTTTATTTGGATATGTTATGGTATGGGACATGACGTTTTATGTATCTGGTAATTAGTAGTTGTTATGGATACTCATAGACAATCTGTTTCGCTCAGTGCCACGCCCCAATGATTCCGCCATCGGTTAGGGTGTGACAGATTGGTATCTGAGCCATAACTATAGGGAATTAGGCAAGACTCGACCTAGTCCGGGCCGATGTCATAGAAATGACCTAGTCTATAGTTAGGTGCCAACAGACCGACTTGTGCATACCCTGCAGGGGTTTTGTACAAGCCTACCTGCTATTTCTCGCTATTCTCACTTACACAACACTATCACTGCACTCTAATTTTCGAAAATGAACGAGTGATTAGGTTGAGATTAGGTGTGAAAACCGCAAACTCTCGACCAAATCACTAGTTCGACCCGTATTTATATCTATAAACATGAGAATTTGCGTTAAATCAGGAGTGAAATCCGTACTTTAACGCATATTTTCCCCTCTATTTACATCAAAACAGGAATAAAGTCGCTAAGTTAGGGGTGAAACCCGAACCTTGACGACTCGTTATGATTTTATTTTGATTTTTCAACACTCTCACCAAAGTCTCGACGAACTCCAATGACTTGAAGTCACCCTGTAACTGGAAGGATGCATGCCGATCGCCCAAAGTCGAGGCGAGAGCCAGTCCCGAAGGTCGAAGTGTGTACCAAAAGTCCTTGCGAATAGTCGAATCACCTTGGGTAGTCGACGTCTATCACGCCTTAGACAATCTATTTTCGATTTCGAGCTCGCAATCGTTGATTTATGTGTTTCAATTCTGAGCCAGCAACTGATGACTCTGATATTTGTCGCTTTTATGAGAACTTTTGTGTGTTTTTATGTGGTTTTGAGTGTTTAATTGTTAGCATGTTGAGATACCGGTGGTTTTGATCTAACGTTTCTCGCTCCGCTTATCACACACAACACAACACACCACACAACGCTAACAAATCGTAACTACTGGGGGATAACTGGATGCTATAATACTCGTTGTGTACTCGCTAATCGCAATCGCTATTCTCGAATGCTCGCGGACTTTGAATGATAGGTTTCTGTATTCTGACTGTCTCTTGTGCTTCTGTGCTTATGTGCTTATGTGAATCTGTGTTTACGTGCCTATGTCTTTATGTATTACATGATTGTGTTCCCGAGCTTTAGTAGTGTTAGGCGCGTGAGGTGAGATTCGATTATATTGTGTCTGAGTCCTATGGCGATGTCTGTTGTAGACAGTGTCGTCATCTGGATCCCGTCACTCGCGCGCTGCTCGCCGAAACCAGAAAAACAAACGCCTTGCTGCTCTCGTCACTAAGCAGATAGCGAAAGTCATTCCCCAGATCATTAGCGACCTACACGAGAACGCTAGCAAGTCTTCTGAAGAGTCCAGGACTGAAACCCCTAAAGCTACTTTTAGCTTCAAGCAGTTCAAAGCTTGCAGACCGAAAGAATTTACTGGCGAAGATGGTCCTACGGCCTTGTTCCAATGGTTTGATTCGATCGAGGTCACCCTGCGACAGAGTGGTTGTCCTGACAATCTCCGCACTCTGAACGTCACCGGTGTCTTCCAATCCCTAGCGCCAGATTGGTGGACGGCCAAGAGAAACAAATGCGGAAATGATGCAGCTTATGGTTTGACGTGGGATGAGTTGAAGGACGTCATGTTGGAAGAGTTCTGCCCTCCCCACGAGCGCCAGAAGTTGGAGGACGAATTCTGGCATATCAAGCAGAAGGATGGTGACAATGCTGCTTTAATTGCTCGCTTCAAGCAGCTTAGCATAATCTGTCCTGATCAAGTTAAGACTCCTGATGTGACGATCAAGAAGTATATCCGAGCTCTGCCGGATTGTGTCGCAAATTTTATGCAAGCTTCAAAACCAGCAACGATCGAGGAAACTTACCTGCTTGCCGCTGAAATAAATGACAAGCGAGTCAAGTCTTGCTACTGGGATAAAGCCACCAAGAATCTGCATCAAGCTACCACCGCACCAACCGCTGAAACCGCCGCCACTCCTCAGTCTTCAAAGGCCTCTCGTCGCAAGAGAAAGAACAACAGCAACTCCAGCAACAAGAACTGTGACATATTCGATTTTCTCGAATGGTACTATTTATTCAGTTTTTAATTTGCCCGCTACATCAATATGTAGTACACCTCTCTAGGGTGATACTTTCTGTTGGATCTTATCCCTTGTTAAGAACTTAAGAGGTTTGCGATTCTCATCAATCATTGATTTTCTGTTGATTATTGGCAACTTTCAGACGATTATGGATTCGTATGATCTTATTAGTTGTTTCCAAGGTAATTTCAGGTCCTGCTAATTCGGACTTACCAAACTTCTGTCCAACAACAGATGTTAAACATCCCATCTATACAAGGTCTCCAAAGGAGCAGCCTTGATGCTTACATACTAACTATTAGTTATAGGAGAGCTTATTTAAGGTGGGATAGTCTTTCAAACTACTGCTTAAATCAATCTTAAAGATTTGCTAACCTCATGGTTAGATGAACAAGTCGACGATCCTGGGTAGCTAATAGCGATTCTCAGTTAATACCTAAGTAGGGTTGCGGTAATCAATGCATAAGCATAATGAACCGTCTTTCTTAATTAATAATATCAGAGCTCTCAGAATTATGAATTAGGCTTTATGAACCTTTATCTTAAAACTCATTTAATTAGGGTTTCGATTCTTCCATAATTGGTGGTATTAATCGACACGGAGATTTCACAATACTGCAGCCCTAAGCGGGATGTTAATCTTAACTCTACTTGTCTTCGGAGGTAAACAGGGTACTTCTTTAGAGAAGATAGTCAAGACGTAAGGAGATTACAGAGATTTTCCAAATCTCAAGCCCCGATTCTACTATCTTTGCCTGTGTCATTTAAATGACACATTTTCTTTACGAATCCATGGATACCTTAATCGGTGACACTTACTTGGACATTTCTGTTCTGGATATCTTCTTTGAATACCATTAGCTGACTTTAGTACAATATGACCATTGGGATATCTCACTGGTTCCATACATTAAACCTCCATACTGATCAGGCATGGAAGCAATCTATGGAACATATTAAGATACACCAATCCTCATATGGCACTTTCATCATACAGTCTGGTATTCGCAGTTGATAGAAATCAATGAGATATTAAAATAAAATAACATATAATGACGTACTCCATCTGGAGAGAGGGTACTCAAGAATTTTAGGAACGAAGATTTCAGACAGGGAAATGGTTCCTTTGATTTTTTGCCTGTAAGTTTTACCTTACACTTAATATCTGGGGTTCTTATGGGAAAATTTTAAAAGTTTGCTATGCTTACAATTTATGAACGATTTATTGGTATCCGAATCAAAACAGAACTCTTAGCACTTATATTACTGATAAATGATAAGGAATGTACCTGGTGTCATTATTGATATGAACTGCCTCAGGCATTCATCGGGAGAGTTTAAGTGCTTTCATTCTTAGGCTTTCTATCCTTAGTCGCACCTCCCTTGACAGATTTAGGGCACGTAGTCCTGACGTGGCCTTTCTCGTTACAGCCGAAGTAGACTGCATCCTTTATGTCCTTACATTCATGGGTTTTATGACCAATTCTTTTACAGATGCCACGCGGTCTTGGCTTTTGATCCATTCGACACTGCCCCCAGTTTCTTTTACAACAGGTCTTGCATACAGGTTTCTTATTGGACTTTTGTTGGTTCTTATTGAGCTCAAGCTTACCTTTTTCTTAGAAATCTGGGAGTTATCTTCCTACCATTTCCTTTTTGGTTCATTATTTGCATTCGAGGTATGAACAAGATCCTTCTCGTGAGTAAAGACGTGTGGTTTTAATTGGGATTTGGAGCAAATAGCAATGGGCTCTTTGAACTTTTTCACGACCTTTCTCACAGCCTTTCCAACAGTTGCGTCAATCATAGCTTGGAGAACATCTCTGTTAATTTTGAGGTTCACAATTGCAGCATCATTAGCATGTGTCGAATCATCAATGACGCGATTGACGGTTGTCTTATCCGAGTTTGTCATACTCGAGACTTGGTCCCTAACACCAAATGAAACAATTACTTAGTTGCACTACAACAGTTATTCATCATCCAGATGACCTAACATATACTAACCATGGTATCATTAAACCATACATGCTAATATAGTATGAACATTCCCAATGAATGTTATTTAAATGTATATCAATTATATTTAGCCTAGGTCACAAAAGGACCATCAATGGAATTTAAGGCTTGGACCTAGTCCATTACCTTTTTGACAGGGGATCAAAATGTCACATCTGTCTTTGTTATATTGATGATTTTGGATAGATTGAAAGCTCACCGCAAGGACATTGGAAAAGAGTGATTTCTAATGGATATAAAGCATTCATCTAAAATTGTTGAAGCAATCTCTAAGGTATCATCGGCCAATTCCTTCCTCATGTTTTATGTCTAGAGTTCTAACAGGCCAATTCAATAGTTTACAACATTTATTATCCACAGTAGACTTATCTTCGCCAGAATCAAACAAAATTCTTAGCATAAACCTTATTGATAAGAAAGGTACCTGCTATATCGTTATCATTCTGTACTATCTCCTGGGCGTTCATCTGGAAGACTCGCGCGTTTGTTTTCTTGGCCTCTTCAGGCTTCCTTGTATTCTAAAGTCTTGTGACCCTTGGTCTTGCAAATTTCACATAGTTTAGCACGTGGGTCGATCGTACATTTTCCATAATGACGCTTTCTGCAGTTACTGCATTTGGGTCTGTTATCAGACTGATTCGAGTTTTTCTTGAACTCGGAATCTTTCCTGTGTTCAGAATTTCCCTTCTTCTTCTTGTTAGATCGATGAGAGCTTTCCTCTTCTCTTCTCCTTTCCTTTTTCCCTCACCAGAAGTCTTAACAGAATTATTCCTGATTGCATCTAAAGTGAGAGATAAGGATAAGTCCACCACGGACATATATGTGGTACGCCTAGATGCTTTAACATTTCCTTTAATTTCTGGTGCTAAGCCTCCAATAAAACGCGCTATACGTTTAGGTTCAGGGGTGACTAAATAGGGAACCAGGCGAGACATGGTGTTGAAACTTGTCACGTAAGCCTGACAATCTAAATTCTTCATGACCAAAGTCAAGAAGTCTGTTTCGATCTTTTCTACCTCATGTTGAGGACAGAAGTTTTCCTTGATCAATGCAACAAATTGATCCTAATATAAGTTATAAAGCGGGATCTTCCCCGTGGCTTGGATCAATGATCTCCACCATGCCAATGCTTTTCCTTTGAATAATTGTGAAACAAATTTCACAATATCCTGCTTGGCATAACCACTGATGTCTACTACGATATCCATCTCATCAAGCCATGTCATACAATCGATGGTTCTTTTTTCTCCTGTAAAGTCCCTTGGTTTGCAAGAGACAAAGTATTTATAAGAGTAGGTCTTAACACGTGGCTCCTGATTGAGCACAATTTGTTTGGATGGGACACTCCTCTGATTCGACGAATGATGAGAATCATCCTTATGAGATGTATGCGTCTTAGAAGGTGGGTCCGTATGAGGTGCAGACTGGTTCCTGGTGCGAGCACCGCTTGATTCTTTAAATTGTCTGTCAAGGGCTCTAGTGACAGCATTATCTATCATTGCTTTAAGATCTACACCTGATACATTCATTCTGGTGTTGTCATTCCTCACAATGGAATGACTGTTAACCTCATCTGATTCAGGCATGCTGAAGCTTGTCTTCTATAAAACAATTGTCAATAATTTTGTTTAGAAGTCTATTTTGGAATCATCATCTTCGATGATTCATTAACCATGGTATAAATAGACCATATTTGGTTAATTTGATAATCAGGTTTATTTTAAACTTTTCATTATAATTATCCAGTTATAAACTATTAAGGATATTGAAATGGCACAAAAGGCCTTGTCACGAGGACAGTTTTGAATTTATAAGCCATGATCTTATATGATTAAGGCATTAAGGTTTGAACATAGTTCATTACCTTTCTTGACAGGGAGTCAAAGACTACAACTGTCTTTTGTCTTTTGGGACAATAGATATAGCCCGTAGGCACTTCATCACTAATGGATGTTTATGATATGATCATTTTATTTGATGATTTAAGCCATGATTTCTAAATCACTAGGCTAGATAAGAAATTGGAAGAATCCAATATAAGGATAACTATTGTGATTTTCTAGAACCACATTTGTCAAGAGTGCTAACACGTTCTTAGGTGTTAACAAGGATCTATTATCTTAAAAAGGCTTTACCATTTTAGCTATGTCAAAAATGACATATAGGCTAGGTTATACCTTTAAGATTTTCTTTGAAATATAATGGCAGAGCAATCATAAATTGAAATGACGATCTGATTTAGGACATAATACATATGTATATGTTTAATACCAAAATAAATTTCAAAAAGGAAACTTTTCATAGAAAGTCCTAAAGAATAACAATAATTGCCCTAAACGGGTCTTACACAGAGAGATTCTCCCACGCAGGGACTTAGAAGATATATATGTCCTTATAGGGACTACTATAGAAATGAAATATAACAAAAGAAGTTTCTTCTTCATTTTAATTCTGAAAGTTTTCTCCTTGGTTCACTTAGAGCGGTACGGATACTGACGGTTTTTTTATTTTTATTTTTTTATTTTGTGGGTAGTCGAAATCTTCTATATTAGGAGTCCTTGCAAAAGTGGAATCCAAGGATTTTATGGTTAATGAATAATATGGATCACGAATAAGGTCAAGACTGGTATAATCCAAATTTGAGATTCCATGACTTGGAGGTAAGAAATATGGGTCGTTTGGGTCCATAGGGATCATCTTGGGAGTGGGAGCCTCAGGGACAGTTGGTATGGATTCCTCCGATGTTGGCTTCTCATTTTAAGTTTCAAAAGTCTTAGGCACGGATCTGAAATATGGTTAATGGGTTCAACTGGTTTGATTTTTGGGAATGGGTTCAAAAAGGTCCTTTCTCCATACTGGTCGTACGCTAATTCGAGCTGTGATACGGAGCTTAACATTCTTAGACTTCGGGTTTTGGGAGCTTCCACCAATGGCAGCTTTGCTCGGCGACACGTTCCTGTAATCCACAAATATCGAAAACAATGTATACATATAACAGGGATGAGATCATTCCTAGTTCATGTCTTGACTCGGAAGTCAAGGAATGTGCTACTGTGTCACTGAGATTAAACACAAAAGGCTAGTGTTTAATTCACTCAATGTTGGCTCTGATACCAACCTGTCACACCCCGATATTTCCACGTATTACCGGTGGGCCCGGTGGGGAGTATCGTGACGTAGTTGATATCATCATACTCAAATAATCACAGTTCAATGCACAACGGAAGTCTAAAGTAATAATAATACAAACCGATTCAAAAGTATAATAAAATATTACACAACGGTTGTATATGGATCCACAGGCGGACCTTAAAACAGAAATATAAACATTGTTCAACAGACTTTAGACGTTTAGAGCTTGCAAGATTCCTTATTAACGCCCCGAGCTCCCAGCCAATTTACGTACAGTACCTGTCACTTAATCTTTTTGGAAAATACGTCAGTTTACACTGGTAAATACAATTAACTGACTCTTTTTTAAAAGTTTTTATAAAATTGATTTAAATGCACAAGGCACAAATATTCTTTTTTAACTTGGGACAATTATGTTAAAAACAATCTTGTATCAGAATTACATGTTTGTCCAACATTTAGGGCCGGTGTTAAATAAACCGAACAAGATTAATCGACACACCACAAATATAAACTCACAAGAAGTTTCCTCACGAGTGAGTATATCTTTTACATATGCAACAAACAGGTGTATGCCTACACCCCGTGCTTAAGTTGTGGCCATTTACGCTTTTTTAAATGAGCCAAGGATATCCAGGACACGACCATTAACCCCCAATGTTATTTGTTATCAAGCAATACTGATTAAAACAGGATTATGCAATTTAATCATCTCCGATTAAATGGTTTCTACACCCGACCAAGCGGTAATAGTTTACCGTATCCCAAGCCCGTATAAGGGAAAATAAGTTAAAAGTATTTACCTGAGCTTAAAATGTAATTTATACTCAGCCGTATATTCTAATAAGCAAGTGCAAGTACTTCTACCGGGGCTCTCAATCTGGAACGAAGGTTTTATTAACCTATTAGATTCCTAACGGGTCTTATTTACGTTGTAACTTAGACCGGTTAGTTTTAAGGAAAGGTTTATGGTTTAAAACGCAAGATTAAGCGAAGACCGGATTAGAATGTGATTTAGACCCGACAAGTATGAAGACTTGTATAATATGGGTAAACTAAACACATTCTGGATTTTGAAGTGAAAAATGATAAGGTTTGACCCATTTCGGTTAATTTATGCAAACTAGTTACATAAACCGTACCGAATGTGAATATGCATAACGGGTAATCAAAAGAGTCATGTACAGGTTCCACAAGTAAAAGTCAACTTTTGCGACTTTCGGTTGCGAACCGAGCCCAAACTCAGAATTGTCTGGTTGAACATGCCTAGACATGTTCAATTAATATTTACCAAGTTATTAAGGTGACAAAACTGATTTTATTGCCTTTACATCATTAGTTATCAATTTTATTTAAAAACCGACTCGTTTGACTTTTATTTTAATTACTTTAACCCGACAATTAACTAAGCAAACATTTTGAGGGTTTAATACCTACCTAATTACGATCACGTAGCCATGTTCGTTGCGAACAATGGCTTGACCGTATAAAAGTCAAAGCGTTTATCACAACGCTTGACTTTTCGGCTTTCTAAGCCAAATAAGAATAACTAGCCATAAGAGGGCACTTACAAGGGGTCCAAGCAAGGAAGAAATTGATCTAGAATACTCAGGTATGAAGCATAAGGCTTCAACTTAGAGCAATTCAGATCAAGTGTGTGAAATGAGAGCAAATCAAGTGGGTATTTATAGGATTTCAGGAACCGTTAGGATCGTTTCTCGTAACCCGTCCTTTGATCAAGACCCTACATGTGTACCCACTGATATGGAATACTATGGGTGTCCAAAACCAGCTCATGGTATTGAGAATTTTGTATAAATAACCCCTGAAATTCAATCCAGTTGCTGAATCAAAGAATCTGCCCAGATCAGTCTCTGGCGCCCCGCAAGAGGCCTGTCGCGCCCCGCTAGAGACCAAAATGGCAGAATGTCAGAAATGGTCCCTGCATGCAATAAACTCGGTTTTTGACATGTTTAAGCCCCGTTAACCCCATTTCAAGGCTCCATAATGAAGTTAAAGCATAGGGAACATGAAATATGCTTAACAATATCTCAGATGTCGGTTCGTTTGGTCGTACAGTTGCGTTGTTTGGTTAATTACGACGAAACACGAACGGAAGCGAAAAACGATCTAAATTACACGACGAATGGAATTTTATCATGCCAATCACTAAAATAAAATATTTTAATGATTACATAAATTTTTGGATGTCCGGATATATTCAGAACGTAAGATATGCGCGAAAATGCAAACTTATGCACTTTTTTACGCTTTTAGTCCCTGTTTGACTCAAAAGTTTATTTTTTTACACCGAACCCCTCAAAGCCTATTTCTAAGCTATGTAAAGGATATTTATGGTATGTTTAACTTATGGTCTAGTTTTGTAATGTTCGCTACCATTCGATTCGGTATACTTTTGCAGTTTGACGCAAATAGTCCCTCCGATCGAATAAACTTGATTTCAACACACCAAACCCTCCAAAACTTATTCCTAGGTTATGTAAAGGTTATTTAAGCTATGTTAAGCCCATGTCACTGTTTCGGAGTGTTTGTCGCGTGTATTATTAAACATCACGATGCTTCAGGTTTGTTAAAAGGTCACTCAGAGGTAAGAATTAACATGTTGACGATTTTAACCCTTCGTCGCGCTAACTTTCAAACCATTACGCAAACGGCTACACTCGATCAACAAGTGGCTCATTTATGGATATGAATACCGTAAGAGGTTATTCAGAGACTTATTTTAAACATGATAACACTTCCAGTCATTCCATAATCAAAGTTTTTTATTTTTCACAAAATTAGTCCTTCATAGTCAACGTTTGACTTTATTAGGGTTTTGTACACGTGTCAACACATCATTGGACGTGATTTTTATGAGTTGTTACATTATACTTATTTAAAATATATAGTATTAAAAAATATGGTTTTCATCTAAATATATGCTCAAGCTATATTTAAATACATAGAGAGGCTAAATTGATAGCATGGACATGTGTATCATGCATTTTTATTTATATTTATTTTTAATAGAGTAAATGTCAAAACGCAGGAACAACCCTCATTTAAAAAAACACAACAATCAAGTCCCTGTGGTTGTCAATTGCGTTCAAAAACGTCCCTCGTTATATTTTCCAATTATTTTCCTTTTATTTAATTAATATCTTAAAGGAAAATATGGTAAATTCACCCAATGTAACACTGGCCAACCCTTTTAATCCCCTAGCTTCTTTTAGAAGCTCAAATTCAATCCCTCCACCCTTCTTAACTCATCGGAGAAATTCCATAATCTTGTTTACCTTCCACATGATAAGTACGACATTTGTATTAATTTTGAATTTAATCTATGATTTCGATATGCGTGCCCATCGTATAATCTGAAATGTGGGTTGCTTTTCTTTGAATTAGTCGGAGTTCGTGTGCAGGTGACTCGATGACTGATTAGGATCCAATACTGGGTACTTTTGAGGAGTGGAAGAGGGTTTAGGATAGAGCTCTGTTTTAGCCGCCGACCATGAATTCGATTGTGGTTGGTTGGCTGTGCATATTATATATGTAACTATTAGGATAGCTATAAAACTTCAAAAGGGTTAATTTTGGACTGATCCTGATCATTGTTGGGTTTTTGATGTTTATGATCTGGGTTTACCCTTCTTTTGTATGCATATTAACTTAAACTGTTATGTATCCTTATTAACTTATGACTATGTATGCTAATTGTGGTCTGATTAGATATGCCGTTCATTATGTTATAATGGACATTTGTCTTAGTTGTGCATTAGGTTATGTTTAAGTTGTTGGTGTTTGAACAGATTAGCATTAGGTTAAGTTTCAGTTTCAGTTGTTGTTGTTTGAACAGATTATAAGCTGTGCATGTAACACCTCGCAAAATCATGCCCAATGTAATAAGGACACGTGTCATGGACTTAGACGTGTAATGAATTGATTTCCGAGGGACTTAAATTGTCAAATAATGTAAATATGTATGTAAAAGGATCAAATGTGTCATCAGGCCAATCTTATGCCTCTGAATGACCTCATAAGACGTTCGTATTCTTTAATGAATAAATTGTCGAACATAGAAAGCCGTTGGTGCTTAAATTGAAAAGTTTACAAAGCATAAGGTTTAAATGTGTCAACATGTTTAAAGTTACCTCTGAGTGACCTTTTAACATTTTCCGAGACTTTGTAATACTTTCTTATACTTCCATGGATATTGGATAATAATTTTGTGGAGTTTCGATGAAAACAAGACATTTCGGGTGATCTTACAACTTACCGGGAGCTTAACGGAGTTAAATAATGACCCAAGACACTTGTTAGTTAACTATGGGGGTCATCAGTGCAATAAAAGAAAGTTAAATAAACTTAAATTGGACCAGGGACTGAAATTGCAAAGTTTAGAAACTTTTTACCAGAATAGAGTGTTCTCGCGGGCTTACGCGGGCCGCGACAGAAGTGCCAACGAGCAAAAAAGGAACAACTGCATGTTGCAGCATGTTCCACCGCCATTGTACGGCTGATTTCGATACCAGGGTCTGAGCAACTTGTTTTTACTGCCCTAGGGACACTTGGGATCATCTGGTTACTCTAGATTTGCAGCTGGATTGATCCTAGAACCTCTAAAATCCTATATAAGAAGCATGCCTTGTGTTCTTCATTTGCACATTTGAGTTTTTATTTCAAAGCTCACTCTCTGAAGCCTCTTGGAGCTCTAGGAAGCTTTCTTCAGTTCCAAATTCGTGCTAAGGACTCTAGTAAGTGTTCTTAGCTTCCTTAGTTAAAGTTTTATTAGTTTAATGACCGAAAGTCAAAGTTAGAGTAATTAAGTTTTGACTTAGTGATTAATCATAATCGGTCCAGCCATTATTCGAATTATAAGTGGCTATGTGTTCGTAATTATGAAGGTGTTAAACCCTTAAAAGGGCACCTTCAAATTATCACGTTATCTCAGTCAATTGTCCGGTCAAAGTTATTAGTAAAAAGTCAAACGGGTCACTTTTTGCAAAATAATTCATAACTGATAATGCTGAAGTTATGGAACATGTTTTAACACTTAAATAACTTGGTAAATAATATAAGAACATGTCTAGGCATGTTCAACCCGACAATTCTGAGTATAGGCTTGGTTCGCAACCGAAAGTCGCAAAAGTAGACTTTTGCTTTGACTTTCAGTTCTGACCCGATTTAGCTTAGTTTAGATATGCCTTAGGATTTCTTAGGACCATATTATATGTTAGTATAACCCTCTGAGGTTATACAACATGGTTTCATAGAAATCCTAGTTCATTGCATGTTTCCGTTAAATGCTTAAAAGTTGACCGTTATGCCCTTTTGATATAAAAATGAAATTTTTGGAAATGTGAGTGGACAAAAACATTTATTACTGATATATTAGTATTTCCTAAAAGTTTGATATCAGTTTCTGGTCTAAAATGAAAGTTATGCGCGATATCGTAAAATGAAAGCTTTTTGTTAATTTAAAGACATTTTTGGCATAAGTCATATTTAAACCCGATTTTTGACACCCAACTTACCACCTACTGTTAAGATATAATATTTAGGGATTTTTGGAAATTTTTGTTGAATTTTAAATTGATCAAAACATAGAGTTCTTGCATGGACTCGGTAATTGACGATAACGCCATTTTCGCTAATAAAATGAGTTTTACACATCCTTTACATGTCAAACCTTTTTTCACAGATTTTATATATTAAATAAAATATTTTGAGCAGTTAAGTCTGATAAAAATCTCAGATTTCCTTAAGTAACCCGAATATCGTCAAATACCGACCTTTATGCGATTTAGGTGCATATTATGGTTTAAAACCATATTTAGCACCTAAGACATGTTACCTACTGATATTGTAAATAAATTTTTATACTTTAACAGTAAGTATAGGTCTTGAACTCAGAATTCCAAATTTAACCCTTAAAGCATATGTTTAATGACCAATATGCCCCTACGGTGCATAGTTTGGCCATAAATGATAAACTTCACATATGCATGATGTATTACTAATATAACTTGTTAAAATAAATATTTTTACTGTTTGTTTTAGACCAGAACCTTAGATTTCCATTTAACCTCTTTTATAAGCTTTAAAATGACCAAAATACCCCTACAGGGCATAAATTGTTTTTAAATCCGTTTTGGGCATAATGGAGGATATCCTACTGATATTCTAACATATGTAAAGCATATTAACATGTGGAACTTGTATATGATTCTTTTGGTTACCCGTTGTGCTTATACGCGTTCGGTACGGTTTATGTAACTAGTTTACATAAATTAACCGAAACGGGTCAAACCTTATCATTTTCACTTCAAAAATTCATAATGTGTTTAGTTTGCCCATATTATACAAGTCTTCATACTTTTCGGGTCTAAATCACATTCTAATCCGGTCTTCGCTTAATCTTGTGTTTTTAACCGTAAACCTTTCATTAAAACTAACCAGTCTAAGTTAAGGCTTAAATAAGACCCGTTAGGAATCTAATAGGTTATTATAACCTTCGTTCCAGATTAGGAGCCCAGTAAAAGCTACTTGTACTTGCTGATTTAATATATGACCGTGAATAAAATTATATTCTAGCTCAGGTAAATACTTTTAGCCTATTTTCCGTTATACGGGCTTAGGATACGCTATTATAATAATACCGCTTGGTCGGGTATTGAAGGTTTAATCGATTAGTGGTTAAACCATTGAGATAACCCGTTTTAATCTGTCTTGTTTGATGCAATGCCTTTTGGAGGTTAATGACCATGTCCTGGATATCCTCGGCTTATTCATTAGAAATGGCCACGGCTTAAGCACGGGGTGTAGGCATACACCTGACAGTTGCGTATGTATAAACGGTATCTCACACTGTTGTGGGCCTATACTTGTGGTGTGTCTATTAATCTAATCCGGCTCTTCTAACCGGGTCCTGAATGGACGACACACATATAAATTTGTATACAAGATTATTTTAATAATTGTCCCAAGTTATAAAAGAAAATTTGTGTAAACTGACGTATTTTCCAAAATGGTTAAGTGCAGGTACTACGCGTAATGGGCTGGAAACTCCTGAGTGATTAAATAAAGAGTTTTGCAAGCTTTCATCACTTTAAGTCTGTTGAACAATATTTCTTTCGTTTTGATCCGCCTGTGGGTCCACTTACAACCGTTGTGTAATATTTTATTATACTTTCAAATCGGTTTGTATTATTATTTTAGACTTCCACTGTGCGTTAAACTGTGATTATTGACTATGATGATATCAACTACGTCACGATACTCCCCACCGGGCCCACCAGTAATACGTGGAAATATCGGGGTGTGACAGGTTGATATCAGAGCCAACATTGAGTGAATTAAACACTAGCCTTTTGTGTTTAATCTCAATGACACAGTTTGCACATTCCTCGACTTCCGAGTCTAGGCTAATGACTTAGGACTAATCCTAATCTTATTGTTTTCTTTTTTGTTTGTTTTGGAAGGAACAAAGACAATGCCGCCACGTGTTAGAGGTAGAGGTGGAAGAGGAAGAGGAAAGGCACCAATCACTGCAAGAAATGATCATGAAGCCGGGCCATCTCACCGGCGTACTCCTTCAGCGAAACTTAGTTCTAGTCCTTACGAGGATTGGAGAACTTATTTAGAGCCTGCGAGATGCTCTGTCTCGCTCAGTTCCTCACCATCATACCACGATTCATTCGGGCTCCATCAAAACAATGAGTCCGATCACTCTCACCACTCCTTCATCCCATTGCAGCGTTCGGGTTCCCACCGTGCCTTTCAGGACCCAACCCCATACTTCCAAAGCCAGTTCAATCCGATGAACCAGATCGAAGAACCAATGGGTTATAACCCATTAGGACCAGAAGATCATTTTTCTGGCAACCAAGACATGGATATGGACGAAGATCCAGATCCTGCCGAGCCACCATCTGGGACGCCAACGCATCCCATCGAGATTTCAGATGGATCATCCTTCCATGGTTCGCCTTACAGGGGCCCAGACAGTTTTGCTAAAAGATGGGCCACATACAACTGAGAGTACACTCCCCCTTTCAACCCACCTCAACAACACCAGCAGGATCCCTCAGAGGATCCACATTTTGAGGCGGCCACGCCACTACCACCGCCGCCGCCAGAGCAACAACTGCCTCCAGAACCACCGATGCGGAGAAGAACAGGTGCACGTATGTCCATGCGTGGGGTTTTCCACATCAGCACCCCCAACACTCCAGTGGCAGCCACTACCCGCCACTGTATGAAGACTCACAAATGGGTGGGCCTTCAAACCCAATTTTTGAAGTCGACTCTGCGCCAGTCGCACCACCTCCGCACATGGGTTATGATAACCCAATTCCTTCATACGCCGGTGCAGCGGCGTATAACCCGTTTGAGCAGCCAGCTTACCCGGGTTACAATTATTACAATGCCCATGCCGTTGACCCGTACCTCGAAGCGGCAAACTACAATGCTCTCCACTCTGAAGGACCCTTCGCAGCTTCGTACCCAACTGGGTACCCACCACCTCCTCAACCTCCGCAGCAGCATCCGCCGCAGCCGCCACAGATCCAACCACCACAGCAGCAGGAAATCCTTCAACGGTTGCACGAGGTGGAGCAACAGGTACAGGAGGAGCGTAGGAGCCGCCGGGGTCTGCTTAAGGGTTTGGCAGACCTAATAAAGGGGAAGAAGAAGATGGATTATTAAAATCCTTATTTATTTGTATTGTTGTTTATTTCAATTAAGTCCCTGTGTGGACAATTTATTTATGTACTAGGTCCCTACGTGGACTTGTCTTTCTTTATTTAGCCCTTGCATGGGCAAGTTATTTATTTTAAAAAGTCCCGTTTAGGGCATCTATGTACTTCTTTCAATTTATGGAATGTTTTAATTTAAAATTTCATTTTGTCATTATATATATGAATATATTGTATGAAATAAATCAAAATATCGTTCCAATTTACAATTGATCTGCCATTAATTATTAAAAGGAATCTTAAAAGGTATAACCTAGCCTATATGTCATTTTAGATATGGCCATGATGGTAAAACCTATTTAAAAGTTTCAATCCTTGTTAACATCTGAAAACATGTTAGCACTCCGGGCAGACGTGATTCAGTAAAGTCACGCATGTCATCCTTATATTGGTTTCTTCCAGATTCCTTATCTAGCCTAATGATCTAGAAATCATGGGTTCAAATCATCAATTAAGATGATCACATATAAAACATCCATTAGCGATGAAGTGCCTACGGGCCACACTTATTGTCCTATAAGGAAAATGACAGTTGTAGTCTATGACTCTCTGTCAAGAAGGGTGATGAACTATGTTCAAACCTTAATGCCCGGATCTTACGAGATCATGGCTTATTAATTAAAACTGTCCATGTGACTAGGCCTTTTGTGCCACTCTAATAGTTATAACTAGGATAAATTATAATGAAAATCCTAAATAAATATGACTAACAAATTAACCAATATGGTTTATATTTACCATCGATAATGAATCATCAAAAAAATGATGATTCCATAACAAACCTCTGAATAAACTATTGTCAATTTGTTTTATAGCAATCAAGCTTCAGCATGTCTGAATCTGAGGAAGTTAACAGTCATCCAAGGGAGAGGAATGATACCACTAGAGTAAACGTAGCTGGTGCAGATCTTCAAGCATTGATAGACAATGCTGTTACTAGGGCTCTTGACAGACAGTTCAAGGAATCAAGTGGTACTCGCACTAAGACTCAATCTGTGGCTCATAGTAAGCCCGCTTCTAAAATGCACGAGTCAAAGAAGGACGATGCTCGTCACTCATCGAATCAGAGAAGTGTTCCATCCAAACAAACTGTGTTTAAACAGAAGCCACGTGTTAAGGCTTGCTCATACAAATATTTCATCTCTTGCAAGCCAAGAGACTTCAAAGGAGAGAAAGGAGCCATTGACTGTATGACACGGCTAGATGAGATGGATACTGTAGTTGACATTAGTGGTTGTGCGGAACAGGATAATGTGAAGTTTGTCTCACAATCATTCAAAGGTGAAGCTTTGACTTGGTGGAGGTCATTAGTTCAAGCCATAGGGAAAATCCCACTTTATAACATGTCTTGGGATCAGTTTGTTGCGTTGATTAAGGATAACTTCTGTCCTCAGCATGAGGTGGAAAGAATTGAAACTAACTTCTTGAATCTGGTCATGAAGAACTTGGATTGCCAGGCATACCTTACCAGTTTCAACACCATGTCCCGATTGGTTCCTTATTTGGTCACATCGGAACCAAAACGCATAGCATGTTTTATTGGAGGTTTAGCTCCGGAAATCAAGGTAAATGTGAAGGCATCCAGACCAACCACTTTTAGGTTAGTGGTTGATCAGTCTTTATCTCTTACACTCGATGCGATCAGGCAAAGGTCGCTTAAGAATTCTGATGAAGGGAAGAGGAAATGTGAGGATGAGAACTCACGCCACTCCGACAAGAAACGGAAATGGAAAGGGAACTCGGATCATAGGAAGAGTTTCGGGTTTAAAAATGACAACTAGCAGTCGGGTGAGAAACCCAAATGTAAGACCTGTCAGAAACATCATTTTGGAAAATGTAGGTTTGAGTCGAAATCACAATCGTAGTCGCAGTCAAAGCCTATTGGATGTGGGATCTGCAAGTCCAAGGAGCATAAGACTTTGGATTGTAAGAAATTGAAAGATGCAACTTGTTATGGTTGCAACGAAAAGGGGCATATCAAGACTAATTGCCCAAAATTTGCAAAGAAGCCTGAGGAGGCTAAAAAGACCAATGCTCGGGTCTTTCAGATGAATGCTCAGGAGGCCATTCAGAATGACAATGTTATAACAGGTATATTCCTTATCAATGATGTTTATGCTAGAGCATTGTTTGATTCAGGTGCAGACAAATCTTTTGTAGACAATAAATTTTGTAAGTTATTAAATCTGCCTGTTAAAACTCTAAGCATAAAGTATGAAGTAGAATTGGCCGATGGTACGATAGAGACTGCCTCAACAATATTAGACAGATGTTTTATATCCATTAGGAATCACTCTTTTGGGTGTGCTACCTATGTGTTACTTGTGCATGTTTATTTATATTATGTTTGTGGTAATCAATCGCAACACTATCGCAGCCGCTAAACGCAAGTTAATTATAGTAATTGTATGTTAGATATAGTGATTGGGATTAATTGTGTAATATAATGGGTAAACTAACGCATCTTTCATTCAAATCGCATCGTAAAACCCAACGCACGAAACGAAATGCCAAAACTCAAACGACGGTGCCACTCGATCGGATGGTTAACCGATCGGATTGTCATCCTATCGGATTGCCATCCGATCGGACAGCCATCCGATCGGTGACCCACTCGACCTTAGGCACTTTCCTTTTTGGGAAACCCTATAAATACCCCCACCTGTCACATCATTTGATGTAACATCTCTCTACTCGACCCAGCCGCACTCGAACTCTATTTCTCTCAATTCTTGTAAGTTATGTTAAACATGAACCACCGTCTCGAACAGTCAACTGACCGGACTAGGGTGATTCCTATCCGATCGGATTACTTGAGTCTTGACGAGGGTTCTGTTGTTTGGCACGATATCAAATTGTCTCGAATCAAAACTACAAACTATCGAAACAACCAAGTGTCAAGACGATCAGGCTGTGGACGGATTGTCGTCTGATCGGATTTCCATCCGATCGGACAGCCATCCAATCGGACAGCCATCCGATCGAACAGCCATCCAATCGGCTTGCACCTTGGTCCCACACTTAAACTTTTATTTAAACTATTCAAGGATTTGAACGTTGAACGGATTACCGCCCGATCGGATTACCATCCGATCGAGCGAGACCGACCGATCGTGTGACGTTTGGGACTTTAGTACTTAATCAATTTTCAACATGTTCAATGCACACGGATTACCACCCGATCGGATAGCCATCCGATCGAGTGACCGTCCTGCTGTGAACTTGTTCTCAAACTGAGAAGCCTAGCCAATCGTATTGCCGTCCGATCGAACGACCGTTCGATCGGCCGACCTGAAGGGTAGAGATACTTCTCTATTTTTAAAATGCTACAACGAAAACTTCAAAAGACAAACCATCATACACAAACACATCTTAACCAGACATGATGTCAATCTGACCGAATGGCCGTCCGATCGGATGACCTTCTGATCGGATGACCATCCGACCGGATTGACATCCGAACGAATGACCATCCAATCGGATTTCCATCTGATCGGGTTGCTGTTCGACACTTGGTTCCCTTTGCATCATTTTACGTGCCGCTTATCGTTTATGCTACCGTTAACTGTTCAGGCTAATCCCATTCTAGCACTCCCTTCAATCCATTAACTACCATCGCTGTGAGTATACTCGAACCCTTTTTGCTTTACGCACTTTTGGGTGTTACATACGTTACTTATTCTAAATAACATCAAACACACTACGCATTACTTTAATGCTAACTACTACTGCATGTTATACGTGACTCGATGAATGCTTGTTTGTTATGTTTACACATAGATTGCTGTCTACCTGCCTTAGCAACGATAGTACTATAGTTTGGACTCAGCACCTGTTCACTCAGGGGTTGTTAAGGACCATTACTCACATGATTCGCAGTGGTGAATATGTGTTACGAACTGCCTTACACAGTCAACCCGCAGTCATTGGTATTGATAGGATCTTGTCGATAACTTACATGCTTCATATCACACGTTGTACGTGCTGGTTATGCCTAAACGATTTTGAACTCTACTATACTATTAAACTTGTATGCTCACCTTTACTCTATGTGTATTGTCTTTTACTTTAACGTATGTGGCAGGTGCTTAAGATGCTAGAATGCTTGGTTTGTTGTGTGATGAGATCAGGCTAGGAAAGAGTCTAGAAACAAATAAACAAATTGTCTATTTTGAAATCTGAGTTGTCAGATCAGTATTTGTCTGTGAGACAATTATTTGTAGTAACTGTTTTATTTGGATATGTTATGGTATGGGACATGACGTTTTAAGTATCTGGTAATTAATAGTTGTTATGGATACTCATAGACAATCTGTTTCGCTCAGTGTCGCGCCCCAATGATTCCGCCATCGGTTAGGGTGTGACAGATTGGTATCAGAGCCATAACTATAGGGAATTAGGCAAGACTTGACCTAGTCTATAGTTAGGTGCCAACAGACCGACTTGTGCATACCCTGCAGGGGTTTTGTACGAGCCTACCTGCTATTTCTCGCTATTCTCGCTTACACAACACTATCACTGCGCTCTAATTTTCGAAAATGAACGAGTGATTAGGTTGAGATTAGGTGTGAAAATCCCAAACTCTCGACCAAATCACTTGTTCGACCCGCATTTATATCTATAAACATGAGAATTTGCGTTAAATCAGGAGTGAAATCCGTACTTTAACGCACATTTTCCCCTCTATTTACATCAAAAGAGGAATAAAGTCGCTAAGTTAGGGGTGAAACCCGAAAACCTTGACGACTCCTTCCAATTTTATTTTGATTTTTCAACACTCTCACCAAAGTCTTGACGAACTCCAATGACTTGAAGTCACCCTGTAACTGGAAGGATGCGTGCCGATCGCCCAAAGTCGAGGCGAGAGCCCAGTCCCGAAGGTCGAAGTGTGTACCAAAAGTCCTTGCGAATAGTCGAATCACCTTGGGTAGTCGACGCTATCTCGACTTAGACAATCTATTTTCGATTTCGAGCTCGCAATCGCTGATTTATGTGTTTCAATTCTGAGCCAGCAACTGCTGATTCTGATATTTGTCGCTTTTATGAGAACTTTTGTGTGTTTTTATGTGGTTTTGAGTGTTTAATTGTTAGCATGTTGAGATACCGGTGGTTTTGATCTAACGGTTCTCGCTCCGCTTATCGCACACAACACACCACACAACGCTAACAAATTGTAACTACTAGGGGGTAACTGGATGCTATGATACTCGCTGTGTACTCGCTAATCGCAATCGCTATTCTCGAACGCTCGCGGACTTTGAATGATAGGTTACTGTATTCTGACTGTCTCTTGTGCTTCTGTGCTTATGTGCTTATGTGAATCTGTGTTTACGTGCCTATGTGTTTATGGGTTACATGATTGTGTTCCTGAGCTTTAGTAGTGTTAGGCGTGTGAGGTGAGATTCGATTATATTGTGTCTGAGTCCGATGGCGATGTCTGTTGTAGCCAGTGTCGTTATCTGGATCCCGTCACTCGTGCGCTGCTCGCCGAAACCAGAAAGACAAACGCCTTGCTGCTCTCGTCGCTAAGCAGATAGCGAAAGTCATTCCCCAGATCGTTAGCGACCTACACGAGAACGCTAGCAAGTCTTCTGAAGTGTCCAAGACTGAAACCCCTAAAGCTACTTTTAGCTTCAAGCAGTTCAAAGCTTGCGGACCGAAAGAATTTACTGGCGAAGATGGTCCCACGGCCTTATTCCAATGGTTTGATTCGATCGACGTCACCCTGCGCCAGAGTGGTTGTCCTGACAATCTCCGCACTCTGAACGCCACCGGTGTCTTCCAATACCTAGCGCTAGATTGGTGGACGGCCGAGAGAAACAAACGCGGAAATGATGCAGCTTATGGTTTGACGTGGGATGAGTTGAAGGACGTCGTGTTGGAAGAGTTTTGCCCTCCCCACGAGCGCCAAAAGTTGGAGGACGAATTCTGGCATATTAAGCATAAGGATGGTGACAATGATGCTTTAACTGCTCGCTTCAAGCAGCTTAGCATAATCTGTCCTGATCAAGTTAAGACTCCTGGTGTGACGATCAAGAAGTATATCCGAGCTCTGCCGGATTGTGTCACAGATTTTGTGCAAGCTTCAAAACCAGCAACAATCGAGGAAACTTACCTGCTTGCCGCTGAAATAAACGACAAGTGAGTCAAGTCTTGCTACTGGGATAAAGCCACCAAGAATCTGCATCAAGCTACCACCGCACCAACCGCTGAAACCGCCGCCACTCCTCAGTTTTCAAAGGCCTCTCGTCGCAAGAGAAAAAACAACAACAACTCCAGCAACAAGAACTGTGATGTCACCACTGCTGCCCCGCTCCAAGCTGTACCAGCTCAGCAGCAGACTCAACACCGCCAGGTCGAGGCACCGGTAACCCAAGCATCGCCGCCAAAGCGTGCTTATACTGGTCCTCACCCTGCCTGCCCGACTTGTACCTATCACCACCCAGTGGGAATCGCCTGCCGATTTTGTGTACATTGAAACATGTATGACCATTTCACCGCCAACTGCCGTACAGGTCCTCGTCAAGCTCCAGCTCCAGCTACTGCTCATCAAGCTCTACTACCTGCTCCTCAAGGCCAACGAGCGGCTCCAGCACCCGCGATCAATGCTAGAGTCTGCTTTACGTGTGGTGATCCCAACCACTTCGCAAATATGTGCCCGAATCGAGTGGTGAAACAAGAGCCGCAACAACAGCAGCCCCAGCAACAGCAGCAGCAGTAGCCTCAGCAACAACAGCAACAAGCAGCTCGTGCCCGAACTTTCAACATTAATGTGCACCAGGCTCAGGCTGACAACAACGTGGTCAATGGTACGTTCCTTGTGAATGGTATTTATGCTTCGTGTTTGTTTGATACTGGAGCCGATAACTGTTTTGTATCGTTTGAGTTCGAAAAGCTACTAAATCGTAAGCACGCCCATCTCCCCTCGACGTTCGATGTTGAAGTTACCACCGGAAGAACCGTCGCCGTCAACTTTGTTCTTAGTGATTGTACTATCGAACTCAACAATCACATCTTTCCTATCGACCTTATTCCAATGCAGCTCGGTAGATTTGATGTCATAGTAGGCATGGACTTTCTTCGCGAGAACCATGCTGAAGTTGTTTGCTTCGATAAGATGATTCGATTCTCGCTCGCTAATGGGGATCAACTTTGTGTGTATGGCGAAACTCTCTCGAAAGACCTCAAGCTCATGTCATGTATCCAAGCTAGCAAGTATCTCCGCAAGGAATACAGAGCTTTCTTGGCTAACATTGTAGTAGCGGAGAAGGAAAAGAAAGGAAAGACAGAAGTGAAAGACGTTCCTGTTGTTCGAGAATTCCCTAGCATTTTTCCTGATGATCTTCCAGGCTTACCTCCAAGTCGTGATATCGACTTTCGTATCGACCTCATTACTGGAGCAAATCTTGTTGCTAGAGCACCTTATCGACTCGCTCCGTCCGAAATGCGCGAACTCTCGAGTCAGCTCCAGGAATTGCTTGAGAAAGGCTTTATTTGCCCTAGCACCTCTACTTAGGGTGCACCAGTCCTTTTCGTCAAAAAGAAGGATGGGTCGTTCTGGATGTGCATCGACTATCGGGAGTTGAATAAGCTGACAATCAAGAATCTTTATCCTCTACCTCGCATCGATGATTTGTTCAACCTGTTACAAGGTGCTACATGTTTCTCCAAGATCGATCTATACTCAGGCTATCACCAATTACGCATTCAAGAGGAGGATATACCCAAACCGCTTTTCGCACTCGATACGGCCATTATGAGTTAGTTGTTATGCCCTTTGGTTTAACCAACGCACCCGCGATTTTCATGGATCTGATGAATTATGTGTGTAAACCTTTTCTCGACCGCTTCGTCATCGTGTTGATCGATGATATCCTGATCTATTCCCAGTCAAAAACTGAACACGCGCAACATCTACATTTGGTTGTCGAGCTACTCCAGGGGAATCGACTCTATGCCAAGTTCTCCAAGTGTGAATTCTGGCTGGAGGAGGTTCAATTCCTCGATCACATTGTCAATAGTCAAGGTATTCACGTCGACCCCGTGAAGATCAAAGCTATTAAGAGTTGGGTTACACCTAAGAACCCGTCTGAAGTCCGTTCTTTCCTCGGACTAGCGGGCTATTATCGCAGATTTATCGAAGGATTCTCAAAAATTGCTGTGCCGCTTACTTCCCTCACGCACAAAGACATGCCTTTTGTTTGGGGAACTGGACAAAAGACTGCCTTTCAAACCCTCAAGCATATGCTTTGCAATGCTCCCGATCTCACTCTACCTGACGGAAACGATGACTTTATTGTCTATTGTGATGCCTCGAACCTTGGTCTTGGTTGTGTTCTCATGCAACGGGACAAAGTTATCGCTTACGCATCTCGTCAGCTCAAGATCCACGAGAAGAACTACACAACCCACGATCTCAAGTTAGGTGCAGTTGTTTTTTGTGTTGAAGATTTGGCGACACTACCTGTAGGGTATCAAGTGTACGATCTTCACAGATCATAGGAGCCTACAACACATCTTCGACCTGAAGGAACTTAATAAGCGCCAACGCCGATGGGTTGAACTTCTCAACGACTAAGACTGTGAGATTCGTTATCATCCTACAAAGAAAATGTCGTTGTCGATGCTCTCAGCAGACGGGGCTATTTGCATAGCATCCATAATGTTCAAGCCTAGCATCATCTCGAAACCCTCATCCGCGAAACCCAACATGCTTGTTTTACCGAACAAACTTTGAAGAAGGAAAGGATTCTCAACGATGGAGCCCAGCTAGTGAATAAATCGAATGGGATATTCCATTATCTGGACCGAATCTGGATCCCTAAGCGGACCAATTTACGACAGATTTTGATGGACGAAGCCCACAAGTCTCGATATTCTATTCATCCCGGTGCCGATAAAATGTACTAGGACCTTCGCTACAAGCACTGGTGGCTGGGCATGAAGAAGGATATCGCTATCTATGTTTCGAAGTGCCTGACTTGCTCAAAAGTCAAGGCCGAGCACCAAAGACCCTCTGGCTTACTCATTCAACCCGAAATCCCTCTGTGGAAGTGGGAGAGTATAGCTATGGACTACATAACGAAACTTCCGCGCACGCCATCAGGTCACGACAGCATCTGTGTTGTCGTTGACCGTTTGACTAAATCTGCTCACTTTCTACCAATACGAGAAGACTACAAGGTAGAAAAATTAGCCTGAATCTACACCAAAAAGATCATTTGTCGACATGGGACACCTCGCGACATCATTTCTAACCGCGATGCTCGGTTTACCTCACGTCTTTAGGAAATATTTCAATCTGCTCTCGGTACTACGCTTAATCTAAGTACCGCTTTCCATCCCCAAACCGACGGTCAGACTGAAAGAACAATTCGTACCCTTGAAGACATGCTCCGTTCGTGTGTCATAGATTTTGGTGGTAATTGGGACGCATACTTACCTTTAGTCAAATTCTCGTACAATAACAATTATCATTCCAGCATTCAAATGGCACCATTTGAGGCATTGTATGGGAGAAGATGTTGATCGCCTATTGTATGGCACGAGATCGGAGACTAGCAAATAACTGGTCCTAAGCTATTGCAAGAAACGACTGACAAAATCCTCCAAATTCAAGACAATCTACTGAAAACTCAGAGTCGTCAGAAAAGTTACACCGATAGACGACGCAAGCCACTTGAATTTGTGGTTGGCGACCATGTACTCCTAAAGGTATCGCCTTGGAAGGGTGTGGACAGATTCGGCAAGAAAGGAAAGCTCGCGCCTCGATATGTGGGACCCTTTAAGATTCTGGAAAGGATCGGAAAGGTGACCTACAGACTCGAACTACCGGAGGAACTTAGAAACGTTTACCCGACTTTCCACGTTTCGAACCTCAGAAAGTGTCTGGCTGAGCATGATTTACACGTTCCACTCGAGGACCTGCAAGTGAACAAAACATTACACTTCGTGGAAAAGCCTGTCGAGATCATGGACCGACAAACCAAGCAACTCAGGCGCTCACGCATTCCCATTGTGAAAGTCCGCTGGGAAGGCAAACGAGGCACAAATTTCACTTGGGAACTCGAAAGTGACATGAAGGCGAAGTACCCACAGTTGTTTGTTACGGCTTCGGCCTAATTTCATGACGAAATTCCCTTAAGAGGGGGAGGCTGTAACACCCCGTGTTTCGAAAGTCAAAGTCAAAGTCAAGATTGAAGTCAAAGGAAGAAAAGATTGCTAATTGCGATCTGTTATTCCTTGCTCAACTCCTGTTTTGACTTCTTTGACTTGTAGATAATCTATTTATTTTATCGCATTAGTTGTATTATGTGGAGTACTTGTAATAATCGAGGTTTAATCGCTAATTTATCGCGTGTTTTATCGCATATCGCTTATCGCATCGCAATCGCACTCGCAACTCGAATTTATGCGTTCTGGATATTGTTTTTACGTGTGTGTGCTACCTATGTGTTACTTGTGCATGTTTATTTATATTATGTTTGTGGTAATCAATCGAAACACAATCGCAACGCTATCGCAGTCGCTAAACGCAAGTTAATTATAGTGATTGTATGTTAGATATAGTGATTGGGATTAATTGTGTAATCTAATAGGTAAACTAACGCATCGCTCATTCAAATTGCTTCACAAAACCCAACGCACGAAACGAAACACCAAAACTCAAATGACGAAGCCACTCGATCGAGCGACTGCTCGATCGGATGGTCAACCGATCAGATTGCCATTCGATCGGACAACCATCCGATCGGTGACCCACTCGACCTTAGGCACTTTCCTTTTTGGGAAACCCTATAAATACCCCCACCTGTCAAACATCATTTGATGTAACAGCTCTCTACTCGACCCAGCCGCACTCAAGCTCCATTTCTCTCGATTTCTCGTGATTCTTGTAAGTTATCAACCTAAATCTTGTACTTCTATGATCTACACACACTTCTTCATCATTCTCTCTTTTAAATCTCAACTTTTAACCGTGAAATCAGTGGATTTGAGGTGTTCTAGGATGATGTCATCATGGTGTTCTTATGAACTTCATGTTTTGGCTTCAATCCACCAAGAACAACTTAGATCTGGATGATTTCCACATGAATAAACAAAGATCTTGCATAGATCTGAACATATTGAATGTAAAAAGGATTGAAAGGTGGTTTCTAACTTTCTTTCAACTCTTTTACACTCAATGCACTCAAAACCGATAGAATCAGAGCTTGTTCTGATCTTCTACTCTTTCTTAGTGATGTGTTGGTTCAAGATCTGAGTTCTATCTAAGAGACAACCGATTTCGGGTTAAACATGAACCACCGTCTCGAACAGTCAACTGACCGGACTAGGGTGATTCCTATCCGATCGGATTACTTGAGTCTTGACGAGGGTTCTGTTGTTTGGCACGATATCAAATCGTCTCGAATCAAAACTACAAACTATCGAAACAACCAAGTGTCAAGACGATCAGGCTGTGGACGGATTGTCGTCCGATTGGATTGCCATCCGATCGGATTACCATCCGATCGGACAGCCATCCGATCGGATTACCATCCGATCGGACAGCCATCCGATCGGCTTGCACCTTGGTCCCACACTTAAACTTTTATTCAAACTATTCAAGGATCTGAACGTTGAACGGATTACCGCCCGATCGAATTGCCATCCGATCGAATTGCCATCCGATCGAGCGAGCGACCGACCGATCGTGTGACGTTTGGGACTTTAGTACTTAATCAATTTTCAACATGTTCAATGCACACAGATTGCCACCCGATCGGATAGCCATCCGATCGAGTGACTATCCTGCTGTGAACGTGTTCTCAAACTGAGAAGCCTCGCCAATCGGATTGCCGTCCGATCGAACGACCGACCTGAAGGGTAGAGATACTTCTCTATTTTTAAAATGCTTCAACGAAAACTTCAAAAGACAAACCATCATACATAAACACATCTTAACCAGACATGATGTCAATCTGACCGAGTGGCCGTCCGATCGGATGACCATCCGACTGGATTGACATCCGAACGAATGACCATCCGATCGGATTGCCATCTGATCGGGTTGCTGTTCGACCCTTGGTTCCCTTGCATCGTTTTACGCGCCGCTTATCGTTTATGCTACCGTTAACTGTTCAGGCTAATCCCACTCTAGCGCTCCCTTCAATCCATTAACTACCATCGTTGTGAGTATACTCGAACCCTTTTTGCTTTACGCACTTTTGGGTGTTACATACGTTACTTATTCTAAATCACATCAAACACACTACGCATTACTTTAACGCTAACCACTACTGCATGTTATACGTGACTCGATGAATGCTTGTTTGTTATGTTTACAGATAGATTGCTATCTACATGCCTTAGCAACGATAGTACTATAGTTTGGACTCAGCACCTGTTCACTCAGGGGTTGTTAAGGACCATTACTCACATGATTCGCAGTGGTGAATATGTGTTACGAGCTGCCTTACGCAGTCAACCCGCATTCATTGGTATTGATAGGATCTTGTCGATAACTTACATGCTTCACATCACACGTTGTACGTGCTGGTTATGCATAAACGATTTCGAACTCTATTATACTTTTAAACTTGTATGCTCACCTTTACACTATGTGTATTGACTTTTACTTTAACGTATGTGGCAGGTGCTTAAGATGCTAGAATGCTTGGTTTGCTGTGTGATGAAATCGAGGCTAGGAAATAGTCTAGAAATAAATAAACAAATTGTCTATTTTGAAATCTGAGTTGTCGGATCAGTATTTGTCTGTGAGATAATTATTTGTAATAACTGTTTTATTTGGATATGTTATGGTATGGGACATGACGTTTTAAGTATCTGGTAATTAATAGTTGTTATGGATACTCATGGACAATCTGTTTCGCTCAGTTCCGCGCCCTGATGATTCCGCCATCGGTTGGGGTGTGACAATAATAATACCGCTTGGTCGGGTATTGAATGTTTAATCAATTAGTGGTTAAACCATTGAGATAAGCCGTTTTAATCTGTCTTGTTTGATGCAATGCCTTTGGGGGGTTAATGACCATGTCCTGGATATACTCGGCTCATTCATTAGAAATGGCAACGGCTTAAGCACAGGGTGTAGGCCTACACCTGACAGTTGCGTATGTATAAACGGTATCTCACTCTCTTGTGGGCCTATACTTGTGGTGTGTCTATTAATCTAATCCGGCTCTTCTAACCGGGTCCTGAATGGACGACAAACATATAAATCTGTATACAAGATTATTTTAATAATTGTCCCAAGTTATAAAAGAAAATTTGCGCCTTGTGCATTTAAATCAATTTTATAAACACTTTTCAAAAGAGTCAGTTAATTGTATTTACCAGTGTAAACTTACGTATTTTCCAAAAAGGTTAAGTGCAGGTACTACGCGTAATGGGCTGGAAACTCCTGAGTGATTAAATAAAGAGTTTTGCAAGCTATCATCACTTTAAGTCTGTTGAACAATATTTCTTTCATTTTGATCCGCCTGTGGATCCACTTACAACCGTTGTGTAATATTTTATTATACTTTCAAATTGGTTTGTATTATTATTTTAGACTTCCGCTGTGCGTTAAACTGTGATTATTGACTATGATGATATCAACTACGTCACGATACTCCCCATCGGGCCCACCGGTAATACGTGGAAATATCGGGGTGTGACAGTGCATTAGCTTCAGGTTCATTTTAAGTTGTTGTTTGAACAGATTATAGGTTGTGCATTAGTTTCAGTTACAGTTGGACATTTTGATTTAATTGTACATTAGGTCTGATTAGATAGTCAATATGTTTGAACATCTTATAAGCTGAACAGTCATCATAACCTTGTTGCATTCTACTTGTTGCGTTCACTTGCATTCAGCTTGTTGCATTCGGTTCAGATTATAGGTTCACCTAGTTACAATGGTTTCCATCTTATTTTTTATGGGGTCCACACAAAATTTAACATAGTGTCTCTTTTAACTTTTTGAAAAACATTGGGGTCCGGGGACCTCGACCCACATAGTGTGTGTCCGCCCCTGTTTATAGGGGGAAAACCCTTTCTATCTGAAGCCGATTTTTATACAAATTAAATCGGTTTTATTTGAATCATATCAGTTTGACCAATTACGACGGGTATATTATCAAACTGATTTCAAACTCGCGGATTGGGTCAAACAAGGAGCCATTTCACTCAAACCGGTCTCACTATCAATTTTAGATCGGTTCGCATATTAGTTTTGAATCCCAAACTGATTTTAGTGTGTCGTCTATACCAAGGTGGTGTGCATAGGTTGGTTTCGGGCTCAAACCAAACCAAAACCAAAACCAAAAATTTGTTCCAGCTTAAGAAAACGACATGTTTCAGTTCTATTTGGTTTTGTGTATGGGTTTGGTTTGATTCGGTTTTTAGTTTTACATTTATGGTTGAAATGTTTGCATATGAAGAAAAAAGAAAAATGATCTAAAATAATAATGAACTAGTATTAAGCACCCCGCGTTGCGGTGGGGGCGAACACCAACGTCACACTACTATCAGCGACAACCAACACTGAAGTTGCAGCGTGTTAATGCGAAAAAATTAAATCGAAACGTAAAACATAGAAAAAAATAACCAGGTCGATCTAGTACTCGAGTGTTACGATGAACCTGTGAAACGGAAGAAAATAGACGACTTACAAACATTTAGCCACACACGCACGTTGCGCCGTGTTAACTCGCAAGATTATTTATAGTCTTTAAATGAAATAACAATTTGTCTTTAGTGGTACAAGCCACTAAGCATCATGTTACAAATAACAATGCCAAGAATTGTTGCAAATTAATATATATATATATATATATATATATATATATATATATATATATATATAATTTGATTTTGAAACTTTTTGCGCAAAGTTTTTGTTAAATGTATGAGGGCCTGAAAATTTTAGCCCAAAATAATGAAGTTGGCTATACGTTAGTAAACAACAGACACTTTATAAACCATAGTTAATAGATAGAAATAAGAAAAACAATTACATTATGAGTAATAAATATAGAACTTTCCATTTCTGATAATATTTAGCCATGATCATCCATTTATTTGTTTTGGACGTTTGGAATAAATATAAATAATAAGTAACAAACAAATATATAGTGATTAACTCGACATAGTTAGGCCTTGATCAACTGTAACCGATGCACTTCCTTCAACTATCACATCTGACTCAATAAACACTTGATTATTTGATATATTCCTCAAAATAGTTTTGGGAAACATATCACTTGTGTTACTCATCAATGAATGTTGAACAAACTTTATTCGTCTAGGAAAAAGAAGGATCTTGTTAAAATCGATCGTCCACGAGGTACCGTTGACACGTGTCACACCGTTAGCAACGGTCGCCTTCATGTTCATCCCGTTCACAACGTTATTATCGACCATGACTAGACCAATCTCATTGAACTCTTTACCCGTTTGATCCAGCTGAACGATATCAACACCTTTGTTCGAACCATAAAACATGTTATTCACTATGTTTATTCCATCCACGACTCCACGAACCGACTTCAGAACAATAAACGCGTCTCCAAGAAAGAAACAACCCGAAACATGAAGTTGTACCGGGTCTTCAGCCACTATCCCCGTGTAATCGAAGTACGAATTAACAATTCGGGTTTGGGTTATCCCGGGTACCTTTATATATATCCCGGTCCCACCAAACCCGTTCGCCTTATTGTAGCAATGTACGCCCGTGATCATGTTAGCCTGGCCCGAAACCATGATCCCGACTTGGGCCGAGAAAATGACGACGTCGGTGATGGCATTGTCGTTTCCTTGTAGGTCTATAGCTGTACCGGTGAAGTTACGCTCGTTAGGGTCACCGCCCGCGGTGATATGTTGGCCTAGGAACGCATTGCGAATGTATGTCTCGTGACCTCGTTGTACTAAGATGCCTGTGGTGGTGAAATGCGCGATGTAACAGTTGTCGATGCTCGTTCTAAGCGCGTCAACTATTCGAATACCGCCTCCCTTGAAGTTGCAATCCAACATTAGGTCTCTAAGCGTTACGAACTCGTAATTGTAATCATGATTTGTAGAAGATGATGGAGGTGATAGGTCTAGCAAATAGCCATCGGTTGTAAAGTTATCATATGCTTTTAGCGTTCCTCCGAAAATCTGTTTGTAAATAAATAAAGTTTCATTAGTTATAAGTTGTATGTATGATAAATTTCACAAATGTGACAAAATTTTATGTTTACTTGATGATCCTCATGAAATACAATACAAAGGAACACTAGGGCGGGTGTATGTTATATGTATTGTGTTACGTGACACGTAGTTGTCCATTCAGGAACTCACGGTTTTCTTCTCCCCCAACGAGTTGTTCGTCTAGGAAAAACGTGTCTTGGTAGAGAAGGTTTTCACCCCATTATAAGGAAGACGTCGTTCTCCTTTTAAACGGATGTGGGACTTACAAAGATCTGTATTTTTTAGTCCTAAAATACGAGTCTTACGGTTTTGGTTGGTTTTGGTGACTCGACCTGACCTGAAACTGATGACGCATAACAATCAAATTTGTTAAGTATTATCTAAATAAATTAGAAGATTCAAGATTTTCCTGATGTAGTGGTTATAACAGACACCAACCATCGACTAAATTTACATCCCAATCAACCGACAAAAGAGCCATCAACCAACGTATGATGACAATGACGAACAGAAAATGCACTTTATATAGCACACATGGCTTTTAGGTAAACCAACTTAAATAATTATTGTTTTTGTGTTTCAGATTTAATAGAGAAAAATGCCCGGATAGTCCCTGTGGTTTCGCCTTTTTTCACCTATAGTCCCAAACTTTCTAAAACTACCTGAATAGTCCCCAAGTTTTCATTTTTTGTTCCCGGATAGTCCCTGAAACGGATGAGGGTTAGTTTTTTGTGTTAAGTAGGTGTGAAATTACTAAAATACCCTTATCATAAAACAAAATATATACCACCCACATATTATCCCTTTCTCTTCATCCCTGCTCTCTCTGGTACCACCACCACCACCGTCACCTCCACCTCCACCTCCACCGCCGCCATCATCACTGACCACTACCACCATCATCACAACCACCCCTGCCGGTCATCCTTTTACAGGCAAAACACCCCCAACCTCTCCACCACCTTAAACCCACCACACAACACCCACTTACCTCTCTAAATCATCGGCCGGCCACCACCATTGCTTGGTGGTGGCGCACGACGGCAACGCAGGAGAGAGAGGGAGAGCGAGGAGAGATAGAGAGAGAGAGAGCGCATCGGGGAAAGAGGAACGACGGCGACAGCGGTGGTTCTGCAGCGGCGGAGACCGGCAGCGGCTGTTTTCAGATTCGTGATAATCTGGCCAGTCAGTGGCTGTTTTCAGGCGGTGGCAAAGAGGACGACGACAACGACGGTGGTTCTGCGCGGTGGAGAGGTTGGGGGTGTTTTGCCTGTAAAAGGAAATAGGGCATACTTGTGGGCGCTGTAATCATGTTCTAAACCAATCAGGTGAGGAGAAGATGCGATTCCTTCGGTTACAGTCCCAAAACATCGAACGCTCTTGATTCTGTTCAATACAAGTTGCAGAGGTACTCTGCTCGCCATATTTTACAAAAGTAGGTTGTGTTTGAGCGTATATTTTGGATCGAAATATGATTAATCGCCCCAGAGTAGTAGGGATTTTAGATTTGGAGATCCGAATGTGTATTTTGGACACTTTCGCTTAGATTCGAATTGAGTTTCAATTGATTTCGGACTAATTTACGGCTAAAATTGGATCAAATATCAGCTCGTTTTTCTGCCGAGAAGGGTTTGTTTTGATCAGTTGTTGTTGCAGGTTGTTTGAGATAAGTGAAAAAAGAATTGTTCAAATCAAATTTTGATCTGTTTCGCTGTATCGTGTGTGCACTTCGGACATTTATCATTGAATTCGGACTGATTTCACAAACACAATCGGACCAAGAACTGAGTACTTTGTTTGAAATGTATTACTGATCTCTGAATTTTCAAGTGATCATTTGGCTGATTGTTATTGTTTTTTGAAGTATAAACGAAAAGAAAAAGAAACGGCTGAATTGTTGTTGCTGTTCTGGACAAATATAAATAAGAGGTGATAGAAATCGATGTGTGTGGCTGGGTTGAATTGATAGTTGCAGCCGGCGATGGTGGAGGGTGGAGGAGGGTGATGGTGGGTGGAGGTTGAAGATGAAGTGTGGTGGTGGGGTTTTATAATAAAAATGAAGAAGATGCCCAGATAGTCCCTATGGTTTGGCCTTTTAAGGAAAGGGTATTTTTGTCATTTCACATCATTTTAACAGAGAAAAGTAACTGAAGTTAGACCCAGGGACTATCCGGGAACAAAAAATGAAAACTTGGGGACTATTCAGGTAGTTTTAGAAAGTTGAGGACTATAGGTGAAAAAGGCGAAACCACAGGGACTATCTGGACATTTTTCTCGATTTAGTATATAGAAAATATTTATCATAATAAACTTTATGCCAAAAACTAGTGCAGCTATGTTGGTAATGTCTAGCATACTAATTGGTCGGGTTTAAAATATATAGTTCACCCATTTATTGGTGATTTGGGTAGTGTCAAGAATTTCTGGCACATCTCTCTTTTTTTTTTTTTTTTTTTTTTTCATTTTGGATGATATTAAAGAAAGATATACCATGATGTTCCCTCGGCCGGCGACCGGCAGTTTTATTGGCCGGCTGATCTTGTAAATCCCACCTTCCAAACTTATCCGTACTCCGCCGAGATTGGTAATCCCTTCCATCAAAAACCCATCTCCGGCGACCGAAACCGCATCCGATATTGCTCCAAGGATTGCATCTGTGCTGTCGGTTTTCCCCGTCGGATCCGCCCCATACTCGATTACAGAATACACTCCAGAATTGCTTCTTGCCTGTACACATCAGTCCCGTTTCTAAAATCGTTAAGAGTTACTGCTAGAAAACTAGACAATTACGATCACTTTCAGCAAAAAGAAAAATTGGTCGCAAAATTAGCGCTAGTTTGCGACCGAAATTTTGACAGCCGCAAACTAGCGACTGATCAGTTCCGGTCGCAAAATTAATAACTTATTTTGCGACCGGAACTGCAGTAGCAAACTGCTGCATTTTAGCACATTTCCAATGGACATTCCATCGGTTTTATTTAAGAAAAATGCAATGGCACCGGGTTTCAACCCGAATGTTCATATTAAGTAACAGTTGGAGCAGTGTAGGATCTAGGAATTTTTTAGAGGGGTTTCCTTTTGGTATATTCTCACTAGTTTTTTCGAAATCATAGGTTTCCACTAAATTTTTTCTATTTTTTTCCAAACCCCTAGAAACCACCTGGATCCGCCTCTGAGTTGGAGGAAAAGAATAATACTTACAGGCGAAGATGGAGACGAAGATGAAGAAAGCGAAACTTGTTCTCGCGGGACGAGTTTTGATTTAAATTCGTGCAATTTCCGTATCTGAAAATGGTGATCATGAGCTGGAAGATCGATTAACGATCCAACAGGTTTTGAAGTTGCAATGAATACATGATTAATGATGATGAAACAAGATAACACTAGTGCTACCATATTGTTATCACACCTTAACATGCACATTGTTGGTGTTTCCTATTTTGTGTGTGTATGAGCATAATTATATAGCATTTCTATATGTCTATTAATTAATATAGTGGTGATACTGATAGATGACACGTGGAGTGGAAGGTAAACTAAGATGTTGAAGAAAAAATAGGCTTTGCATTGGAAAGTTATTATAAAAAGGGTACATACAAAATGATATTCAAACTTATTATAACAAAAAATAAAAAATAAATAAGGTTTTACGTTTACGGTGATTCTGATATAAAATAAATTTTAGGTAAATATATACGTGAACAATATAATCACTTACCAAATTTAGAAAGAGAAATATGTAAGTTATCCGGGTTGGACAACATGTATAAAAGAGTTTGGGTCAATATACGTTTTCAGCAAATTGAGCTTAGGTTAAACGGACCGTTTTAAAAAAATATAAAATTTGTTTCGTGTCAAAATGAGATCTTACAAAAGTGGGTCCGGTATTTAAATGGTTCGCTTTAGAAAAAAATATATATCAAAACAGATTCACCCGATACTATTTCTTTATGGCTATTAGTGGTGGCAACGTTGATGAGGTGGTGGTGTTGAGAGTGGTCGTCGTAGATGGCGGTCGTAGAGGTGGTAATGAAGGTGACGGAGAGGGAGGTGGCGGTGGCAACATCAACTACTGACAACGTGTAGGTGGTGGAGACAAACATTGATAAAAAATGATGTTAAACCAATATGTTTTAAATTAACAAGTTTTATAACAGTGGTTCGTTTTGACCCATTATCTATTTTGAGTAGACATAGATTTACATTTTGTCTGATTTGAGTTGACTTAGATGAAACCAAATACAGTTTTGTTTTTCCAAAATCCAAAATTATTTATAGAGTTAATAGCCAAAATGGTCCCTGAGGTTTGCTCACTTTTGCCACTTTAGTCCAAAATCCAATTTTTTTACATTTGGGTCCCTGAGGTTTGCATTTTGTTGCCATTTTAGTCCAAATTTCAAAAACCCCCTTTTTTAACTGTTGAAACCTGATTGTTTTGTCTTTTTATGCAGGGGCATTTTGATCATTTTAATTTTATTTTAACATATTAAAGCAATAACACACCACCATTCATTTGCTCTGCACTTTCTTCTTCTAGGAGAAACCCTAAACACACCACCACACCCACAACCCTGCATCTCTCCCTCTTTCTCTGCCATAAACAGCGATCAGAGCCGGGGGCCGGAGCTCCGGCGAGCCGTGTTTACCGGCGATGTCGTACCACTCACAACTCTCCTCCCTTTACACCACTCCCACACGTCACCCCTATAACTCTGGATGCGAAATAAAAGGGAGCCGCCGAAGCTTCTGGCGAGTGAGATGATGACGACGTCCGACGAAGCTTCTGGCGGCGGTGGTGGCGGAGCCGACGACAGTCCGGTAAGACTCCGTCAGTGGAGCTGGTGCTACAGGGGCGGTGGTGGCGGAGCCGACGACAGTCCGGTAAGACTCCGTCAGTGGAGCTGGTGCTGCAGGGGCAGTGGTGGCGGAGCCGACGGTAGTCCGGTTCATTCCCTCCTCGGTCAGTGATTGTATTTCATTTTCTTTGAGATTTTTGGGTTTGATGTAAATTGGTGCTAAATGATTTGTTGAACAGGAAAGGGAGTTCAAAGTGGAATTTTTATTCAAATGTGGAATTTTTATTACGAAATCCTGTTCAAAGTGGAATTTTTGTGTTTGAATTGTTGATTTGTTGTTCATCTGGGTTTTGTGAAGATCTGAGAGAGAGAGAGAGAAGAGGCTATGAAGATGAAGATCTGAGTTTTGGTCATCTGGAATTTATGGGTTTTGGTCATTTTCATCTGGAATTTATGGGTTTTGGTCATCTTCATCTGGGTTTTAGTCATCTGGAATTTATGAAGATCTGAGAGAGAGAGAGAGAAGAGAGAGACAGAGGGTATGTTATAATAAAGAGATATTGACCAAAATGCCCCTGCACAAAAAGACAAAACAATCAGATTTCAACAGTCAAAAAAGGGGGTTTTTGAAATTTGGAATAAAATGGCAACAAAATGCAAACCTCAGGGACCCAGATTTAAAAATTTTGGTTTTTGGACTAAAGTGGCAAAAGTGAGCAAACCTCAGGGACCATTTTGGCTATTAACTCTTATTTATATACTAGGTTATGATTATCATGTATAATTATACCGTTACAAATTCGTCTTATGTGCTGCATGAAGCAATTTGCTTGTGGTGTCCAGCTGTATTCAGGTGTGTAAACATAATTCATAATAGTTATTTTATTGTGGTTTCCGGTAATTCGGTTCAATCTGGATGCTTGATTAATTTAATAAACTTCTACGCTCCAAATGACGCGAATGGGAGGAGGGCTTTATGGTCGGAGATGTTAAGTATTAGGAACTCGTTACAAGGGCTTTGGATTTTGATGGGGGATTTTAACGAGGTACGGGATAGTAGTGAGAGAATGAACTCAGAATTTGTTGAAGCGAATGCGGATGCGTTTAATCAATTCATTCTTTCGGCTGGACTAGTGGAGTACAATATGGGCGGGGGCAGTTTCACCTACATATCGGATAACGGGACAAAATTGAGTAAGTTGGACCGGGTTATCTGGTATGTCTTGGATTCAGGGAGCGGTGGCCAAACGCAGCAGTAATTGCTTTAGAAAGAGAAGTTTCGGATCATCGGCCAATAGTATTGTCTACTGTACAGACTGATTTGGGCCATATTCCGTTCAGGTTCTTCAATTCCTGGTTTGAATTTCCGGGTTTTTTAGATTATGTGTTGTTAAGGTGTGGTATGTTTAATTTTTCGGGGCCGGCGGATTTGGCGCTTGCTATAAAGTTAAGAAGGCTAAAAAATAGTATTAAGTCTTGGCTGAAAATAGAAAAAGAGAGCAGGGAAGGAATTTATAATGGCAAGAAAAGGCGTCTAGCTAATATTGAAAGACTGGCGGAAGGTAGAATGTGATCGGAGGAGGAACTTTTGGAAAGAGCGGAGTGCAGGAATTTTATGGCAGAATTTGAAAAAATTAAACAATTGGATTTACGATAAAAATTTAGATCTAAGTGGGCTGTGGATGGTGACGAGAATTCAACGTATTTCCATCATATTATTAACGCAAATATAAGTACTAATAGATTGAATGGGTTGATGGTGGATGGTGTTTGGGTTACAAATCCGCTTGCAATAAAGGAATCATTGTATGATTTTTTTCTCCACCAATTCACCGAGCCAATGCCAGTGAGGCCGGAGTTGGTGTGTCCCAATTTAGCCACTATTTCAGATTCGGAGGCAAGTATGTTGGAGGCTCCTTTTCCTGTTGATGAAATTAAAGCAGCAATATGGGATTGTGATGGTGATCGTGCTCCAGGTCCGGATGGTTTTAATTTCAAATTTATTAAAAAGTGTTGGTCAGGTTTCCGAACAGATTTTGTCAACTTGTTTAATAGATTTTATGAGGAAGGTTCTATTAACAAGTGTTGTACATCTTCGTTTATTGCACTGATTCCGAAAGTAAAGGATCCGACTAATCCGACGAATTTTAGACCAATAAGCCTTATTGGGGTGGTTAACAAAGTTATTTCAAAGGTGTTAGTAAATCGTCTTAAAGGGGTGCTGGGCAACTTGATCTCGGAACAACAATCGGCATTCTTGGCTGGAAGGAATATTATGGATGGCCCACTAGTGCTAAATGAAGTTTTAAGCTGGGCAAAGAAAGCAAAGCGGAAGGGGATGTATTTCAAAGTGGATATTAATTAGGCCTATGACTCGGTGAATTGGGCATTCTTAAACTCGATAATGACTCAAATGAAGTTTCCAAGTAGATGGAGAGCTTGGGTAATGGCAACGCTACATTCGGCTAGAGCTTAGGTATTGGTTAATGGGTCACCAACTAGGGAATTTGATTGTTCCCGTGGTTTGCGTCAAGGGGATCCACTGTCTCCTTTTCTGTTCGTGATAGTTATGGAAGCTCTGACTGGTATTATGAAAAAAGCATCTGAAGTGGGCCTGTTTAAAGGACTCAAGATTTCTAGAGAAGGTACGCCATTATCTCTTCTTTTGTATGCTGACGATGTTATATTTATTGGTGAATGGTCATTAGCAAACATATACAATCTAAGGAGATTATTGAGATGCTTTTACTTGGCTTCGGGATTGAGTGTAAATTTGGAAAAATGTAGTATTTATGGTATAGGGGTGGAGGACCATGAAATACAAGGGATGGCAGATTTGTTAAGGTGTAAAAAAGGAGTGTTTCCATTTAAACATCTTGGTATGTTAGTAGGTACAAATATGAATCTTGAAAAAAATTGGAAGTCGGTGATTGATACATTTAAGAATAGGCTTTCTTTGTGGAAAGCTAAAACATTATCATATGGTGGAAGGATTACACTGATTAAATTAGTGTTAAATTCGTTACCCACATACTTTTTTTCACTATTTAAAGCCCCGATTAATGTCTTGGACGCCCTTGATAAAATAAGAAGAGTATTTTTTTGGGGAGGTTCAGAGGAAAAAGCTAAAATGAATTGGGTGGAATGGGACAAAACTATAGCTCCGGTGGAATACGGGGGATTGGGGTTTGGTTCTCTTAGGGATGCTAATTTAGCGATGTTAGCAAAATGGTGGTGAGGTTTAAAACGGAAAAAACAAGATTGTGGAGGCGTGTTGTTTGGGTAATTCATCACAACTCGAGAGGGTGGAGGGATATTCCAGCAAAAATGTCTATAGCTGGGCCTTGGAAACAAACTGTGAGCATCCGTCATATACTTCTACAAGCCGATATTGATATAAATAATGCAACATCAGCAGTCTTGGTTAATGGCAGGAGCATATCATTTTGGTATAGCTGGGCAGATTCAACACCTTTCTATATCATGTTCCCGGATCTGTTTAAAGTTGAAAAGCCTAAGGCCTGTTTAGTTCAAGACCGAATGGGATTAAGTGGATCACGCTGGGTATTTAGTTGGGCATGGACTGTCTCGGCCCTAGGCAATATTGAAAACAGTCAACTAAATCAACTAGTGGGCTTGATTAATGGGCTTGATGGCCTGAATATGTCAAGTGGAGTAGATAAATGGCTGTGGAAACTAGATGGTTCAGGTTTGTTCAAAGTTGCAAGCATAAAAAAAAGACTAAGTGAGTTTAACCGTGTGCGGCCTGACAAAGTGTTTGAGTGGTGCAATTGGGTCCCGAAAAAAGTTGGCTTGGTGGCATGGAGAGCAGAGAAGGAACGATTACCGACTAGGTGTGCTCTAGAAGCTCGGAATATACTAGTGCAAAACCGTACGTGTATTATGTGTGGAGATTATGATGAAACCAGTGAGCACATTTTTGTTTCATGTCAATTTGCACAAATGATATGGCAAAACGTCGCGACCTGGTGTAAGATCCCCCCGATTATTGCATTCGAAATAAAGGATATACTTACTCTACACGAGTTTTGTTCGGGCTCAGCCATGAAGAAAAAGGCGTTATATGCGGTCATCCTGGTAACGATTTGGAGTATTTGGAAGTCGAGGAACGAAGCCGTGTTTCAGCAAGAAACACCGAATACGACTAAGCGGTGGGGTACCTTTGGGTGAAGAACCGGGCAAAGTTGATGTCTTTTACATGGGAGGATTGGAGTAAATTCAAAATTGGTGGCTAAGTAATACATGTAATTTACGTATTCTTGATTATAACTGGTGTAAAACAATTGTATGTTTTGTGGTAGCACCTTGCTACATTGAATAAAATATTTTGTCGGCCGTTCAAAAAAAAAATTATATTTATCTATTTAATGTTGATTTTGTATTAATTTTTTTTAATTACACATAAACATAGTCCAAAAGAACATAATTAAGGATTTAAACTTCTCCTAACCACGAGTAGGTGGATTTATAGTTAGAAATCAAATCTTATTGATCAACCAATCCAAATAAGATGACGATTAACAATTGAAATAATGTAGTCATAGCCCTTATTAAAACCGTTAAAAGAGATTTAAAACTTAATAATTTATTAATTTATGTCATTCAGTTTACTGACTCTCTGTTAAAAGAGATTTAAAACTTAATATTTAGTTTATTGATTATCTCGTCTTTTAAATATATTTGCCCGTCACAGCGACGGTGATGAGAAAACGAGTTGAAGAATTGGTGAAGTCTCAAACCGATGTTATACAAAAGTTTTTGGCGTCTAATCCGCCTATTAGTTATTACGGTATGTAACTCATTCGAATACTATGATTTTGTCATTTTTGTAGTTGCATTGTTTATCGAATACTATGATTGTGTCATTTTCATAGTTGCATTGTCTATCCTTAAGGCATAAGAGTACATTTCTTTGAGCTCGAACAGGGTATATGAATTCTTAGAGACGCCTCTAGCCCCTCATACTTCGTGCTATTAAAAGAACTTTTATTTAGCATCCAATACTCGTACTTCCGTTAGCTTTATTATCTATAGAATAAACTTCTGTTTTGCTCCTTGTGGTTTGGTCATTTTAAAGGTTTTGTCACAATCCTTTAAAAATAGCCATTTTACTCCTTGATGTTACTAACTTTTCACCACTTTGCTCCCCGCCCCAAATGGCGTCCATTTTAGTTGTTAAATTTTAGTCACGTGCCCCTCACATGAGGGGCATTTCAGTCTTTTTCCTTCCAAGATATTTTGTACCCTTCATTTTAAAACCCTAACTTATCATAACCCGCCATCTTGTTGAAAACTCAAACAAAACATAACCTGCATTTTGTTGAAGCTTCAAAAGAAATCCATGGCCACCACCACAACCACCATCCGCGGCCACCATTGTAACACCCCGTGTTTCGAAAGTCAAAGTCAAAGTCAAGATTGAAGTCAAAGGAAGACAAGATTGCTAATTGCGATCTGTCACTCCTTGGTCAACTCCTGTTTTGACTTCTTTGACTTGTAGATAATCTATTTGTGTTATCGCATTAGTTGTATTATGTGGAGTACTTGTTAATAATCGAGGTTTAATCGCATGCTAATCGCTAATCGACTTAATCGCAACCGCACTCGCAACTCGAATTATGCGTTCTGGAAATTGTTTTATGTGTGTGTGTTATTTATGTGTTACTTGTGCATGTTTATTTATATTATGTTGTGGTAATCAATCAAAATCGCAATCTATCGCATCACAATCAAATCGAAACGCTAATCGCAGGATGTTTAGGATGATTGTATGTTAGATATAGTAGTTGAGATTAAAAGTAATTTAATGGGTAACTCTATTGTATCGCTCGTTTGAATCGCATCGCAACGCTCAACACGCGAATCGAAATGACAAAACTCATCGCGCCGAACTCTAGGGTCGAGTGGCCAACCGACCGAGTAGCCAACCGATCGGATTGCCATCTGATCGGGTTGCCAGCCGATCGACCTGTGACAACTCGTATTTCAGAACCTATCTTTGTACTTTGATGTAACGTATGTGAACGTGATACGACTATATGAAAGTGATTGATTAAATGAATGTTATGTTTGATATGTGCTTTGTGTAATGTATGTATGTATGTAAACGGCCCAAACGCACAACACTCACCCGATCGTACATGCCCATTCGGACTACACTCTTGTATTCGGACCAATGGGCAGCCCAAGTGAGGGTTCGGCCCACTCCCTTATGTCGCATAATACTTAGGGGATAGGGTATACCCCTCATAATTTGCAAAACACCGACACACACAAAACCCTAGTGCTCTCTTTCTTCTCTCTTGAACTCGACCGCAACAACACCCTCTCCCTCGAAGCTTGTGATTCGGATTAACCCTTATTCACCTCTAATCCGGTTAGTGTTCTAGTGTTTTGTTGTTATTTGACTTTATGTTGATCGATGATGGTGTATTGTTATATGATTGCTCAAATCCGGTTAGGGTTCCTAATTGTAGAATCGATAATAATGAGGTTGCATGATGTTGTGATATATGTATGTTTTACATGATGATTTGGGAATGATATCGGATGGATGGTGATATAACTATTAATGTTAATGTCATGAAATCGGCTCATATGTGTATGATGATGTTAATCGGATTAGAGCTATGATCGAGTATGATGTGTTGTGTGATTTTAATTCCATGATTTATTAGTTAATATGTAGGTTGTTGTTATGTTTTGAATATGATTAGAGTTCATATGAATTGATGAGGATTGCTTGGTTTGATCGAATATTAGTTAGGATAGAAACTGTTGATTGATAATTGTAAAATTGGAAACTATTGAATGATTGTAACCGAATAGCATAATATCCGGCTATTAAAACAGATCGCACAAGCTCCCTCTTGGTCGCACAAGATCAGGTCACACAAGACCTGATCTGATCGCACAAGTGCATCGCATAAGACGGGGTACAAACATATAAAGCACATAGTACTATTTACTTATGCATGATCGCACAAGATCTGGTGGATCGCACAAGATGGTGTCGATCGCACAAGATCTTGGGCCTTACACACTGTTAAACTTAATAGATGTTGTTGGGCCGAATGGCCCAACCCAGTTGCACAACCCAATCGGATTGCACAAGTCGTCCGGATCGCACAAGGACAACTCAGTCGCACAAGAAATTTGAGTCGCACAAGATGGACTATCTCCTTATATGTTGGGCCGTGTATATATATATAGATGTATTTGGGCTTTCTGGTTATTGGGCCGGGTACTGTTGGGCTTTAACGGGTGAATCGCACAAGGCTGTTAGACTTGTGCGAGCCCAATCTTTAGAATCTTACAAGTATGAATATGTTGGGTACTTCGACTGTTTAAGTGTTTGCCATGATCAATATGTGTTCGCAACTTGCTATCTCTGTGTAAACATACGTGCACTACTTGAACCTAGACCTGACCTGTATGGTAACCCTGTTAGGACGTGGTTGACCACATATAGCTCAAGTAACCTTTCTGTGTATCTGTCGAGCAACCCAAGGTGAGTTCACACTAGCCAAGGCATGGGATTCCCAGGGGTTGGGAATGGGATTGAATAACTACTCGTACAACCATTACTATTAAACTAATTACTACTGTCCTCGGATTGAAGAGCACGTACGTAAAACCTGCGTACAGTTATACTTATTACTGTCCTCGGATTGAAGGGCACGTACGTAAAACCTACGTACACGACCATAAGACCATCAAATCTATCACTTTAAGTCCCTCATTTATCGACTTAATCGCCGAGGCCTATGGCGAGCGGGTCATTAGTTAATAGCGCTATTAGGTTTAACAAACCTCACACCGTGCCAGTCGGACGGGCGTGTACTAATGGACTATGGGCAAAGGGTTAATGCTGATAGACATTAACTTAGGGCACCTCTTACATTTTCGTAGCAGTCGATACGCGTGGTCTAATTACACATGGGAAGCCCCCACTAATCTTCGCAAACATGTCAGGATGACCGCGATACGAATTAATACGATACATGGTTTACAAAACGAACATACGATTTACGAAATGAATACTATAACCAAACATCCAACTGTGAACTCGCTCAACTTTGTTGTTGATTCGTTGTTACATGCCTTGCAGGTCATTAGGTACTCATGGAGCTTGCACAGGGAGGAACGGTCGTTGTGGGATATGGCAGTGCGTGCCATGCTATAAATATTAATTTATTTCGTACTTAATACTTACAATGGGTTTTACAATTATGCTTCCGCTAAACACTTAACTATGCTTTGGTTTTGAACACCTTTCATATTGTTTGGTTGAATTAAGTTACTTACATGCTTGTTTAATATGATTGGTGGCTTGATCCTGGTCAGTCACACCTCCAAGCGGTGATACTCCGCGTGTGGATTTTGGGGGTGTGACAGATTGGTATCAGAGCCATTGGTTAGAGTGAACTTGGTTTTAATAAGGGAAAAAAGTTTTTGTTAAAACCAGACTATAACCTGTACAGTGCTCAACGATCCACAACGACGCTTCACTCCACGTGCAAGGCTCGACATTCTAGGTGATATGGTTTATGTTTTATTGCCTACTTGATAGATTACGTAGAACTTTGCTTATGGTATGCTTAGATAAACGTAGTCACGGTTAATTGAAAACACGAGTGTGCTTACTCTCTTCTGTCATCGCACTTTCGCGAACCTCTCTCACTCATGTTTCTCTTGATATGAAGATCATGTCTGGACGCGTTAACATGACACAAGACCAGTTGACGGCTCTGATTAACCAACAAGTTGTTGCGGCACTTGCAGCTGCTCAGGCAGGAGGTATACCCTGCCATCCCGACTCATCCTAGGATCTCTGGATCCTACTCTCATGAATCCAACCTTTGTGTTAAACTTTGTCCTTTCTTACTCTCACAACAGGTCAACCTGCACAGCCTCCTGTATGCACCTTCAAAACTTTCATGGACTGTCGTCCTGGTACTTTCAGTGGCACTGAAGGAGCAGTTGGACTCCTCCACTGGTTTGAAAAGCTCGAATCTATTTTCGAGATGTGTGAATGCCCTGAGGCTCGCAGGGTGAAGTATGTTACCGGTACCCTCGAGGGTATAGCGCTCACATGGTGGAACGCTCAGGTTCAAATGTTGGGGTTGGTTGCTGCTAACGCCACTCCATGGAACAACTTTAAGGAAATGATCAAGGAAGAGTACTGCAACCATGATGAAATTCACAAACTGGAAGTCGAGTTCTTCAACCTCAGGATGACGGGGTCAGAAATTGAAGCATACACGAAAAGATCGAATGAGCTTGCTATTCTGTGTCCTACTATGGTGGATCCTCCCATCAAACACATCGAACTATATCTTAAGGGTTTAGTGCCCGAGATTCAAAGTCATGTGACTTCAGCCAACCTAGCCACCATCCAGCAAGTTGTTTAATTGGCTCATCGTCTCACTGATCAGGCGGTGGAGCAGAACAGGTTACCAAAGCGTATTAGTGCTACAGTTACTTCTGAAACTCCCGGCGACAACAAACGTAAGTGGGATGGAACTTCAAGCAAAGGTTCAACTTCTGTTCAGTCTCAGTCTCAGCAGAGAAGAACTGATGACTACAAGAGCCCTGGTCAGCAATCTTCTGGTAGTCAAGGGCAGGGTGGATATCGAGGAAACCTTCCAAAGTGCAACATATGCAACAGACACCACAGCGGTCAGTGCAACAAGGGTCGTTTCCAGAGGTGTCTCAAGATGGGTCATGAAGCTAAGGATTGTAGGAGCTCACGACCTGCGAATCAGAACCAACGACAACAACCACCAGCTCCACAAGACCAGCAGCAGCAACAGCGAGGCAACAGGGGATGCTATCAGTGTGGAGCTGAAGGTCACATCAAGAGAGATTGTCCCCAGCTGATTCAGAACCAGAACAACAACAATAATAACAACCAGGGAAATGGAAACAATGGGGGTAACAACGACAAAGGTGCAAGGGGTCGTGTATTCGTTATTGGTCAAGGTGAAGCGAGGAATGATCCCAATGTGGTGACGGGTAAGTTCCTTCTCGATGACTTTTATGTTACAGTCTTATTTGATTCGGGTGCCGATACTAGCTACGTGTCTTTAAAAGTTAGCCAAATGCTTAAGCGTACCCCAACACTTTTGAACACCAAGCACACTGTAGAGTTAGCTAATGGTAAAAATTTAGAGGTCACCCACGTAGTCAAGGGTTGTAACCTTGTTCTTGCTGGTCATACTTTCTCAATCGACCTCCTTCCTATCACTCTGGGTAGTTTCGACGTTGTCATAGGGATGGACTGGTTACACTACAAAAAAAAGTGAGCAGTAGGGACTAAATAATCAGAGACTGGTGTTTCAGTCTCACATATATCGTATCTGGGACTGATTTTCAGTTGCTGATAACATTGGGGACTAATGTTTACACAACACATTTTAGCGACTAATATTCAGTCGCTGATATATAGGTGCCTTATTTGAGACTAAATTTCAGTCGCAAATATATTTACTATATAATGAAATATGGTACAAATGTATTTGAAACTATTCTTCAGTCTCTAATATAAAAGAAATGTATTTGGGACTGAAAATATTCAGTCTTGAATGTCTTTTGATATAGGAAATGTTCAACGACTAATTTTCACTCTCTAGTTATGTTAATATAAATTCTACCATTTTATGAGAAGTATGAAGGACTAAAAATCAGCCTTAAAGATCTTTGTTTTGCAATATTATTTGGGACTCATATTTACTCTCTGGTATATTATAGACTCAAGATTAGTCCTCACAATACTTGAAACAAACCATATCGGGTATTGAGGTTAGAGACTTATATTCAGTCTCTTGTATGTTGTGGTTAATTCAGACATTCTTAAAGAACAATAAAAGGCAGAAAATCAATATCTAAGATTAAAAGAGGTTAAACTAACACAAGACTATTTATGAAACCTATCGACCGTTAGTAATTGTCGAAACAAGGAAATTCAATAATAAATTGTTCAAAAGGTATATGCATTATAAGTTTAACATAATACATAATATGTCCAAGTCAAGTCTAACAAAATTGCACAAAAGAAGTTCAAATTTCATAAAATACAAAAACAAAAAAAAAAAACGTTCGCTAGCATCCAAATCAACTTGCACCGGCATCGTATCAGCAACTTGTTTATGCCCAAGTAACACAAGCCTCTAAAATAAGTTCCTTCGAAATCCATCTTTATCGCATGTCTGAAAGATATTATCGTCAAATTAGTTAACCCGTTAAGACATAATTGCTTAAAAATTACAAGAATTTGTAAATTTCGAGTATTAAACTATTAATATTCAACAAAAACTTAAAATAGTTTTTTTGAGTGTAATAGGTTGTGTTCATGTAAAACCGCAAAGGACCACTAATTATGAAACCCAAAAAAGCCTACCAAAAAACAAGTGTTAACAAAAAAACAACCAAAAATGAAACATCATGCATTTTAAGCCAATTGCTTGACTCAACTTATACATACTTAAATGAGCTAAAATTCACCTAGATTACAGTAAATTTCCTTAAAAAATACCTGAAATAAGACATATGCCTTTATTAATGAATCCAAACTGAACCAGAACGGATGATGTACCAGCCAAATTCGACAAAACTCTATTGAATACTACATGTGTTCCCATCCCTAGTAATTCTACCATTACCTGCAAGCATAATATCAATGGATAATGTTAGAATAAGGTGAAACGATTCTACTTTTACATGTATAAGAATAGTATTTGTAAAACTTAAAAATCAAAACTCTTACGGAATTTATTGGTTGAACATTACAAATCATCATCGTCAGACTCAACATTTTCAATCTCATGATTAGACTTATCAGTGTCTGAATCATCCGGATTTAACTCTGAACCAAAATCTTCCATATTGCAGTCAGAATCATCTATATCTTCATCAATAAAATCATCTGTAGTGTCACTAGGACCCTGTACATCAACATTTTCAACAATTTCTTCTACAATATCTTCACGAAGAAGGTTGACATCTTCTAACAAATCTTCAGCATTCTTGTCTTCTGGAATATCCCACAAGTGCCTCATCGCCAAGTCGAATTCCAAATCGAGCTAGCTCCTGGAGCAGCGCCCATAGCTCGTGCACCGTATCGCTTAGCTCCATCAGAGTTGGAAGAACTTTCTACGCAACTACAAAAACTCTTGGATAAGGGTTTTATTCATCCTAGCTCTTAGCCCTGGGAGCTCCAGTCTTGTTTGTGAAGAAGAAAGACGGTACTTTCAGAATGTGCATCGACTACCGTGAATTCAACAAGGTGACTGTGAAGAATCGCTATCCTCTTCCACGCATCGACGACCTATTCGACTAGCTGCAAGGGTCGAGCTACTATTCAAAGATTGATTTGAGATCAGGATATCACCAGCTGAGAGTCCGAGAAGAGGAGGTCTCCAAAACAGCCTTTAGAACTCGATATGGACACTATGAGTTTTTGGTCATGCCTTTTGGGCTGACAAACGCACCTGCGGTTTTCATGGATTTGATGAATCGAGTGTGCAAGCCTTACCTGGACAAGTTCGTTATAGTTTTCATCAACGACATCCTGATCTATTCAAAGAGTCAGGAGGAACACGAGCAGCATTTACTACTCATTTTGGAACTCCTTCGAACAGAACAGCTTTATGCAAAGTTCTCGAAATGCGACTTCTGGCTTCGTGAAGTCCATTTCTTAGGCCATGTGGTGAACAAGGATGGGATTCACGTTGACCCATCTAAGGTAGACTCGATTAAGAACTGGCCTGCACCTCGTACACCAACGGAAATTCGCCAATTCTTGGGCTTGGCAGGTTACTACAGAAGGTTCATCAAGGACTTCTCCAAGATTGCACAGCCCCTCACCTCACTAACGCAGAAAGGCGTTGTTTATCGATGGGGAAACGCACAGGAATTAGCGTTTCAGCACTTAAAGGATAGACTTTGCAGTGCACCTATCCTTTCATTGCCAGAGGGCACAGACGACTTTGTGGTTTACTGCGACGCATCCATTCAGGGTCTTGGTTGTGTATTGATGCAGCGGGATAAAGTTATAGCCTACGCCTCATGCCAACTTAAAGTTCATGAAAGAAACTACACTACACATGATCTAGAGCTGGGAGCTGTTGTTTTTGCGCTTAAGATATGGAGACACTACCTGTACGGTACCAAGTGCGCCATCTACACTGATCACTGGAGTCTCGAGCATATCTTCAAACAAAAGGAGTTGAATATGCGACAACGACGATGGGTCGAGCTACTGAATGACTACGAATGCTCGATCAGGTACCACCCTGGCAAAGCCAATGTTGTGGCTGACGCCCTCAGTCGAAAGGACACAGCGCCTAAGCGCGTACGAGCTTTACAACTCACTATACAGTCTAGTCTTCCTTCTCAGATACGAGACGCTCAGGTAGAAGCTTTGAAATCCGAAAAAATCAGGGCTGAAGCCCTACGCGGCTCAAGGCAACGATTAGAACAAAAGGAAGACGGTGCTTACTACGTAGCAGGACGCATTTGGGTCCCACTCTATGGTAACCTACGAGAGCTTGTGATGGATGAGGCACACAAGTCTCGCTACTCAGTACATCCTGGTTCGGATAAGATGTACCACGATATCAAAACTACGTATTGATGGCCTAGCATGAAAGCTCACATAGCAACTTACGTTAGCAAGTGCTTGACTTGTGCGAGAGTCAAGACGGAATATCAGAAACCCTCAGGCCTACTCCAACAACCAGAGATACCACAATGGAAATGGGAGCAAATTTCCATGGATTTTGTTACTGGCCTGCCTAGATCGCAACGTGGTAACGATACTATTTGGGTGATCGTGGATCGACTCACAGAGTCTGCTCACTTCTTGGCTATCAAGGAAACGGATAAGTTCTCCACACTAGAAGACGTGTATCTTAAGGAAGTTGTCTCGAGGCACGGAGTGCCCACCTTTATTATCTCTGATCGTGATGCACGTTTTACTTCAGAACTATGGCAAGCAATGCAAAAGTCTTTTGGCTCACGTTTAGATATGAGCACAGCTTACCACCCGCAAACGGATGGGCAGTCAGAACGCACCATCCAGACCCTCGAAGACATGCTTAGGGCATGTGTAATTGACTTTGGCAATGGCTGGGAAAAGCATCTGCCACTTGTGGAATTTTCGTACAATAACAGCTACCACACCAGCATTAAAGCTGCTCCGTTTGAGGCATTGTACGGGCGTAAATGCCAGTCACCTCTTTGTTGGGCAGAAGTGGGGGATAGTCAGATCACTGGCCCAGAACTTGTGGTAGACACAACAGAACGAATTGCTCAAATACGACAACGAATGGCGGCAGCTCGTGACCGTCAGAAAAGCTATGCCGATAAGGACAGGAAACCACTCGAGCTCTAGGTTGGGGAGCGAGTGCTACTCAAAGTTTCACCCTGGAAGGGTGTGGTTCGTTTTGGTAAACGAGGCAAACTTAACCCACTATACGTTGGACCTTTTGAAGTCATAGAGAAAATAGGCAATGTGGCCTACAAACTGAACTTACCAGCAGAACTCAGTGCAGTTCACAACGTTTTCCACGTGTCGAATCTGAAGAGGTGTCTGTCCGATGAGACTCTCGTAGTTCCATTGAAGGAGCTCACTATCGTCGAGCAGTTACAATTCGTCGAGGAACCAGTTGAAATCACGGACCGGGATGTTAAGGTCCTCAAGCGCACTAGAATACCTCTCGTTCGAGTTCGTTGGAACTCCCGTCGCGGCCCAGAGTTCACCTGGGAACGCGAAGATCAAATGAAACAAAAGTATCCCCAACTATTCGCAAACAGTACAACCACTACTGAGGCCGAAGCTACGGAATTTCGGGACGAAATTCCAGATCAACGGGGGGAGGATATGATACCCCAGGAAAACCAGGAAAACCATACAACTTAACTAGCTTCCTCAGTAAGTACGTGCTAAATTTCGGGACGAAATTTCTTTCAACTTGGGGATAATGTGACAACTCGTATTTCAGAACCTATCTTTGTACTTTGATGTAACGTATGTGAACGTGATACGAATATATGAAAGTGATTGATTAAATGAATGTTATGTTTGATATGTGCTTTGTGTAATGTATGTATGTATGTAAACGGCCCAAATGCACAACACTCACCCGATCGCACAACCCCATTCGGACTACACTCTTGTATTCGGACCAATGGGCAGCCCAAGTGAGGGTTCGGCCCACTCCCTTATGTCGCATAACACTTAGGGGATAGGGTATACCCCTCATAATTTTCAAAACACCCACACACACAAAACCCTAGTGCTCTCTTCCTTCTCTCTAGAACTCGACGGCAACAACACCCTCTCCCTCGAAGCTTGTGATTCGGATTAACCCTTATTCACCTCTAATCCGGTTAGTGTTCTAGTGTTTTGTTGTTATTTGACTTTATGTTGATCGATGATGGTGTATTGTTATATGATTGCTCAAATCCGGTTAGGGTTCCTAATTGTAGAATCGATAATAATGAGGTTGCATGATGTTGTGATATATGTATGTTTTACATGATGATTTGGGAATGATATCGGATGGATGGTGATATAACTGTTAATGTTAATGTCATGAAATCGGCTCATATGTGTATGATGATGTTAATCGGATTAGAGCTATGATCGAGTATGATGTGTTGTGTGATTTTAATTCCATGATTTATTAGTTAATATGTAGGTTGTTGTTATGTTTTGAATATGATTAGAGTTCATATGAATTGATGAGGATTGCTTGGTTTGATCGAATATTAGCTAGGATAGAAACTGTTGATTGATAATTGTAAAATTGGAAACTATTGAATGATTGTAACCGAATAGCATAATATCCGGCTACTAAAACAGATCGCACAAGCTCCCACTTGGTCGCACAAGATCAGGTCACACAAGACCTGATCTGATCGCACAAGTGCATCGCACAAGACGGGGTACAAACACATAAAGCACATAGTACTGTTTACTTATGCATGATCGCACAAGATCTTGGGCCTTACACACTGTTGAACTTAATAGATGTTGTTGGGCCGAATGGCCCAACCCAGTCGCACAACCCAATCGGATTGCACAAGTCGTCCGGATCACACAAGAACAACTCAGTCGCACAAGAAATTTGAGTCGCACAAGATGGACTATCTGCTTATATGTTGGGCCGTGTATATGTATATAGATGTATTTGGGCTTTCTGGTTATTGGGCCGGGTACTGTTGGGCTTCAACGGGTGAATCGCACAAGGCTGTTAGACTTGTGCAAGCCCAATCTTTAGAATCTTACAAGTATGAATATGTTGGATACTTCGACTGTTTAAGTGTTTGCCATGATCAATATGTGTTCGCAACTTGCTATCTCCGTGTAAACATACGTGCACTACTTGAACCTAGACCTGACCTGTATGGTAACCCTGTTAGGACGTGGTTGACCACATATAGCTCAAGTAACCTTTCTGTGTATCTGCCGAGCAACCCAAGGTGAGTTCACACTAGCCAAGGCATGGGATTCCCAGGGGTTGGGAATGGGATTGAATAACTACTCGTAGAACCATTACTATTAAACTAATTACTACTGTCCTCGGATTGAAGGGCACGTACGTAAAACCTACGTACAGTTATACTTATTACTGTCCTCGGATTGAAGGGCACGTACGTAAAACCTACGTACACGACCATAAGACCATCAACTCTATCACTTTAAGTCCCTCATTTATCGACTTAATCGCCGAGGCCTATGGCGAGCGGGTCATTAGTTAATAGCGCTATTAGGTTTAACAAACCTCACACCGTGCCAGTCGGACGAGCGTGTACTAATGGACTATGGGCAAAGGGTTAATGCTGATAGACATTAACTTAGGGCACCTCTTACATTTTCGTAGCAGTCGATACGCGTGGTCTAATTACACATGGGAAGCCCCCACTAATCTTCGCAAACATGTCAGGATGACCGCGATACGAATTAATACGATACATGGTTTACAAAACGAACATACGATTTACGAAATGAATACTATAACCAAACATCCAACTGTGAACTCGCTCAACTTTGTTGTTGATTCGTTGTTACATGCCTTGCAGGTCATTAGGTACTCATGGAGCTTGCACAGGGAGGAACGGTCGTTGTGGGATATGGCAGTGCGTGCCATGCTATAAGCATTACTTTATTTCGTACTTAATACTTACAATGGGTTTTACAATTATGCTTCCGCTAAACACTTAACTATGCTTTGGTTTTGAACACCTTTCATATTGTTTGGTTGAATTAAGTTACTTACATGCTTGTTTAATATGATTGGTGGCTTAATCCTGGTCAGTCACGCCTCCAAGCGGTGATACTCCGCGTGTGGATTTTGGGGGTGTGACACGACCAGCCACCCGATCGGGCTGCCACCCGATCGACCAGCCACTTACCACACTTTCCATTTTAGGAAACCCTATAAATACCCCCCATTTGTCACCTCTTTGATGGTGACAGCTCTCTTGCTCGACCAACTCGCTTCAGCCCGTATTTCTTCCGATTCCTCTCAAATCTTGTAAGTTTTCAACCTAAATCTTGTACTTTCTTGATCTACATGCACTCCTACACCTTTCTATCTTTTGAATTTCAACTTTTAACCGAGAAATCTATGGATTTGAGGTGTTCTAAATGATGTCACCATGGTGTTCTTATGAACTTCATGTTTTGGCTTCAATCCACCAAGAACAACTTAGATCTGGACGATTTCCACATGAATGAACAAAGATCTTGTATAGATCTGAACATACTCACGGTGAAAATGATTGAAAGATGGTTTTCAAACTTTCTTTCAACTCTTTTACACTCAATGCACTCAAACCCGATGGAATCAGAGCTTGTTTTGATCTTCTACTCATTCTTAGTGATGTATCAGTTCTAGATCTGGATTCTATCCAAGAGACAACTGATTTCGGGTTGAACATGAACATCCGCCTTGAACCGTGAACTGGTCGGACTAGGGTGATTCCTGTTCGATCGGGTCACTTGGGTCGTGACGAGGTTCTGATTGTTCAAGCAAGATATCAAAACGTCTCATTCAAAACTACAAAACTTTAAACAGAATCAAGTGGCAAGACGATCTGATCGTTGGGACGAATTGTCGTCCGATCGGATTGCCATCCGATCGACCGGTTGTCCGATCGGGATGCACTTTGGTTCCACACTTCAACATTTTACTCAAACCAATCAAGGATCTGAACGTTGAACGGATTACCGCCAGATCAGATTGTCATCCGATCGAGCGACTGTCGGATCATGTGACGTTTAGGACCTTGGTACTTAAACAATTTTCAACGTGTTCAATACACATGGGTTGCCACCCAACCGGATTGCTATCCGATCGAGTGACCGTCCTGCTGTGAACTTGTTCTCACACTGAGAAGCCTCGCCAACCAGATTGTCGTTCGATCGAACGACCGTTCGATCGACCGACCTGAAAGGTAGAGATACTTCTCTATTTTCTAAATCCTACAACGAAAACTTCAAAAGTCAAACCATCATACAGAAACACATCCTCACCAAGCGAGGTGTCAATCCGATCGAATGGCCATCCGATCGGATGACCATCCAAACAGATTACCACCCGATCGACTGGCCATCCGATCGGATTGTCATCCGATCGGATTACCATCCGATCCTTGGTACACTTGTATCGTTTTATGCGCCGCTTATCGTTATGCTATCGTTAACTGTTCAAGCTAATTCCACTCTAAGCGCTCCCTTCAATCCACAAACTCTACCGCTGTGAGTATACTCGAACCCTTTTTTCTTTACGCACTTTTGGGTGTTACATATGTTACTTATTCTAAATCACATCGAACACACTACGCAATACTTGAACGCTAACCCCTACTGCATATTATACGTGACTTAATGAATGCTTGTTTGTTATGTTTACACATGGATTGTTGTCTACCTGCCTTAGCAACGATAGTACTATAGTTTGGACTCAGCACCTGGTCACTCAGGGGTTGTTAAGGACAATTAATTACATGGCTCACAGTGGTGAGTGTGTATTACGAACTGCCTTGCGCAGTCAACCCGCAGTCATTGGTATTGATAGGATCATGTCGATAACTTACGTGCTTCATTTCAAACTGTGTACGTGCTGGTTATGCGTAAACGATTTCGAACTCTATTATATCTATCAAACTTGTATGCTCACCTTGACACTATGTGTATTGACTTTTACTTTAACATATGTGGCAGGCGTTTAAGATGTTAGAATGCTTGGCTTGCTGTGAAATCGAGGCTAGGAAAGGTCTAGAAAAAAAATAAACGAATTGTCTGTACTTAAATTCTGAGTTGTCGAAACAGAAAAATTTGTCTTGACTTTGCCTGTAATAATTATGTTACTTTTTATGTCATGGTATGGGACGTGATGCTTTAAATAATTGGTAATCATAGTTGTTATGGAAACTTCTGGACAATCTGTTTTGCTCAGTGCCATGCCCCGAGGTTTCCGCCATCGGTTGGGGTGTGACATATTAGTATCAGGGCCATAACTATAGGTAATTAGGCCAGACTTGACCTAGTCCGGGTTGATGTCTTAGAAATGACATAGTCTATAGTTAAGTACCAACATACCGATGTGCATACCCTGAAGGGTTTTGTACAAGCTTACTTGCCTTTTCTCGCTATTCTCACTTACACTACACTATCACTACACTCTGATTTTCAAAAAAATGAACAAGTGATTGGGTCGGGATTAGGTGTGAAAACCGCAAACTCTCGACTAAACCGCTTGTTCGACCCGTATTTTATCTACAAACAGGAGGATTTGCGTTAAATCAGGAGTGAAATCCGTACTTTAACGCAGATTTTCCTCTCTATTTTATCAAACTAGGAACAAAGTTATTAAGTCAGGGGTGAAACCCGAACCTTGATGACTTGTTCCGTGTTCTATTTTATTTTAACAAAACTCTCACCAAAGTCTCGACGGACTCCGACAACTTAAAGTCACACTACAACTGGAAGGATGCGTGTCAACTGCCCGAGACCGAGGCAAGAGCACAGTCTAGAAGGCCAAAGTGTGCACTAAAGGTCCTTGTGAATAGTCGAAACACTTTGGGTAGTCAATGTCTATCGAGCCGCAGACAGTCTATTCTCGATTTTTATGTGTTTCGATTGTGAGCCCGCAACTGTTGACTCTGATATATGTCTTTTTATGTGTTTTATGTGGCCTTATATGTTTAATTGTTGGCGTATTGAGGTACTACTGGTTTCGATTTAATGTTTTTGTCCTCTCTCGACACGCACAACACATCTACACACCGGTAACACATCGCTACTACCTGCGAATGATCGCATGCTATGATGTTACTTATACTATACTACTCGCTATGCTACTCGCTATGTCGCGCACGAATTTTGAATGGTAGGTTTCTATATTCTGACTACCTCTTGTGTTACTATGCCTTATGTGCTTGTGTGCTTCTGTGATTGTATGATTATGTGAATCTATGTCTATGTGCTTATGTGTTTAAGCGATACATGAACGTGTTCCTGAGCTTTAGTAGTACTAGGTGTGTGAGGTGAGATTCGATTATATTGTGTTTGAGTCATATGGCGAAGTCTGTTGCAGACAATGTCTGGATCCCGTCACTCGCGCGATGCACACCGAAAGCAGGCAGACAAACGCCTCGCCTCCATGATCACTAAGAAAATGGCGAAGGTTGTTCCACAGATCGTCAGTGAACTGTATGAGAATGTGAGCAAATCGTCTGAAGAATCCAGGACTGAGACTCCTAAGGCTGCCTTTAGCTTCAAGCAGTTTAAAGCTTGCGGACCGAAAGAATTTACTAGCGAAGATGGTCCTACGGCCTTATTCCAATGGTTCGATTCGATCGAAGTCACCCTACGTCAGAGTGGTTGTCCTGACGATCTCCGCACTCTGAATGCTACTGGTGGACGGCCGAGAGAAATAAACGCTGAAACGATGCATCTTACGGTTTAACGTGGGACGAGTTGAGGAACGTCATGTTGGAAGAGTTCTGCCCTCCCCACGAGCGCCAAAAGTTGGAGGACGAATTCTGGCACATCAAGCAGAACGAGGGTGACAATGCTGCTTTAACTGCTCGCTTCAAACAGCTTAGCATAATCTTTCCTGATCAAGTCAAGACTTCTGATATGGCGATCAAGAAGTATATTCGAGCTCTACCCGACTGTGTCGCCGATTTTGTGCAAGCTTCAAAGCCAGCGACAATCGAAGAGACTTACCTGCTTGCCACTGAAATAAACGACAAGCGAGTCAAGTCTGGCGTCTGGGATAAAGCCGCCAAGAATCTCCATCAAGCTACCACCGCACCAACCGCCGCCGCTCCTCAGTCTTTGAAAGCCTCACGTCGCAAGAGGAAAAACAACAGCAACTCCAGCAACACGAACTGTGATGTCACCACTGCTGCCCCTCTCCAAGCTGTACCAGCCCAGCAACAAGCTCAACATCGCCAGGTTGCGGCACCGGTAACCTAAGCACCGCCGGCAAAGCGTGCTTATACTGGTCCTCATCCTGCTTGCCTGACATGCACCTATCATCATCCAGTGGGAATTGCTTGTAGATTTTGTGTACATTGCAACATGTACGACCATTTCACTCCCAACCGCCGTACGGGTCCTCGACAAGCGCCAGCACCAGTTACTAATCATCAAGCTCTGCTCCCTGCCCCTCAAGGCCAACAAGCAGCTCAGGCGACCGCGGTCAATGCTAGAGTCTGCTTTGCGTGTAGTGATCCCAACCACTTCGTAAACATGTGCCCTAATCGGGTTGTGAAGCAAGAGCCACCACAACAGCAGCAGCAGCAGCAGCCTCAGCAGCAACAGCAACAAGCTGCTCGTGCTCGAACATTCAACATTAATGTGCGCCAGGCTCAAGCTGACAACAATGTGGTTAATGGTACGTTCCTTGTGAATGGTAATTATGCTTCGTGTTTGTTTGATACTGGAGCCGATAACTGTTTTGTATCATTTGAGTTCGAAAACCTTCTTAATCGTAAGCGCGCCCATATCCCTTCGACGTTCGATGTTGAAGTTGCCACCGGAAGAACTGTCACTGTCAACTCTGTTCTCCGTGATTGTACCCTCGAGCTCAACAATCACATCTTTCCTATTGACCTTATTCTGATGCAGCTCGGTAGTTTTGATGTCATAGTAGGCATGGACTTTCTTCGTGAAAACCATGCTGAAGTTGTTTGCTTCAAAAAGAAGATTCGATTCTCGCTTGCTAATGGTGATCAATTGTGTGTTTATGGTGAAGTCGCATCGAAGAAACTTCAACTCATGTCGTGTGTTCAGGCTAGCAAGTATCTCCGCAAGGAATACCAAGCTTTTCTGGCACATATTGTAGTAGCGGAGAAAAAGGAAGTTAAAAAGGTGAAAGACGTCCCCGTTGTTTGTGAATTCCCTAACGTTTTTCCAGAAGATCTCCCAGGTTTACCACCAAGTCGTGATATCGACTTTCGCATCGACCTCATTCCTGCAGCAAACCCTATTGCCAGAGCTCCTTATCGACTCGCACCGTCTGAAATGCGTGAACTCTCGAGTCAGCTCCTGGAACTTCTTGATAAAGGCTTCATTCGCTCTAGCTCCTCTCCTTGGGGTGCACCAGTCCTTTTCGTCAAAAAGAAGGATGGGTCGTTCCGGATGTGCATCGACTACCGGGAATTGAATAAGCTGACAATTAAGAATCCCTACCCCTTGCCCCGCATCGATGATTTGTTTGACCATTTACAAGGTGCTACGTGTTTCTCCAAGATCGATCTACGCTCAGGCTATCACCAATTACGCATACAAGAAGAAGACATTCCCAAAACCGTTTTTCGCACTCGATACGGCCACTATGAGTTCGCTGTTATGCCTTTTGGTTTATCCAACGCACCCGCGGTTTTTATGGATCTGATGAATCGTGTGTGTAAACCTTTTCTCGACCGCTTCGTCATCGTGTTCATCGTTGATATCCTGATCTATTCCAAGTCGAAAACCGAACACGCGCAACATCTACGTTTGGTTCTCGAGCTACTCCAGGGGAATCGAATCTATGCCAAGTTCTCCAAGTGTGAATTCTAGCTGGAGGAGGTTCAATTCCTCGGTCACATTGTCAATAGTTAAGGTATTCACGTCGACCCCGCGAAGATTGAAGCTGTCAAGAGTTGGGTTACGCCTAAGAACCCGTCTGAAGTCCGTTCTTTCCTCGGACTAGCGGGCTATTATCGTTATCGAAGGGTTCTCTAAAATCGTTGTGTCGTTAACCTCTCTCACGCAAAACGATAAGCCTTTTGTTTGGGGAACCGGATAAGAGACTGCCTTTCAAACCCTCAAGTATATGCTTTGCAATGCTCCTGTTCTCACTTTGCCTGACGGAAACGATGACTTTATTGTCTATTGTGATGCCTCAAACCTTGGCCTTGGTTGTGTTCTTATGTAGCGAGACAAGGTTATTGCTTACGCATCTCGTCAGCTCAAGATCCACGAGAAGAATTATACAACCCACGACCTCGAGCTAGGCGCGGTTGTTTTTGCGTTAAAGATTTGGCGACACTACCTTTATGGTACCAAGTGTACGATCTTCACCGATCACAGGAGCCTACAACACATCTTTGACCAGAAGGAGCTAAATATGTGTCAACGCCGGTGGGTAGAACTTCTCAACGATTATGACTGTGAGATCCGTTATCATCCGGGCAAAGCAAATGTCGTTGTCGACGCTCTCAACAGACGGAGCTATTTTCATAGCGCCCGTAATATCCAAGCCCAATATGATCTCGAAACCCTTATCCGCGAAGCCCAACATGCTTGTTTTACAGAACACACTTTGAAGAAGGAAAGGATTATCAACGATGGAGCCCAGCTAGTGAATAAGTCGAATGGGATATTCCATTATCTGGACCGAATCTGGATCCCTAAACGGACCGATGTGCGACAAATATTGATGGACGAAGCCCACAAATCCCGATATTCTATTCATCCCGGTGCCGACAAAATGTACCAGGACCTGCGCTACAAGTACTGGTGGCCGGGCATGAAGAGAGATATCACCTTCTATGTTTCGAAATGCCTGACTTACTTGAAAGTCAAGGCCGAATACAAAAGACCCTCTGGCTTACTCGTCCAACCCGAGATTCCTATATGGAAATGGGAGAGTATAGCTATGGACTTCATAACGAAACTTCCGCGCACGCCATCAACTCACGACAGCATTTGGGTTGTCGTTGACCATTTGACCAAATCTGCTCACTTTCTACCGATACGAGAAGACTATAAGGTAGAACGATTAGCCCGAATCTACACTAATGAGATCATTTTTCGACATGGGACACCTCGCGACATCATCTCTGACCGCGATGCTCGGTTTACCTCGCGTCTTTGGGAAACTTTTCAATCTTCTCTCTGTACTACGCTTAATCTAGGTACCACTTTTCATCCCCAAACCGACGGTCAGACAGAAAGAACGATTCGTACCCTTGAAGACATGCTCCGTTCGTGTGTCATAGATTTCGGTGGTAATTGGGACGCATACTTACCTTTGGTCGAATTCTCGTACAATAATAGTTATCATTCCAGCATTCAAATGGCACCATTTAAGGCATTGTATGGAAGAAGATGTCGATTGCCTATTGTGTGGCACGAGATCGGGCACTCGCAATTAACCGGTCCTGAGCTATTGCAAGAAACGACTGAAAAAATCCGCCAAATTCGAGACAATCTGCTGAAAGCTCGGAGTCGTCAGAAAAGTTACGCCGATAGACGACCCAAGCCCCTCGAATTTGACGTTGGCGACCATGTACTCCTAAAGGTATCACCTTGGAAGGGTGTGGTCAGATTCAGCAAGAGAGGAAAGCTCGCGCCTCGATATGTTGGACCCTTTAAGATTCTGGAAAGGATCGGAAAAGTGCTGACGTGTGCGCGTATATACATATTTTTATAATGAAATTACACACGATTCGGTTTTAAATTTATAAAAGTGATTTATATGTAGTAAAGTATCGGTAAGAACCAAGTATCGATCCAAGGAAGTGGGTAGAGGAATAATACTAGACCTTTATCATTAAATTAACGGAAGAAAGATAAGTTGTTTGATTTTATAAAAACTAAAATAAGCATAAACAAATATTTAATAAAAACATAATAGACTCCAAATAAGAAAATAGATAAATAGCCTTGCTTTATACATAACCACAACATGCAAACTAAGTCGGTTTTGCCACTAGAAACATTTGGTCAATTCTTCATTTTCAAGGCAATTAGTATCCCTTTCGGGAATCCTAACATGACAATCATTCGGAAAGCTAAAACGATAAACACACTTTAACCACCTAAAATTGTTATTTAACGTGCAATTGATAAATGTCTATGAAAATCCCCTAAAAATAAGTTAGTCATCCATTAGGAGTTTTCTAACCTCACTTAATCAAGGAAAGTGACACCGATAAACACAATGCAACCACCGAGACAAGCATAAACTAGATTAAATCACAACCGAGTTCATTTTACAAATCTTGCATATAAATTCACCAAGATAGCAATTTTGGCCTAAACTACTAACTAAGCTAATAATTCATGGCAAGAATTCATAACAACACCATTTAACCCGTTAAGGCCCTTACGCGTAGGAAAGCTTTCTTGATTAACAATAATTACCTTTTATTAAACCACTAACCATTTCTAGTATCATGGTGCACACATTTTAAACAAGTTAAACAAGTTAAGCATGTTCAAAGTCTACTAATACATGATTAATTAAGCTTCATCTTTCAACTATCTCAACTAACCAAATACTAAACCAACATAATTACTTATAATTAAGAAATCAACATTAATAAACAAGGTTGCAAACTAATCATCAAAGATTAACATAGAAAATACTTCCAAGTGTCATTACAAACAAAATTAACATACTAATGGTTATAATTAAGCAAGGGATATAGTGTTTTTGCCCAAAGGCTTACAATAATACATAAAACATTAATCTAAATGCTTGAAACATTAACAAATTATGGAAAGATTAGAGAATCAAACCATAAAAAAGCACTAGATTAAGAATCCGGATAGTAACGGAGCTAAACGGCACAATGTGGCTTGAATCCAGGTGAAAGCTAATGCCTCCGGAGCCTGAAAATCGCCTGAAGAGCTCCCAAAATGTCCAGAGTTCCGAACAGAATGTTTCTGCCTCTTTTTTATAACATTTTGCAATCACACGGTCATGCCAATAAAGTGCACGACCGTTCACTTTTTGAATCATTGGAGTCACTGTTCACCATACCGCATGACATCATCAGATCTTGACCAGTCTTCGCAGTCGCACGACCATTCCGTCGGTGGCACGATCGTGCATCTCCGGGTTAGGGTGGCACGGATATCTGAACGGGCAGTGCCTTTCCGGGTTGGTGCTAGTCATCGGATCCGCACGGGGTGCAACCATCCGCACTCCACCTACTCCTCGTCATCGTTACCCGCATCTCCTCCCGTGCCTGATGGGCCTACCCCTCCATAACCGCCTAGGTTCCCGAAAGGGAACAGTGGGGGACTCCTGAAAGTAGTTCGGGAATGCATTATGAAGGCCCCCGAAAAGGTATGAAAACCCTGCTTGCACCTCCTGGTGCATGAAGTCTTGGTTCACCCTAATCGCCTCCTGGTTCGCCCGCAGCTACTCCTGACTAACATGCAGCCTCACTAAACTGACCCGCTGCAGCTCATGATTAGCATGCAGCTGCTCTAAACTGGCCCGCTGATGCTCGTGACTGACTTGCATCTGCTGAAACTGGCCATAGAACTCTGGGTATGAAGGGATGCCCGGGGGCTAGTACTGAAACTACGGTGAATGTGGTGGTGTGTGTGGTGGTTCCTGATGCTGCTCGTGCTGCTCTCCCATCTCCTCATCCTCATCCTCCGCCGGAAGTGGAGGCAACGGGTCCCAGACCTCGTTGTTCAATCCCTTCAACCGATCCCCATGATCTGTCTCTGCAATAAGCCCAATCGCTTTCAAGGAATGGATATCAACATACATACCCTCGGTCACCAAAGGATGTCCCTGAAGCACCTCGTCAGTCATTATTCCCAAGTTGTAAGCGATCTCAGTCACATACTGACCACCATGTATTTGACTGCTGTTGGTCCTACCAAAACTATTCAACAAAGTACTCCGCCATCTGCGCGGTGAGGTTGATGTGTACCCCCTCCGCTAGCGCATATAGAAATATAAGATCCGGTGTTGGACAGTTTCCCAAACTGTCCATGCGCCCGCATACGGTAGGGCTGAAGATGTGATGCATGACTCTATGCAAAGGGTCTCGTAACCTTGAAGCCTTTGACATCCTAGGATCATATGGGTCTCCAACTGCAATCTGCGCCCAAAACTCGCCCCGCGCTTCTTCACTTGGGAAGGTGAACTGATCTGTAAAGAACTCGGAATCTATATCTTCATTGGTGTAGATTCCTAGTCTTCGACCCAATCTTCCCACTGTCCAATTATGCCAACGTCCACCCAATCTGAAAGTTATCCTATTTTTGTAGCGGAAGTTGGGAACTTTATGCGCTTTTGGCTTGTCGTACGAATAGGTAGCGAAGAATTCAATCGTAAGCTCTCGGTAGATCGGGCGGTCGATGGCTACCAAACGCGAAAGTGGAATTGTTAACATGTTTTCGAGTCGATTGTGCTGATTTAATTCAGTCATAACATCCCAGTCTAGTATTCTAGGGATGCCAAACTGCCCTCGCCTTCACCACAATGCGTGAAGTTTTGGGATGTAAAGACTTTCCCTCTCGTCGTTTTCGTTGAATTGTAGGAAGCGATGGTCCATCTGCAATGAGGGATGACAGTTAGAACAGGAGAAACAGAAAAAAAATTCATTCGGATCAGCCCAGCACACAGTTATGAAGCTACTGTCTCGCTGATCTGGGCGATTGGCACAGGCGTGCGACAAGCCGCACGGTCGTGCGTCACCGAGAAAGAGCAAAGGTGGTCGGCGATAGTCGGATTTGCACGGCGTGCAGTCAATGGCACAACCGTGCATCACCGAGACCACATAAATCCATCGTGAACAGCCGCAATCGCACAGACCGTGCCAAACGGGAACGACCGTGCGACTCGATTATTCTGCAAATTTCAACCCCCGACTCTGAATAGCCAGATTTTTCAAAAATCAACAAGTTTTGGGCCAACGGGGATCAGAAAATCAACCGGATGTTCACGAAACGCAACAATCTTACACGGGTTAGGGTTTCGCTTGTATTTATGAAGGGAACCCTAAAAACCTTGAAGAAATCGAATGAATCTAACCTAGAACGTGGATGAAACAGAAAATCGAAGAGAAAGAACATACCATGCGAAAGGATCTGTGAAACCGTGAGAAAAAAATCGTGCGATTTGAGGCAAAATCGGTCTGGAACGGCTGGTGCAGTTAGGTTTTTCGCGAATGAGAATGGGGGATGCAGATAAGGGTATTTATACTGCCAAATGACCAAACTGCCCTTAGCCTTTCGCACGGTCGTGCAGCACCGGCGTTGACCAATCCTTGCACGCTGACCTCGGTAATGCACAAGGGGTGCGACGCGAGGTGCTGGCTCACAACCGCACGGGCGTGCAGTCTGTGGCATGGTCATGCGAGATCTGCAGATATGTCTGTTTGCAGCAGAAAGCTGTTTCAGCAGCCAAATCGACCATTTTTCGCCGTTTTTACCATTCGCAAACTGTTCTAACATTATTCCAACATAGAACCTTTGCTGGGCATATTTAAAAACTGTACAAACTTACGGGAACTACCAAACACGCCTAAATTACGCTAAAACTACAAAAACACAAAAAAGGACGATTTTACCCCTAAAGCGCAAAAGACGCTCTTGCTACATTTTTGATCCACGAGTCAGTAGCGTAGACTCTCCTCCCCACACTTATGATGTGTGCGGGACGTGGAGCTCGATAACCTCCACCGCCGACTCGATTGGCCCGGCAACGTAAAGCTTCAAACGATGACCATTTACCTTGAAAATAACGTCGTCCGCGTTCTCTATTGCAAAAGTCCCATATGGAAATACCTCTTTTACCGTGAATGGTCCTGTCCAACGTGAATGTAATTTTCCTGGAAATAAACGCAACCTCGAGTTGTAGAGAAGAACAAGATCGCCCGCTTGGAATTGTTTATGGTCCTTCAAGCGTTTGTCATGCAATCTCTTGGTGCGCTCTTTGTATAACACGGAGCTCTCATAAGCTTGTTGTCCTAGCTCTTCCAATTCATGAATCTGAAGAAACCGAGCTTCACCTCTGGTTTTTAAGTCCAGATTTGCGGTTTTTAGGGCCCACATCGCCTTATGCCACAACTCCACCGGTAAATGACACGCTTTTCCGTAAACAAGCCTAAAGGGAGTAGTCTCAATAGGGGTCTTGTAAGCCATACGGAAAGCCCACAACGCCCCGTCTAGTTTGTCCGACCAATCCTTGCTGTTTGCACCTACAGACTGCTCAAGGATTCGTTTTAGCCCCCGGTTTGTGACCTCCACCTGCCCACTCGTTTGTGGATGATAGGGCGCGCATAAACGGTGATGCACACCATAGCGGGACAAAGCTTTCTCAAGCTGTGTGTTGCAGAAGTGGGTCCCTCTATCACTGATAAGCGCCTTCGGTGCACCAAACCGGGCGAACAAACTTTTCAAAAATCTCACGACCACCCTGGCATCATTGGTGGGTAAGGCTTGCGCCTCCGCCCACTTTGATACATAATCAACCATGACCAGGATGTATTTATTTCCTCGTGAGGGGGGAAATGGTCCCATGAAGTCTATCCCCCAAATGTCGAAGACTTCACAAACTTGAATCCAGTTTTGAGGCATTTCATCACGTGCCGATATATTTTCCGCCCTCTGGCAGGCATCGCACGCTTTAACCCAACTCTGCGCATCACGAAATATAGTCGGCCAATAAAACCCGGAATCCAGCACCTTCTTGGCGGTGAAATTGGCTCCATGGTGGCCTCCGGTAGGTCTCTCGTGACAATGGCGCAGAATATCGGTCGCCTCCTTCCCTGAAACACATCTTCTGATCACTTGATCAGCACCCACCCTAAATAGGAAAGGATCGTCCCAAATGTAGTGCTTGACATCCGAAAAGAATTTCCTCTTTTGTTGGTGAGTCAACCCTTTAATCAGAATCCCGCAAGAAAGATAGTTTGCAAAGTCGGCGAACCAAGGTGACTCATCGCATATCTCAACACCCATCAACGACTCGTGTGGGAAATTGTCATTGATTGAATCCCAACGCGTGTCCTTGATGTCTCCATGCTCCAACCGAGATAGATGGTCAGCCGCTACATTCAACGCACCCTTTTATCTTGAATTTCGATATCAAACTCCTGCAGCAATAAGATCCATCTGATGAGACGCGGTTTAGCGTCCTGTTTGCTGAAAAGATATCTGATGGCTGTGTGATCAGTATACACAATTGTTTTTGAAAGCACCAAATACGATCTAAATTTGTCAAATGCGAAAACAACTGCCAAAAGCTCTTTTTCTGTCGTCATATAGTTCTCCTGAGCGTCGTGAAGAGTCTTGCTCGCATAATAGATCGGGTGAAAGTGCTTTTCCTTCTTCTGTCCTAAAACGGCCCATATAGCGTAATCGCTCGCGTCGCACATAATTTCAAATGGCAGACTCCAGTCATGTGCAACTAAAATAGGGGCCTCAATCAACTTTTGCTTGAGAAGGTCAAAAACCCTCAAGAAATCATCTCCAAAGATAAACGGAGCGTCTTTCTCCAACAGACGGGTCATGGGCCTAGCGATTTTTGAAAAATCCTTAATGAATCGCCTATAGAACCCCGCATGACCAAGAAAGCTCCGTATCGCTCTCACAGAGGTGGGAGGCGGAAGTCGTGAAATAATGTCAACTTTAGCTGGATCGACCTCCATACCAGCATGAGAAATCTTATGTCCCAGGACTGTGCCCTCTTTCACCATGAAGTGGCACTTTTCCCAGTTTAGGACAAGGTTCGTTTCTTCGCACCTCTTCAACATCTTTTTCAAATTTTCCAAACAATGATCGAAGGAATCCCCAAATACCAAAAAGTCATCCATGAAAACCTCCATAGAATCCTCGATCATATCATGAAAAATTGCAACCATGCATCTCTGGAAGGTCGCTGGTGCATTACACAACCCAAAAGGCATACGCCGGTAGGCGAATGTGCCGAAGGGGCAGGTAAAGGTAGTCTTCTCCTGATCCTCAGGAGCAATAGGAATTTGGAAGTACCCAGAGAACCCGTCCAAGAAACAGTAATACAACTTCCCTGACAGATGCTCCAACATCTGGTCGATGAATGGAAGCGGAAAGTGATCCTTACGAGTGGCATCATTGAGTTTGCGGTAGTCAATGCAAACTCGCCACCTCGTGACGGTACGGGTAGGAATTAGCTCATTCCTATCATTTGAGACTACAGTAATACCACCTTTCTTGGGTACTACCTGCACTGGACTCACCCACACAGAGTCAGATATAGGATAAATCAACTCGGTATCCAACAACTTAATCACTTCTTTCTTCACCACGTCTTGCATGTTCGGATTTAACCGCCTCTGATGCTGTGCACAGGGTTTGTACTCGTCTTCCATCAGAATCTTGTGAGTACAAAAAGAAGGATTGATGACTTTGATATCCATAATCTTCCACGCAATGGCTCTCTTATGAAGTCTAAGAACCTAGAGAAGCTGTCTCTTCTCATCCTTTTCCAATGATGCCGAAATGATGACCAGCAAGTGACACTCCTCGTCCAGAAATGCATACACGAGATGTGGTGGGATTTCTTTCAACTCCAAAGACGGCGGATCTTCAATCGAAGGTTTTGCTTTGTCTTCTTCTACATGGCCAATTTCTAGAAACCGCTCCGGACTCTGGGAACCATCGTCACCAATCTGATAGATTGGCTGCTCGAAATCGTGGCCCTCCTGCGTAATGCCAATCAGGTCCCCACATGACAGACGTATGTCCGAATCAATCTCGTCAACAGCGCCTTGAAAATGAGAGCACACACATGCGTCGACAATGTCGACATAGTAAAGGATGTCATCGTGAGTTTGCGGATGCTGCATTGATCTTTTGATATCAAATGTCACGTGCTCGTCATTTACTCGGAGCGTGATTTGGCCAGCTGCCACATCAACAATCGTCCTCGCAGAATTTAGGAATGGGCGTCCAAGTATTAAAGGCACTCTTGAATCTTCGTCCATGTCAAGAATAACAAATTCCACGGGGAAAACAAATTTATCGATTTTAACAAGCATGTTTTCAACAAATCCAAGCGGATACTTGATTGAACGATCTACAAGCCGAATGCTCATTCTAGTGGGTGACGGCTCACCCAGATCTAGTTTAGTAAAAACCTTATAGGGCATAAGGTTGATACTCACTCCCAAATCAGCCAATGCATGGCTAACAGACATGTTTCCAATCAAACAAGGGAGCGTGAAACTGCCCGGATCTCCCATTTTCGTGGGCAGACGGTTTTGCAGAATGGCAGAACAACTTTCATTCATCACCACACATGATATATCCTCGAGCTTATGCTTATTCGAGAGGATGTCCTTTAAGAATTTCGCATATTTTGGCATCTGGGCCAAAGCTTCAACAAACGGTATGTTTATGTGAAGTTGTTTAAACAACTCAAGGAACATACCGTATTGTTCTTCGTTTTTCTGTTTCTTCAGCCTGCCCGGATATGGAACTGGTGGAGTGTAATCTTTGACTGGCTCCTGGACTTGTGTTGTACTTGCTGGGCGTAGCCTGGCTTGCACCTCGTCCGGTGTGTCAGTCGGGACCGCTCCAGTGATCGGTGATGAGTCCGATATGTCGAGTCCGGTAGTCTTACCACTCCTGGTCACGACAGCATTTACATGCCTGCGCAGGTTTGGCTCTGTATTGCCCGGAAGACCACCTGGGGGTCTTTCAGACATCATCTTCGCCAGCTGACCAACCTGGTTCTCGATATTCTGAATCGAGGGTTTGTGACTCCTCATTTCTCCCTCGTGGGAAAGAAAACAATCCTCGCTTCGTTGGTATCGTTGTTCTGCCAACTGATTTGCAATCGAGGAGCTAGTAAGAAGCTGAGCCATCATATCCTCCAGCTTGGAACTAGATTGAGGGGCCTGGTGCTGGGAACTACTCCCAGTGCCCTGATTCTAATATGAATATGGACGTTGCTGGTAAGATTGGTTGTATGGATGAAATTGCTGACCCTAAGCCTGCTGTGGCGCTGGAGCGCGCTGAGTAAATCCCAATGGGTTTTAATTGCCCGCATTCGCTCGCCACCAAAAATTTGGGTGATTCCTCCATCCGGGGTTATAGGTATTGCTGTAGGGATTGTTCTGCGGCCTCACCTGATTACTCACAAAATCTACTTCTTTGTGGCCTTCATACACGACTCCCTGAAAGCATGCACCAGGCTCATGCGACACTCCACACTGGTCATACCCTGAACCAGCTTGCGCGACTATCTGGGACTTATCGAATTTCGCTGCAAGAGCCGAGATTTGTGCAGTAATGGCTGTGTAGTCATCCACAGCGTGAAATCCTGGGCGAGGTGCTGATGATGATGATGTTGCCCGGCCTCTATCTCCTTCGCGACGCGAGCTAGACTTCAACGCAGCTTTTTTAATGATATCATAAGCCTCATTCGGCGTCTTCGTTCCTAGATCGCCTCCTGCATTAACGTCTAATCTCTCCTGCGTGTGGTAGCTAAGCCCTTGTTAGAACGTAAAGACCAGCTGTCTCTTGGAGAAGCCATGATGTGGGACATCAATTACCAAATCTTTAAATCTCTCCCAGGTCGCGTGCAACGACTCTCCCTCATCTTGGCGAAAGGTCACAGTCCGGTTTCTTAACTTGGTTGTTTTCTCAGGTGCAAAGTATTTTTGCATAAATAGCTCCGCCAGCTCATTCCAGGTCCTGATGGACCCAGCTGGAAGTGACATAAGCCAAGCTCTAGCTTTGTCACGCAATGAGAATGGAAACAACCTCAACCGAACAGCATCCTCAGAAACACCCCTAATCCTAAATGTCGAACAGACTGTGAGAAAAGCAGCGATATGTCTCCCGGGATCCTCATGCGCACGCCCGTCAAACTGCACCGAATTCTGCACCATATTAATAATACTAGATTTAATTTCAAAAGTAGGTGCATCTATAGTAGGCTGTAGGATACTCGGCTCCAGGCCTGCCCCTCCGGGCTGATTCGAGTCATTCAAAGGTCGCTCGTCGTCCGCCATGATTATGTTTCCTGCTGCCCCTGAGCCCTCGGCTTCAGCGGTTACCACCTGCTCCGGCTCACCAGCTGCGAGTAGCAGCGCTACCGCGCGGGATCTATCAGGAATACGTCTCCTCAGATCACGCTCGGGTTCGTCTGACGGCTCAACGGGATCGGGAGCGGGGGTTGAGGACATCAACCTGCAAACGAAAATTAACACAATGAATATTTTATTATTATAATAATGCTGTTTTTTTTCTTTTTTTCAGCTGAAATGAAACAGAATATTATTTTAAATGGGCTGAAAATTTTATAAAAATCCAAAAATGGGCCCAAAAATTTTCAAAAATCAAAACTAGTGAAATAATCGAATCGGCTAGTGTAAAAATGATTTTTCGGAGCCGAAAACTCAAAGAATAAATGAATAATGAGTTCGAATTCAAACAAATAAATCGAATAAAAATTTCACAAGTGTACAAAATAATCATGAAAACGAATAAATTGAATTAAAAACAAGAAATATTAACAAATAAATAAATGAATAAATAAACATGAAAGTATTCACAAATATTCACAAGTATATAAACCGATAAACTAATGACTCAGGTCGTTCCTAAAGCTCGCCACATTCCCCGGCAACGGAGCCAAAAAACTTGACGTGTGCGCGTATATACCTATTTTTATAATGAAATTACACACGATTCGGTTTTAAATTTATAAAAGTGATTTATACTTCAACATCAAAACACACACACGAAAGAGGAAAGTGTACCCCGTCATATATGTAGTAAAGTATCGGTAAGAACCAAGTATCGATCCAAGGAAGTGGGCGGAGGAATAATACTAGACCTTTATCATTAAATTAACTAAAGAAAGATAAGTTGTTTGATTTTAGAAAAACTAAAATAAGCATAAACAAATATTTAATAAAACATAATAGACTCCAAATAAGAAAATAGATAAATAGCTTTGCTTTATACACAACCACAGCATGCAAACTAAGTCGGTTTTGCCACTAGAAACATTTGGTCAATTCTTCATTTTCAAGATAATTAGTATCCCTTTCGGGAATCCTAACATGACAATCATTCGGAAAGCTAAAACGATAAACACACTTTAACCACCTAAAATTGTTCTTTAACGTGCAATTAATAAATGTCTATGAAAATCCCCTAAAAATAAGTTAGTCATCCATTAGGAGTTTTCTAACCTCACTTAATCAAGGAAAGTGACACCGATAAACACAATGCAACCACCGAGACAAGCATAAACTAGATTAAATCACAACCGAGTTCATTTTACAAATCTTGCATATAAATTCACTAAGATAGCAATTTTGGCCTAAACTACTAACTAAGCTAATAATTCATGGCAAGAATTCATAACAACACCATTTAACCCGTTAAGGCCCTTACGCGTAGGAAAGCTTTCTTGATTAACAATAATTACCTTTTATTAAACCACTAACCATTTCTAGTATCATGGTGCACACATTTTAAACAAGTTAAACAAGTTAAGCATGTTCAAAGTCTACTAATACATGATTAATTAAGCGTCATCTTTCAACTATCTCAACTAACCAAATACTAATCATCCAACATAATTACTTATAATCAAGAAATCAACATCAATAAACAAGGTTGCAAACTAATCATCAAATATTAACATAGAAAATACTTCCAAGTGTCATTACAAACAAAATTAACATACTAATGGTTATAATTAAGCAAGGGATATAGTATTTTTGCCCAAAGGCTTACAATAATACATAAAACATTAATCTAAATGCTTGAAACATTAACAAAATTATTGAAAGATTAGAGAACCAAACCATAAACAAGCACTAGATTAAGAATCCTGATAGTAACGGAGCTAAACGTCACAATGTGGCTTGTATCCGGGTGAAAGCTAATGCCTCCGGAGCCTGAAAATCGCCTGAAGAGCTCCCAAAATGTCCAGAGTTCCGAACAGAATGTTTATGCCTGTTTTTTATAACATTTTGCGATCGCACGGTCTTGCCAATAAAGTGCACGACCATTCACTTTTTGAATCATTGGAGTCACTGTTCACCATACCGCATGACATCATCAGATCTTGACCAGTCTTCGCAGTCGCACGACCGTTCCGTCGGTGGCACGATCGTGCATCTCCGGGTTAGGGTGGCACAGACATCTGAACGGGCAGTGCCTTTCCGGGTTGGTGCTAGTCATCGGATCCGCACGAGGTGCAACCATCTGCACGGTCGTTCAATTCCTGGATTGGCTTGCACTCCGGATCGCACTGGCGTGCACTGCCGTGATGGGCTATGTTGTCGGATCCGCATGGTCGTGCCACTCATTGCACGGCCGTGCCAAACGCCCAGGTCAGAATCTTTACAGAATGTTCGCAGCTTTGTCGTTTCGTACGAAAAGTCCTCGTTTTCACCATCATCTTGTTTGGCATGCTGTTTTAGGCCTGTAAACAAAAGTATACCTGATTAAGTATCTGATTCACGGTTTTACGGCCAAAAACGCATAAAATGGGGATAAAATGGGGGACTAAAGTTTGTGTAAATTGGTGAATATCAAGTAGCTTACAGACTCGAACTACCGGAGGAACTTAACAACGTTCACCCGACCTTCCACGTTTCGAACCTTAGAAAGTGCCTGGCTGATGATGATTTACATGTACCCCTCGAGGATCTTCGAGTAAACGAAACACTACACTTAGTGGAGAAGCCTGTCGAAATCATGGACCTCCAAACCAAGCAACTCTGACGCTCACGCATTCCCATTGTGAAAGTTCGCTGGGAAGGCAAACGAGGCGCAGAGTTCACTTGGGAACTCGAAAGCGACATGAAGGTGAAGCACCCTCAATTGTTTGTTACGGCTTCGGCCTAATTTCGGAACGAAATTCCCTTAAGAAGGGGAGGCTGTAACACCCCGTGTTTCGAAAGTCAAAGTCAAAGTCAAGATTGAAGTCAAAGAAAGACAAGATAGATAATTGCGATCTGTCACTCCTTGGTCAACTCCTGTTTTGACTTCTTTGACTTGTAGATAATCTATTTGTGTTATCGCATTAGTTGTATTATGTGGAGTACTTGTTAATAATCGAGGTTTAATCGCATGCTAATTGCTAATCGACTTAATCGCAACCGCACTCGCAACTCGAATTATGCGTTCTGGAAATTGTTTTATGTGTGTGTGTTACTTATGTGTTACGTGTGCATGTTTATTTATATTATGTTGTGGTAATCAATCGAAATCGCAATCTATCGCATCGCAATCGAATTGAAACGCTAATCGCAGGATGTTTAGGATGATTGTATCTTAGATATAGTAGTTGGGAGTAATTTAATGGGTAACTCTATTGTATCGCTTGTTCAAATCGCATCGCAACGCTCAACACGCGAATCAAAACGACAAAACTCATCGCACCGAACTCTAGGGTCGAGTGGCCAACCGACCAAGTGGCCAACCGATCGGATTGCCATCCGATCGGGTTGCCACCCGATCGAGTTGCCACTCGATCGGACTTCCACACGATCGACCAGCCACTTACCACACTTTCCATTTTAGGAAACCCTATAAACACCCCCCATTTGTCACCTCTTTGATGGTGACAGCTCTCTTGCTCGACCAACTCGCTTCAGCCCGCATTTCTTCCGATTCCTCTCAAATCTTGTAAGTTTTCAACCTAAATCTTGTACTTTCTTGATCTACACGTACTCCTACACCTTTCTATCTTTTGAATCTCAACTTTTAACCAAGAAATCTGTGGATTTGAGGTGTTCTAAGATGATGTCACCATGGTGTTCTTATAAACTTCATGTTTTGGCTTCAATCCACCAAGAACAATTTAGATCTGCACGATTTCCACATGAATGAACAAAGATCTTGCATATATCTGAACATAATCACGGTGAAAAGGATTGAAAGATGGTTTTTTAACTTTCTTTCAACTCTTTTACACTCAATGCACTCAAACCCGATGGAATCGGAGATTGTTCTGATCTTCTACTCATTCTTAGTGATGTATCAGTTCTAGATCTGGATTCTATCCAAGAGACAACTGATTTCGGGTTGAAAATGAACAACTGTCTTGAACCGTGAACTGGTCGGACTAGGGTGATTCCTGTTCGATCGGGTCACTTGGGTCGAGACGAGGTTCTGATTGTTCAAGCAAGATATCAAAACGTCTCATTCAAAACTACAAAAATTCAAACAGAATCAAGTGGCAAGACGATCAGACCATTGGGACAGATTGTCGTCCGATCGGATTGCCATCCGATCGACCGGCCATCCGATCGGGTTGCACTTTGGTTCCACACTTCAACATTTTACTCAAACCAATCAAGGATCTGAACATTGAACGGATTACCGCCCGATCGGATTGTCATCCGATCGAGCGACCGTCCGATCGTGTTACGTCTAGGATCTTGGTACTTAAACAAATTTCAACGTGTTCAATACACATGGGTTGCCACCCGACCGGATTGCTATCCAATCGAGTGACCATCCTGCTGTGAACTTGTTCTCACACTGAGAAGCCTCGCCAATCGGATTGCCGTTCGATCGAACGACCGTTCGACCGACTGACCTGAAAGGTAGAGATACTTCTCTATTTTCTAAATGCTACAACGAAAACTTTAAAAGTCAAACCATCATACACAAACACATCCTCACCGAGCGAGGTGTCAATCCAATTGAATGGCCATCCGATCGGATGACCATCCGAACGGATTACCACCCGATCGACTGGCCATCTGATCGGATTGCCATCCGATCCTTGGTACACTTGTATCGTTTTACGCGCCGCTTATCGTTATGCTATCGTTAACTGTTCAGGCTAATTCCGCTCTAAGCGCTCCCTTCAATCCACAAACTCTACCGCTGTGAGTATACTCGAACCCTTTTTGCTTTACGTAATTTTGGGTGTTACATACGTTACTTATTCAAAATCACATCGAACACACTACGCAATACTTTAACGCTAACCGCTACTGCATGTTATACGTGACTTAATGAATGAATGCTTGTTTGTTATGTTTACACATGGATTGCTGTCTACCTGCCTTAGCAACGATAGTACTATAGTTTGGACTCAACACCTGTTCACTCAGGGGTTGTTAAGGACAATTAATTACATGGCTCACAGTGGTGAGTGTGTATTACGAACTGCCTTGCGCAGTCAACCCGCAGTCATTGGTATTGATAGGATCATGTTGATAACTTACGTGCTTCATTTCACACTGTGTACGTGCTGGTTATGCGTAAACGATTTCGAACTCTATTATATCTATCAAACTTGTATGCTCACCTTGACACTATGTGTATTGACTTTTACTTTAACGTATGTGGCAGGCGTTTAAGATGTTAGAATGCTTGGCTTGCTGTGAAATCGAGGCTAGGAAAGGTCTATAAACAAATGAACGAATTGTCTGTACTTAAATTCTGAGTTGTCAAAACTAGAAAAAATTGTCTTGAATTTGCCTGTAATAATTGTGTTACTTTTTATGTCATGGTATAGGACGTGATGCTTTAAATAATTGGTAATCATAGTTGTTATGGAAACTTCTGGACAATCTGTTTTGCTCAGTGCCACGCCCCGATGTTTCCGCCATCAGTTGGGGTGTGATAGATTGGTATCTGAGCCATAACTATAGGGAATTAGGCTAGACTCGACCTAGTCCGGGTCGATGTCTTAGAAATGACCTTGTCTATAGTTAAGTACCAACAGACCGATGTGCATACCCTGAAGGGTTTTGAGCTTACTTGCCTTTTCTTGCTATTCTCGCTATTCTCGCTTACACTACATTATCACTGCACTCTGATTTTCGAAAAATGAACGAGTGATTGGGTCGGGATTAGGTGTGAAAACCGCAAACTCTCGACTAAACCGCTTGTTCGACCCACATTTTATCTACAAACAGGAGGATTTGCATTAAATCAGGAGTGAAATCCGTACTTTAACGCAGATTTTCCTCTCTATTTTATCAAACTAGGAACAAAGTTATTAAGTCAGGGGTGAAACCCGAACCTTGATGACTTGTTCCGTGTTCTATTTTGTTTTAACAAAACTCTCACCAAAGTCTCGACGGACTCCGACGACTTGAAGTCATACTACAACTGGAAGGATGCGTGTCAACTGCCCGAGACCGAGGCAAGAGCACATTCTAGAAGGCCAAAGTGTGCACTAAAGGTCCTTGTGAATAGCCGAAACACTTTTGGTAGTCAATGTCTATCGAGCCGCAGACAGTCTATTCTCGATTTTTATGTGTTTCGATATATGTCGTTTTATGTGGATTTTATGTGTTTTTATGGCCTTATATGTTTAATTGTTGGCGTATTGAGGTACTGCTAGTTTCGATTTAACGCTTTTGTCCTCTCTCGACACGCACAACACATCTACACATCGCTAACACATCGCTACTACCTGCGAATGATCGCATGCTATGATGTTACTTATACTATACTACTCGCTATGTCGCGCGCGAATTTTGAATGATAGGTTTCTATATTCTGACTACCTCTTATGTTACTATGCCTTATGTGCTTGTGTGCTTCTATGATTGTATGATTCTATGAATCTATATCTATGTGCCTATGTGTTTAAGTGATACATGAACGTGTTCCTGAGCTTTAGTAGTACTAGGCGTGTGAGATGAGATTCGATTATATTGTGTTTGAGTCCTATGGAGATGTCTGTTGCAGACAATGTCGTCATCTGAATCCCGTCACTCGCGCGATGCACGCCGAAAGCAGGTAGACAAACGCCTCGCCTTCATGATCACTAAGCAAATGGCGAAGGTTGTTCCACAGATCGTCAGTGAACTGTTCGAGAATGTGAGCAAATCTTCTGAAGAATCCAGGACTGAGACTCCTAAGGCTGCCTTTAGCTTCAAGCAGTTTAAAGCTTGCGGACCGAAAGAATTTACTGGCGAAGATGGTCCTACGGCCTTATTCCAATGGTTCGATTCGATCGAGGTCACCCTACGTCAGAGTGGTTGTCCTGACGATCTCCGCACTTTGAATGCTACCGGCGTCTTCCAGTCCCGCGCTTTAGACTGGTGGACAGCCGAGAGAAACAAATGCGGAAACGATGCAGCTTACGGTTTAACGTGGGACGAGTTGAAGAACGTCATGTTGGAAGAGTTCTGCCCTCCCCACGAGCGCCAAAAGTTGGAGGACGAATTCTGGCACATCAAGCAGAAGGAGGGTGACAATGCTGCTTTAACTGCTCGCTTCAAACAGCTTAGCATAATCTGTCCTGATCAAGTCAAGACTTCTGATATGGCGATCAAGAAGTATATTTGAGCTCTACCCGACTGTATCGCCGATTTTGTGCAAGCTTCAAAGCCAGTGACAATCGAAGAGACTTACCTGCTTGCCGCTGAAATAAACGACAAGCGAGTCAAGTCTGGCGTCTGGGATAAAGCCGCCAAAAATCTCCATCAAGCTACCACCGCACCAACCGCTGAAACCGCCGCCGCTCCTCAGTCTTCGAAAGCCTCACGTCGCAAGAGGAAAAACAACAGCAACTCTAGCAACAAGAAAATAAATCCTAGGTCCGCCACTGACCACCCCCGCCCAATCCACACTCTCTCTCTCTCTCACCCATCTCTCTCTCTCTCTCTCTCTCTCTCTGCCTTCTCTATCACCTCCACAACCACCACCTGTCACCATCATCGCCATCACCACCATCAATCAACATCGGCCAACTTTGTTTCATATCTGAAGAGGGGCAGCTCTATTGGGGGCTAAGTTTTGCTCAGATCCAGTGAAGAGAGGCTAAAATTTACTCAGATCCCATGAATAAGTGCTAAGGTTTACTCAGATCCAGTGAAGAAAAGGCTAGTGAGTCTGAAAGTGATGTTTTAGATTTAGATTAAATTGTTAACCATTTGTATTTGTGCGCAGACACTTGAATTTTTGGTTTAAATATATGTTTTTGAAATCATGATGAATGTTTACATATAAACCTTATTTATAAATTATTTGATAGTGTGAATATGTGGTTTAGAGAGACAAGAGGTGGTTGGTGTTGGTGTTGGTGGCGGCTAGTGGTTGTGAACGCGTTGTGGGATCGTATTTGATTCCCGAACGATTACGAATGACAAGTACGACGTGCGGAATCCGTGCACGTGTGTGGACAGAACACAAGAACGTAATTAACCAAAGATTTTATTAAGATTTGACAAAGTTTACACCTTGAATCACCACCATTTGCTAATTTTTCTCTCTAGGATCCAAAGCTCTCCAAAAGTAACAAGTTGCAAAAGTTCTAAACTAACTCAAAACACTCCTATATATTGGGCTTTCATAAGGAAGGTTTTCTTATTTACAATAATGCCATTACCCTATATTTAATACGTTTTTTTATCAGTTTTCTGCTACGATTCGGGATTGACAGAGGTGATAGACATTAATGCACTCACAGACTCCCCCTTGGATATTACGGTAGTCAATCTCGTAGCTTTTTGTCTTCTATCTCTCTGAGTCTTTATGAAGCTTTGACATCTTCAGCAAACACAGACTCCCTCTTCAAGCTTTTCTTGATTTTGCGTTCTGAATCAGCTCCCCCTTTCGATCGACTCTTTCTTCAGGCTCCCCATTTCGTTAAGCTTCTGTGCTTTTAGGATCGACACCTGGTTCTTTAGTTACAAGCTCCCCTTGCGATGAGCTCGTCTTCAGACTTCCCCTTAGACTCAACTATCGGGATTGTAATATGGCTCTTTCATCTGCAAATCTCAAACTTTTATAAGATATTTGACATTATAAGATTGAAAACCTTGCTCTAAACATAAGCTGGAGCACTTCAAATATGTGACAGTGAAATCTTTTAGGTTTTCCCAGGAATGATGACCTGGCTCTTAAAATATTTTTGGATCAAGAATCTGGCTCTATTGCACAAATGTAACAATATGTATTTATCCAGGATTACTCGACTCTACTCCCCTTATCAAATGACTTTATAAATTTGACATTTAAGTATCCAAAATTTTCACAAATAATCTTCCAAGTCTAAATTAATGACCTTGGAGATTTTCACAAACTGTTTTTGATTTTAAAACCTTCAAGTTTCAAATTAATGAACTTGTTTATTTTCAGAAACACGTTCAGCATACTCAGATTTTGAAACTCAACTCTCAGACATCGGTTGTCGAAAATAAAGTTGAATCAAAATCCTTTTGTATTTTTCTGGAATATAAAGCAGTAAAGAAATATTTACAGAAAATATTTTTCTTTGAGTTCGTGTCAGAGGCTCATATCAGTTTAATGCAAGTCACTAGCACCGTTGAGCTATAAACACTTTAAGTTCTAAACGATTCACTTAGATTGTCAGTATACTGATCCACTTAAATTTTCACACAAAGTTCAATTGATTCGAGATACGAGATTTAGTGTTTTAAGCACTTAACTTATTCGCGTGTCCCACCTCAGAATATACTCCCGTATCAAGATTCCCTAGATTCAGTCTTACATGTGAATATACTATATTGATATCTGTACTCTAGGTTAGTGCGAGACCTTGTGAGCTCAGGTATGAACTACCGTTCATTCAAAGAGACGAATGCTCGTCTTTAGGTGTGTCCCACTTAGGGATCTTCTTTAAAACTGCACTTGATTCATATCTTTCGATATTTTTCAATTTTATGCAGAGGGTAAGCTTTTAAAGCGCGTAAAGTATTATACGAAGTCTAGGCCATTGCTTCCGCAATATCAGAAGACCAGGTATAATACCCCAGATATCAAACGGTATAAAAACCAATAATGAATTTTGAATTAGTAATAATATGATTTTATGTATATATATATATATATATATATATATATAAGGGATGGTTATCTTGAGAACGCTAGATATTACGAGAACCGTGAAAACGAATGAAAAAACCAATCAAAACCGAATTTTTTTAATACAAACCTCATTGTAATAAAAATACAACATCAAAACATAATTTACAACATCAACTAATTTATTTCCCATCTCAAAATCACTCTTACTAGATCTTTTACACATATGTAAATATAACAAATTTACACACGTGTAAATGAAAAACTTACACATGTGTAAATTTTCTTTATTTACGAATTCACGAAAATTTAAATGTGTAAATTTAATTTCTAACATTGAATTCGAATAATAATGATAAGTGTAAAAAGAAATTTTGAGTTTGAATTGTTTTTTACCAAGTTCTCGTGGTTTTTTCATTCATTCTCACGGTTCTCGCGATATTTAGCGTTCTCATTTAAACTCTCCCCTATATATATATATATATATATATATATAGAGAGAGAGAGAGAGAGGTTGGTTATTGTACAATAGGGGTTAACGTATGATCGTACGTGACTGTTTTTAAACGTGCGACTTTATTTTTTAACATGCGATTTGTGATGAAACAAACAGCATACGAAATTGTTACAAAAACCAACATGCGATTTCATCAAAATTACCAACATGCGATTTCATCATAGTTACCAACATGTTTTTTATAACATGCAATTTCACAATCGCGTACGCGTGTACGATAAGGCCTATTTTCTATACATATGGTAAAATTTTAAATATATATACCTATAAAATTACCAAAATGCCCTTCTCGATAACAGACATATTGGATGGAGTTAGGGTCGCGGAGTAGAGTAGAGAAAAAGTAGTAACATCAGGGAGTAAAATGACTATTTTTAAAGGATGGGGCAAAACCGTTAAAATGACCAAACACAGGGATCAAAACGGAAGTTTACTCTTATCTGTATATTTAACATTTTCCATATAATCAATGCATTCCAGTAAACATATAAAACAATATGAACTACTATTAATAGAATTTAAAGATAAAATTCTATGAAATAAAAATAAGAAAATAATAAAGATAGTCAAGCCGAATTTCAAATTTTACTGGACATGATGATTTCAAATGAAATTTATGTACTATTGCTACAACAAATACAAGACCAAGGATAGTGATTGGACTGGTTAGGCAAAAGGGTTCAAGGGTTTCGGTTTGCCTAACGCAGGTTGTGGGGTCCCCCCACGTATGCAATACGTAAGGTTGGATCACTTTGTTATTGTTATTTTGAATTCTGGATTGAAGAGTATTTAACCCATAATGTTTGTGTTTAGTGAGATTGTATTGTAGTGAGTGAATAATAGAACATGCAAGAAGCAAGTTCTAAAGATGAAAAGTGAGATCAGGAATGTCCCTGCTGAATGACAAGGAGCTGTCATTTATAGAGGAAGAGTTGTCTATAAGGAGAAACCTTTGACTAGTGATCCATGACTGCAGTGGAGGGCTTGCCTATTTTGGTAGATTGGGGGAGGGGGGGCTAAATCCTGTTTGGTTTAAAAATTTTGGTGAACATCTTCATCTTCGAGCTAACACTGAATTTTGTGTTGTTTTGGACGCTTACTTTTAGCTAAGTAAAACAAAAGGTCAAAATCGACGGGCATCAAGTAGGACCCTCATGAAGCAAAGGTAAGTTTATTTGTAAGTTTAGTAACATTTCGCATTAGTTATACAATGTATAGTAATTGAGTTTAGGTGTGAAATGGTTACATAACCATATTAAAAAGTGTGTTAAGTTGAAGTATGAGTTTACGACCCTTTAATGGTGTGCTAAATGTGTGCTAATGATCATATGACTACTTGAAAGCAAAAAAGTTGTGTAAAATGTGTGATCGATCTGAGAACCATAAGAAAGTGTGAAAGAAGTGTATAAATAATATAACCATATTAAATTGAGATAAATTTTGTTTGTCATTCAGATAAGCAGTGGTGGTGATGCTAGATTGGGTTAGCAGGTTTTTGGAAGCAAATCCGATCATCGGTTCAATGATGGCGACAACGGTGTATTTGGTCGGGAGAAACAATGATGGTGTGAAGACCGACAGTGGCGCCTAGGGCTTCAAGTTAGGGAGTCAAAGTTCAAATGCCCCACCCAAATGTTACGACTATGGTGGCTGCCGGTGACAATCTCCTTCGCTGTCGTTGATGTTGTAGCTGACGAGATGAAGCTTCTTGAGTATGTCGTGCAGGAACTTCCTGTCTTCAGCAACAAGTCAAATAATTACACCGGAGGAAGATGAGCTCTTGAAACGGAACACCGATTGCATGTACTTCCTTTCCTTCCCCTTAACTTGCAAAGGTACATTTTTTACTTAATTTAAAACTATTGTTATTTAAATTGGGTCTTTTTTGTACCATGTGTTGTTGTGTGAGATCGTGAATGCCTCTGATTGAAAACTAGGTTTATTAGTTTGAGGATCTTGGTTTGAATTTATTTTATTCTGACTTTTTTTTGCTTTAGATCTTGATTTAAGTCTCAAAAGTGCATACAACAAGTTAACTTGCAAGAACAATTTAAATCATCAACTAACGGATACCCTTAATCCTGATCCTATATATATATATATATAGGGAGAGGATCATGAGAAAACTACAAACTAGAAAACTAACTAAAAACCACTAAAAATGAGGGGGGGGGGGGGGGGGACTTTTAATGAATGAGGGGTAAAATTGAAAAAAAATATATATATAACTTTTCAAACATTTCCCATTTTTCCATACGTTATCATTTTTAAACAAAAATGGCACCATAAGATCACAATTTTTTGTATCTTTCATTCAAGTATATTCGAGCATATTTTTATGACATAAAAAAGATTTATGGTGTCGTCTTGTTTTCAATACTATTATTATAGTAGTGCACATGTGCAATATAACATGTACTACAATGTGCATTCCATGCTTAAAATTAGTTTTTTGAGTCTAGTTTCGCTTTTAGGGTTAGTTTTTTTTGGAGGTTTAGGATTAGGTTTTTGGGTGTGGGGGGGAGGGGGGTTTAGGTTTTTGGGGGGTGGGGGGTTTAGGTTTTTTTTCGGGTTTATGTTTAGGGTTTAGTTTTAGGTTTTCGGGAGGGTGGGGGGTTTTGGAGGTTTAAGATTAAGATTAGGTTTTTGGGTGTGGGGGGAGGGGGGGTTTAGGTTTTTGGGGGGTGGGGGTGGGGGGTTTAGGTTTTTTTCGGGTTTATGTTTAGGGTTTAGTTTTAGGTTTTCGGGAGGGTGGGGGTGGGGGGTTTAGGGTTTTTTTTGGGGGGGGGGGGGTTAGGCTTTTGGTGGGAGGGTGAATTTAGGTTTTTGGGGGGTGGGGGTGGGGGGTTTAGGTTTTTGGGGGGTGTCGGGTGGGGGGTGGGTTAAGTGGTTTAGGCTTTCAGTATTAGTGAACATGTGCAGTACAACCAAAAAAAAAATTTATTTTTTTTCATACATAAAAAGTAGCGATTTTTCTATAAAAAATTGTAAAAAAAAAAATTGGTATGTTTTTTAGGTTTTTTTAGGGTTTTTTAGTTAGTTTTTTTGTTTTCTCATTTAAACTAGTTTTCTCATGATCCATCCCTATATATATATATATATATAAGAACTAGTAGGATACCCGCGCAATGCTGCGGAGGCGATAGTTTGCATCGCGATAATCGTTTCCGTTAGTTTATCAATCATCTCGTTATATACTCTTGCGTAACTGTGTACACTTAAATCAAGAAGCCTAAATGTCAGCTAATTCAAATCAGTACTGTAATAAACATAAGAACCCTAAATGTCAGCTAATTGGATTGATCTCATCTCCATTATAATCAAATATAAATATCTTAATTCTTTTAGTTCAATCTATAATTTGAAATATATATAAAAACAATATAAAGTATCAATGTATATATACACACTGATTATGAACATTAACATGTTTAGCCTATAATTCGAACAAATATCACGCATCAAAGTAAAGAAAAATCATATAGTTTCTAGATCCAGATCACAATCAATGGCAAAACCCTATTATTGATCAAGACACAGAGGAGCCGAGAGAATCCTAAACCAAACCAAAACAAGCCGATACACGTTTAGATCGAACAAAAACAAATTGAATTAATAAATTTCCAGTTTTAAGTAACAGTGTTTTACTAGCAATCACAAATCGCAATCATTATAAAAAAGTTTACGTACCAGGATTGTTCTAATCGATCGCCTAGATTGCATTTCCAATGTGGATCGATTAATCTTCAAATCGATAGCCTTGATGAACTACATATCACAATCGATGAAAATATATTAGTCAATCTAGATGAAGAAATTGAATATCACAATCGATGAAAATATATTAGTCAATCTAGATGAAGAAATTGAATATGATGAGGGAAAGATGAAATTGAATATGATGAAGGAAAGATGAAGAATCACCTTGAGATTGAGAGGAACGACTTGATTGTGAGGCTGAATGAAGTAGGGTTTCTTCTAATTTATGTAGAATGTTATGTGGATTGGGTAATACCAGGCTTCATATCCAACGCTGACAAAAAAAAAAAAAAAAAAAAGCGGACGGGGGTTTGAGAGCCAAAACCAAAAATTGGTAGCCCTCGTTTAGTGACAGGTGGCCCAAACTATTTTTATTTATTATATACTAGGTTTTTACCCGGGATTGCTTCCCGGGCTCGGGAAAGTTATTTAGATTAATTAATTACCATTGGTTATTAATACGACCGCATTACATCAACCATCTTATACTGTTATTAATACGACCAAAAGTCAATCAGATGTTGACCAAAAGTAAAACGGAGTATATTGTTTTTAGTTCACAACTCCACATTGTTTCCGTTAGACATGGAGCTAATAATTTACATGTACATATATAGTTTTAGAATCACAACTTCAAAACTAAACAAACAAGTCTAGTATCAGTTTCGAAAAATAAACAACTACAACCCGAAAATTTAGTTCAATGTATGCTTCTGCATTTGCCTTCTTCAAACCACAAACATTCATCCGAACATAAAAAACTTTTTACCTTTCACAAAGTTAAGTGTAAATGCTTGACCTGAAACCATGCCTTTATCTCTCACAAACTTTCTCATTCCTTGCAGATAATATCTTGGTTGACCTCGAGATGAACCTATAGCAGCTTGAATATTCCAAACATCACCTGCCACGTCCACAATCTTCAAACCCATCTTACGATTCAGTCCAAGATCTTCAGCCTGTTTTTTAAAAAGGTGCTATAACAAACAACGAACAATTCAATAAACAAAGAATTAACACATCTTTAAAATCTGACTAAAGTATTATATATTAGTAAACTCATCATCACAAACTTACAAAATGACCGTCCACACGGAAAGAAAGAGGTACGATCTGATCATCTTCATTCCCAACAACCATACCACTATTATTGACATCAACGACGTCCTGTACAGCTTCACTATCTGAACTCAACACAATCTCTTCTATCACCTTTTTTTTAACAACAGCACAAACCTCAGGTGGAAGCACTAAATCACAGGTAGCACAATTGAAAACCGTGATATGAAAAGTCTGAAGATCTATCATCTCAAAGACAATGAGATGATCAGCAGTTAATGACAAGTCATTCTTTATCTCCTTCCATCCGGTAATTATGTAAAGTTCATTGTTGATATCTTCCACCCCTACAGACCAGTTCTTGTTTTCAGATCCTTTAATAACGACCGGATATGAAGGAATAGTGTTTAACATCTTGTGATGAACAAAAGAACGATTAATACTCTACAATCAGAATAAAACACATTATATAGTACATTAGTAAAAATATATCAGAAAATTAAGTAAAAAAATAAAACACAACAAATAAACAATTGTATCTCCAATAAAATTACATGATGAATAATATTCGAAGTTACATACCACAAAATCTTCGTTACCAGATGGTTTGTAGTAAAACTCTTCACAAGGAGAAAGAGCAATGTCTTGATAAAAATACAATATTCTGAAACTTTGTAAAGCTTCTTCATAATGAAATATCAACCATGAATCTGAAGGTATTTTCAAACTGTCTACCAATTGACACCAACCATTATAAAAATAATATCTGCCATTGCTTAGGGGATAGATCTTGACTTTAAAAACATTTCCAGCTGTGGTTCGGATATTTGTATTTCCAATTGGATAATTAAACTGTTGAATCCAATTTTGATACTGTTTTGGCAAAATCTAAGCATAAATAAAAGAAACACTTTTATTGCTAATTATCATACCAAAAAATTAAAATTAAGTTTTAAACTAAGATCGGATAAAACTACTAACCAAACATTTCCTTTTACTGCTTTGAAGGTAACACGGAAATCCATAAATCATTCTCACATAAAACTGTAACAGTATCAATCATATGTAATCAAAATCAATAACATTAAGAAACAAATGAATACAATGCATTAAGGTATGCAATACATCTAAATAAAAGATGATACAACTAATATATATCAAAATAACAATAGACAACATCAAAAAGGTGAGAATACATGTAATTTCTTATCATATCGAAATATATATATATTTTTACATCAAATCATATAATTAAAACTTAAAACCTACTTTTCCGATTAAGTATCACAAATATACAAGAACGATCAACAGTTGTATAAATTGTATAGAAAAACAGGATAGTGACTTGTGTCTATTCAAAAGAAAAACTTAAAAACAGTATACCAAGTACTAATCAAAATAAATTCAACTTTTTTAAATACACATGAGAATACATCAGATGGTATATCATAAATCAGAATAAGATAAATACATGAGCAAAGTGAAATCCAATAAAATCAACAATAGATAACACAAATGGTAGATACAGGAAATGCAGATCACTTTTTGTAGAAACATATATGTCTATCATAACATGCATAATAACTACATATTAATCGGATATTCAAAAAAATTAGGACTATCAAAAATTGTTCAAGTATAAGCCGCAACAATAAACGCAATCATAACCAACAATGGATTGAAAAAAAAAAACAGGGACATACATGAATACACTACCGTCGACTACAACTTCTTCATTTAAATAGCAAGAACCATAATCGCCCAAAGAATTCATAACTAAAAGAATAAACATAAAAAATACAAAACAAATCAGATTATTTAACAATACCTTTATTATTATACAAGATGATATTGATGAAGATCGGAAGAAATCGAAGAAGATGACAGATTTTGTTGGAGAAAGTGTAGAAAGAAACGTGGAGAGAGAAATGAACCGAGATTTTCTGAGGATCTTTAAAATGTTAGAAGTTTAAAAATATCCCATGTAACCAGGTCGGATAATCCCATTTTTTCGTCAACATCTGTTTGACTTTTGGTCAACCGCTGTTTGAGTTTTGGTCAACATCTCATTTAGTATTCAACAGAAATTTGGATAAGTCAATCAGTGGTTTGAAAATCTGTTTGACTTTTAGTCAACAGATGCATGGAAACCCATGTTAGATTGAACAGAGTTTTGAACAGATATTTAAACATCTATTTAGACCTAAACAGATGTTGGGGCTTAAACAAATGTTTGGCGTTCTATATCAGTTGTTTGGACTTAAACAGATGTTTGGATTTAAACAGATGTTTGGCCATAAACATAATTTGCCAATAAAGATATGTTTGGCCTTAAACAAATGTTTGAAGTTAAACAGATGTTTGCTCATAAAGAGATATTTGGCCACAAACCAAACATCTGCTTGAGGTCAACATCTGTTTCACTATTCGCCAACATCTGTTCGACTTTTGGTCAACATCTGTTAAAATATAAACACTGTTAACATAAATTACAAATAATTAGCTAATAGACGTCACACAATTAGCAACTTAAATCATCAAGACCCTTAACAATTTGACCATATGATTTAATCATGTGTTTTATATTAGATGGGTCAACTGAAAAAGAAAATTCACTAAAAGGATAACAAATTAAACAGCTCAAAAAAAAGCTCAAATAGTATTTTTACTACAAAACAGGATTAACAAACAATGCCAATAGTGAAGTCAACCATGTTTCTTTCACCTTTGACTTTCAAAGTCAATTCAGTTACTTACCAAATTCACAAATACATAAAATTTCTTATATAACCGCAAACATTACCACACCTAGTAATCTTAACTCTGCTATAAACTGTAAAACACAAACCCAAATATCACATTTCCATTGTGAATCTTTATTGCCTCATCAAAAATTCCCTGACTTGCCCTTTGAATTGTAATTCAAAGTCCAACGAATCTGTATTAGGATCTCCTGATTTGTAGCTTTTTTGGCATAGCTGGAACCACTGCTTCAGGGTAAACAGGCTTTTGGGGAACATTAGGATCTTTCTTTCTTAATTCTTCCAGCTTTTTGTAAGAGAAAAACACTTTATCCTCTTTCCACCTTGACACTTGGTTCTTTGACCCAAAATTAGTTGTTATTAACTCTTCTTTCATTCTCTTCAGCTGCAGAGACCTATCTGGTACATTTTTCTTAAACTTTGCCCAGATAGGAGGAGTCTGCTTCACCTTCTTTTTTATCATATCTTGAATTCTGGCTGTTTCACTTTCTAGCTCACTGATGGTCCATTCTTTGTACTTGTACTTTTCTCCCTTGTATGTTTTGTAAGCCATGATATAGTCAATATAATCTTTCCTCAAAGTTTCATCGGCTCTTTCTGGTAAATTTTGACAGAGATCTTTTGAAAACTGCTCCAAAATTTTCACTTGGGTTAGCAAATGTTGGTAAAATGTTTGAATCTCTCTGTCAGATTTTCCTTGTGTATTTCTTTTGGAGATATCCTCTGCTTGTTGAGCCTTTAACTTCAAGTATTCATTAATGTTATTAGGCCTTTGATATCCTTGAACAGATGGCAAGTTCCTTTTAGCAGGGTCATCTTCAGAGTAGAAGGATATGATCTCCTCTCTAACTGCTTCCAGTTCTAATGGATACAGGACTCCTGCAGGAAGAATGGCAGTGTTTGAATTTGAAACTTGTGCTGAAGAGAATGGGACAGCATTGGGAATGGTAACAAGGGACAATGGTTGGGTGGATGTTTGCGGTGTTGAAGGATCAACATTCAGAATTATCCTTCTCCTTTTATGTTTTGGAGAGGTTGGTGGTGTTTTGGTGCGTTGAGTGGTAGTGATTTGAGTGGTAGATGGTTGACTAACAGTTGTTGAAACAACTGGTGTTTCAACCACTGTTACCATTACAACAGATGATGTGTCACCTGAAGTATTTTCCTTTTTGGCACGTGGTGTTGGTAGTAATGAGGATGTTTTTTATGGTAATGGGATTTGTGGTAAGGCAGTGGATTGAATTTGTGTTGAAGTGGTGCAAATTGTTGGTGTAACATATGTTGAAACAACTGAAGTATCTACAGCTGTCGATACAACAGATGTTTTAACATCTGCTCGTTTTGAGGTTTGATGTGTGGAGCTTTTGGGAGGTGTGGATTTGGGTTCCTTCACTTTTCTAGTGGGTTGTTTTCTTTTAGGCTCAGGATTTTCTTCATTCTTGGCCTCAGAAACACCCTGCTCATCCTTCTCCATACAAACTCTTTTCTCTTGTTCCCACCTTGCTTTATCCTTTGCCTCCATATCCCTTTTTACCGTTCCTTTTGCATCAGAAATGGCATTTGTGGTTACATCAACCTTTTTAGTACCATCTGGCTTAGGTATCTCTGCAAGCATAGTGGATTTGTCTGGTGCAATGTACAAACCATCTTCATATCCCTTTTTCTTTAGCTGCTTCATTTTCTCCCACTTTTTGGCATCAGCTGGTGGTGGGTTGTCCACAAAGATGATAGTAGGAGGAGCAGAACCAGTGGTTTTCAGCGAGTGGGCCTTCAATGCCTTTATGTCTGCTTGTGTATCCATAAACCTAGCTTCCATCATATTTCTGATCTTTTGAATCTGTATTTCATGTTGATGATCAGAATATGCCCTTTGTTGGTGAAGCACAGGTTGAAATAAACTCCAAAGCTCAATGGGAGTAGGAGCAGATGATGGAGCAGATGTTGTATCTGGTGCTGCAGTGGGTGTTGCCTTTTGGGCTTGTAACAACTGTTGGAGCATTGACTTAATATCTGCAACAGAAGTTTCCAATTTCTTAACCCTCTCCCTCAATTCCTTGTACATTAAACCATCACCCAAGTTAATGGGATCATCTGATTTCCCACCGGTAGTGGTTGTATCAGCAGTTGACTTAGGGAAAGTTTCCCAAAAGTCATCCACAGATGCCCCTTTTTCTTGGTACTGGGGACTTCTTTCCTCAGCAATTGGGATCCTTTTAATAGAACCAGGGGTTGGAACAAAGACAGCAGCGGATATCACAGTTGCTGGAGAGGAAATTGCCTTCAGAGGAGTCTTATTGATGAAACAACTGGCCAGGTGTAGATCAGTGGATCCAACACCTGTAGTTGCTGCTCCAATTGAACTACTGACAGGAAGTACTTGCATTTCCTGCAGTGTAACCTCCTCAGTTGTTGGTGGGTTAGCAATGATTGAGACACCAGACCCAATCACTTGTTGAGGTATATCCTCATTAACAGGTGTTTGAGAAGAACTGGTTTGTGTTCGGGCTAAATCAACTGCATCCAACAAAAGTTTTGTTTCTAGGGGGATTTGAGAAGTGAGGATAGGTGTAGAAAGCGAATTTGCCCCGGGCAGTGGGCTGTGGATGATGGAATCAAGTGATTCCAGAGCATCATAATTTGGTGTCCCTATTATTACAACCTGCTCTTTTTTAGAAGAAGCAGGAGGAGTTTGAGGCTCAGGTTGAGATCTTTCTTCCAACTGCTGTGAGGTAGTAGCAGCAGTGGTTATTGGTGACTTTTGTGTTGTCACTGGTAGTTGCTCTGGGATTTCATCTTCCAGAGTTACCTTTGTTTTGGGTTTGGGGGGCTTTTGTGATTTTTTCTGTTTTGGTCTTTTGGTGGTTTTAGGTGGGGGTTTAACAGCAGTTGTTTTATTGCTATCATCACCTTGAGCAGTGGGCTCAACAGCAGGTGCCTGAGGAGCAGTGGTAGCTGCTGAAGTCTGCTCAGGAACCTCTGCTTGTGTTTTGGAAAGTTTTGACATCCTTGTAAAGGTTTCAGTAGTGAGGCTCTTAATTGAAAAAGGATTGCCCTGGATAAGCACATGGGCATTATCTTCTAAAAATTTCTTTTTAAAATAGTAACTTAAAAACCTTGGAAAGAGCAAAAACGCCTTTTTATTAACATTTCTAACAAGATAATTGAAGATTACCTGGGAATAGTTAAAATTTTCACCATGTAATATAGCATAACCTAGATATTGAATCTTCAATGGGATTTCATTGAAAGCAGTGGTCTTGTTTGAGACACACATCAGTAGGGTATGAAACAAAAACCTTGTGGCAGGAGGAAAACTGCCTTTTTCTAAAGTGTCTTTTTTGATTTCCTCTTCATAACCCATTTGAATGAAAAATGTTTGATACTCTTCTTTAGGGAAAGATGTTTTACCTTTAAGATCATCGAGTTCAAAAACTTCCGAAATGGTTTGAGGTGTTATTGTGACTGGAACGACCTTTATAGAAGAATTGATGGCTAAGGGCTTTTTATCCTTAGTTTCCAACTTAGCATTTTTCCAGAATTCTTGCTGGGTATCCATGTAGATCGGAGCATCACAAGTCAACAAAGTTTTGTACTTTGAAGAAGACAGAACATCAATGATGGAATTGAAGGTTTTGGTGTGACTGGGTTTTTCAAGTAGACCTAAGTAGTTATGTGTGGATTTGCGTGGGAGAGACATCGTGATTTGATTATGATTGTGAGAGGAAGAAGACGATGAAGAGGATGAGTGATTTTGAGAGAAATGGATGATAACTGCTTTGAGAAAAGAATTTAGAATTCGATTCGACAGTAAAAACACTGTTTGGGGGTTTTGATCAGGGTTTTTTTTTTGGTGAAATAGTGAATGCTGACGTGGCATCGGTTACTAATAGATCTTACCGCTATGTACTGTCCACGTGCCAACCTCTGATGATAATGGAGGACAGTTGGTAGGAAACCACTGATGGAACAATAACAGTGGTTTGCAACAGTCACAAATGAGAACAGTGAGTAAGTTTTTGCTAGCAGTGGATAGCCATCAGTGTGTTAAAACACTGATTTTATACAATAGTTTTTTTTTATTTTTTATTTTAACTTTAATTTTTATCACCAAAACAATATTCGAGGAACTCTTATCTCTTTGGAATGTAACGATTAGATAATATAGTTAACCTATCATTGTAATTCTAGTATTCAGTTAATAATATCATTCTATAATTAATTAACCACATCAACAATAAAAATGTGAGCAGTGGATGATTTTTAAAAAAACCAATGATTGTAAATTTCAGTGCATGTCAACAATAAAAGGGGAGCAGTGACTATTTTTTAACTATCAGTGGATACCCAACAAAATGTAACACAGATGTTTGGTCAGTCAGTGGTCAACAGTTGTTTATGAAGAAACAGAGGATGGCCTTCAGCAGTGGATAACATTTAACAATCACATGTTTGCGCTTAAACAAATGTTTGACATTAAAAACTGTTTGCAAGAAAAGACCAATTTGAAGAATACTATACCCAAACAATCAAAATGAGGAGCTTAATAATCATCCAAGTGTACTTCACTTTTATTCAGTGGATGTCAACCTCCAAAATGTGAGCAGTAGTTGTTTTTTATCTAACAGTGGATAGATATTGATTTAATTTGCAACAAATAGTCATCAAGAATATTTTTTATTTTGTAATTTAACTTGCCATTTTATCATTAAAACAATGTTTTAAATTAAATACTGTTAAACATCTAATCTGGACATAAACAAAATTTTGAAATTAAATAAATATTCGACCTGAAACATCTGTTTGAACATAAACAGATGTTTGAAATTAAATAAATACTGTTAACATAAACAGAGATATAATATTAATAGTTTGGACATATAAATACTGTTAACAAAAACAAAGATAGAATATCTACTGTTGATGATGAACCACTTTTGTTGTTGGGCAATGGTTAATCTTTGAGTTTGTATAGGTTTGTCTCGAGAGATAAAGTATAGAGAACCAATGTTTGTCCTAAACACTGTTACATAAGAAAAACTGATACATAAATACTAAAGTTGAATCCGCTGTAGAAGCTGTTATAACTACACCATAAGTGCTAGTCTTTAACAGGACTTTGCCTTCAACAGTGCATAGCCCTCATGAGACAATAAGCCCATCAGTCTTTATATGGAGCAGGAATTAATTATAACAGTCCTTAGCATGATCAGCTGTTATAACCACACCACCCTTTCAGAGTTGGACCATTAAACAAATCCTTGACACTATTAATCCTCTGTTGACTTACCAAACAGATCTTAAGACACAATTCAACATCAACATAATCTAAATATTACTGAAACAATAAATAATAAGTAAAAATAAAACACAACAAAGATTCATAAAATTATATTTAATCATTTATTCAGGACCTTAAAACTAAAAGTCCAACAATTACATGACATACTGAACAATATTCAAGTTCAAATCTAAGAATAACAGCAAGAACTAATAAACTTTAGTTTCCACTACATCTATTGCTGAACCTCTTGATGTATGTCCTTCAGCATCGCCATAAACTGCACGTCTCTATCACCACACTCCATATTACTGACAACACAAATAAGAATAAGAAACTAATCTAAAATTCAAACGTGTCTTTTTCATTTTTATTGCACATCTGAGTTTTCACGAGCTTTGGACGAATGTATACTTTCTTTAAAAGAAGAAAATCTTCCTGGAGCAAGAAAACGTGACTTTGGATTTAACGGAAATAAAAAAAATGGCACATGTAACTTTAAAGTTGCATCTCTGCCATCAAAAAAGGTAACACATGCAACTTTTCACGATGTTGCAACAATTATACTGCAGCATCGATGTTGAAAGGTTGATGTGGGATGCGAATTTACATTGAAACAACGATGTTGGAACAATGATACAGGAACGATAACATGTAAACATTATCAACAAACATTCGAACAAAGAAGTGTAATGGGAAATTAGCTGCTAAATCACAAGAAAGATGCATTTGAGAGAGAAAGATACGGTCACATATATGAGCGAGCGAGATTTGAATGTGAAACAAGATAATTGTATCTTATTTATAGAATAATAAAAATATATATGGTTTGAAATTTGAATTTCAAAATTACTAATATTAATTAGTAATTACTGATTTGATTTGAAAGCAATTGTTATGATGTTTTTTGGGAACTGAAATATGAAAAGTAGGAAAAAAAAAAGAACGTCAATTTTAAATTACCTTTTACATATTTTTTATTTCAAAATTTCAAAATTACTGAGAGATAATAACCGTCAGTTTGAAATTCTAGTTTTGCATATTTTAAAAGTCCAAAGCTCAAGAAATTACAATTAATTATTATTGATTAGATTTGCAACAAATAGTCAAAAAGTATTTTTTTTATTTTTTAATTTAACATTAAGGATAAAAATATATATGGTTTGAATTTTGAATTTCAAAATTACTGATATTATTAGTAATTACTGATTTGATTTGACCGCAATTGTGATGATGTTTATTGGGAACTGATGTTTATTGGGAACTGAAAGGTAAGTAGTGTATATCTTTATATCCCTCCTTATTAAAGTAAATAAATATTAGTAATCATATGCAAAGTAGGGAAAAAAAAGAGAGAACGTCAATTCTAAATTACCATCTTGCATAAATTTAATTTCAAAATTTCAAAATTACTGATATTATCAGTGATCTGATTTGAAAGCAATTGTGATGTTGACTTTTCTAATATTTATTTTAACTTTAATTAAGAGATAATAACCGTCAGTTTGAAATTCATATTTTGCATATTTTAAAAGTCCAAAGCTGAAGAAATTACCATTAATTAGTGATTTGATTTGCAACAAATACCCATCAAGTATTTTTTTTATTTTTTAATTTAACATTAAATTTCATCAGGAAAACAATATTGGAGGAACTCTTATCTCATTGCAATGTAACGATTAGGTAAAATGGTAATTTCATTTTAATTCTAGTTTTTATTTGATAATTTCAATATATCACTAATTAACACCATGGATGGTAAATATCAATGGATGTCAAGAATAAAAAAGTGACTAGTGGCTATTTTTTCCTATCAGTAGATACCGAACGTCAATTGTCATTATGACTTTTCTGTAATTACTGATATTATCAGTAATTACTGATGATAATTTGAAAGCAACTGTCATTGTCATGATGACTTTTCTAATTTTTAAACCGTGAGTTTGAAATTCACATTTTGCATGTTTTAAATGTCCAAAGCTCAAGAAATTAGCATTAATTACTGATTTGATTTCCAACAAATAGTTAGAATTTTTTAAATTGTATGATCAAAACAATGTTGGAGGAAATCTTACCTCATTGGTTTGTAAAGATGAGGTAAAATGGTAATTTCATTGTAATTCTAGTTTTTATTTGATAATTTCAATCTATCACTAATTAACACCATTAATAACAAAAAAGTGAGCAGTGGCTGTTTTTTAGGAAAACAACTGATGGTCAATATCAATAGATGCCAACAATAAAAAAAGTGAGCAGTGGCTATTTTTCCTATCAGTGGATACCCAACAGTTTTTTAAACACTGATGTTTGGTCAGTCAATGGTCAACAAATTTTGAAGAAACATATGTTTCGCCTTAAACAGAAGTTTGCTCATAAACAGAAGTTTAACCATAAACAGGTGTTTGCACATAAAGAGATGTTTATCTGGTGGTTTAAAACCACTATTGGGTCAAACAAATTTCACAACAGGACCAATACTCAAATAGATGTTGACCTTAAACAGATGTTTGGTTTAGAGCCAAACATCTGTTAAACCCCAAACATCTGTTTAACCCTGAACAGGTGTTTAAGTTAATAACATCTACTGTTCAACCTAACAGGGGTTTCCATTAACTATTGACCAAACTGCAAACAGATGTTAAAACCACTGTTTGTTATTGTACTTCTTTACAAAATTACATAGAATTCAAGAAAACGAAACAAACACTTAAAGAACTATAATTTAACACATAATCTAATCGGGCAAAGCAATCTATTATCTAAGAATTCACTGATTCTTACAACATGAAACAAACTCATAATGAAATACTAAAGTTACATAAGAACCACTGATAATTAAATACTAAATTTGAATCCGTTGTAGATGCTGAACCACTGCTGATACTAAACAGTCGTTTTCCTTTGATTAATCAAACTCTAGGTACATAAAGTGCAAACAGTCGTTTTCCTGAACAAATGTTTAAGTTAATAACATCTACTGTTCAACCTAACAGGGGTTTCCATTAACTATTGACCAAATTGCAAACAGATGTTAAAACCACTGTTTGTTATTGTACTTCTTTACAAAATTACATAGAATTCAAGAAAACGAAACAATCACTTAAAGAACTATAATTTAACACATAATCTAATCCGGCAAAGCAATCTATTATCTGAGAATTCACTGATTCTTACAACATGAAACAAACTCATAATGAAATACTAAAGTTACATAAGAACCACTGATAATTAAATACTAAATTTGAATCCGTTGTAGATGCTGAACCACTGCTGATACTAAACAATCGTTTTCCTTTGATTAATCAAACTCAAATACATAAAGTGCTTGTCTTTAACAGGACCTTGTCTTCAACAGTGGATAGGCCTCATCAGTCTTTGTTCATAAAGAGCTCCTTTAAAACAAACTTTATGCTTCTTTTAATACAAAAAAGGTGGGAAACACCATTACTCTAGACTCTCTAGTAACATAAAATCTTATCTTACAACAATAGCAGATCCTTTCTTGCGTTTAGTAGGAACTACTGTGGGTTCTCCATCATCATCTTCTGCACAAGTCAATTATAATCATCATCATCATTTAGACATAAGCAAGTAAACTATAAATTTAATAATCTTTCTTTGTGTTTAATTAAACTTTATGCTTCTTTGAATACAAACCTATAATAACCCGCAGCAGATTGTATGAATTTCAAACAACTGTGATTAGACTGAAATATAAACCGAGAATTAGAGTATATCACTTCAAAATAAAAAACTCAAAATTGAAAATCAGAGTAGCAAAAAACACATACTTTAAACGATGTTGGAACAATAATACTGGAAACAACCGTGGAACAATCATCATCATTATATGAGAATACCCTTAATTTATGGAACCTGTAGAATGAAATGCTCCACTGTTGGGTTATTAACTTTCAACCTCACTTTCCCTAAATTTATCAATTCTAATTTTCAACAGGATGTAATACAATTATTACCTTAATTAAGATATCTTCAACTGCAAACAACAATAGCAAACAACATCAAACAACAATAGCAAACAACATCAGTCAATAATAGCAAACAACATCAAACAATAATAGCAAACACCTGATGTTGAATCCACTGTAGATGCTGATCCACTGCTGTTACAAACAGATAATACCAATGAAACTCTAATTTCAGAAAGAATAATGGCTGAACATACTCAAACATCAATAATCAACAGATGTTATACTCATATCATCACCATCTAGAAAAAAACGCTAATTTCAAAACATATTCAAACATACCAGCTTATGGCAGTTCTCTTATCCGCAGCTAAGCGGATTTCAACTTTGATGACAACAACCCTGGAACCATATGATTAGATCACTACTAGAAAACTGACCAATTGCGACTGCGTTTTCAGTCGCAAATCCGTCGCAAAACGCGTTTTGCGACCGGTTTACAACCGAAAATGCGATCGAAATTGACCTCGTCGCTAACTGAATTTGCGAGGGAATTTGCGACCGGAGCAAATTTGCGACGGAATTTGCGACCGGAGCAAATTTGCGACCGCTATTTACAACTGGAATTGCTGTCGCAGCTATTGCGACCGATTTGCAACTGTGTTTTGCGACCGGCTTGCGACAGAGGCTTTTGCAACCGTCTTGCGACGGGTTTTTTTGCAACTGTCTTGCGACTTGTTTTTTTGCAACCGTCTTGCGACTGGATTTTTTGCATTAAAAAAAATAAAAATAAATCTCTGTTTTTTTTTTTTTGTATTTTTAACCTGCTAATATTTTTCAAACTTAGCAACTTCAATTCATCTAAAATACCCACATTCGGATCAAACAAAACATCGAGTTAAAGTTACAAAATAAGTCAAATATCCTAATTATCCAAATATAATAGCAACGGATCTATAAAAATAACTAGAGCTAACTCGGTGGTAGGATGTTTCGAGAGACAAGTTGTAACAGTGATTCAAAGCTCGTCATCCTATCATGCATCGCCTCTTTTTCTTTCACTAAATCCTCAATGATCGATCTCGAACCAAAACCCGTTTGACTGTTGAACCGAAACTCGAATCGAATCTGACCCCATGTGAACCTGAAACATAACTGACGTGAACCATGACCCGAACCTACTGATGTGACTACTCTAACTCCAGATCTGAGTTGAGCCAAACTTAACCCGGAAAGAAACAAAGCTGAAATCCCGAGACAACCCAAACCCCAATCTAAACCGAACATCATCAGCAACCAAAAAAAATCATCATCTTCACAGCATCAAAATCATCGGCCGGAGAGAACCCCACTGCCTGAGTGCACCGCGGCTGCCGGAAATGACGTGTATCAGAATAGGTCCTAAAAGATCTAAAAAAATGAGTGTTTATGGCTTACAGAGGAAAATAACTCGAACCACGGCTTGTCACTCTGTCCGGCGTTCATGATTATCGTCATCATCATCATCAAACATCATCATCTTCACAGCATCAAAATCATCGGCCGGAGAGAACCCCACTGCCTGAGTGCACCGCGGCTGCCGGAAATGACGTGTATCAGAATAGGTCTTAAAAGATCTAAAAAGAAAAACGAGTGTTTATGGCTTACCGAGGAAAATAACTCGAACCACGGCTTGTCACTCTGTCCGGCGTTCATGATTATCGCCACGGCTTGCCCGACGGAGTAAACCGCCGGCACTCGGCCGGTTACCTGGATCCGGTTGCTGTTTAGATGAACGAGATGGCTGGAGAAAGCAGACCTAGTGTCTGTGCTTTTGGTTTGTGATTTTGATTGAAGATAATGTTAGGAGAAAGAGTAGGAGGAAAGGAACATGGTGGATGAAATGTGGGTGTCGGCTGATGAGTTTTAGGAGGAGATAGGGTTTTCTAAGTAATGAAGAGGATAAGGTTTACTAGCATTTAAATGGTTAGGGTTTGTTTTATTAATGGGCTTGGGCCCAGGGCCCACAAGCCCAAACCCGTGTTTTAAGTGGCCCAAATTTTTCTACGAACTCGTTTTCAAAACCAGAGCATTATCTAAGATCGTAAAATAAAGTTTTTGGGTTAAATATACGTAAAATAGTGTCGGTAGACGTTTGCGCATTCGTTCGTTGATTACGGTAAAAATCGCGAAAAATTACGTCATTTGTCGTTCCAATCTATTTTTGATCCGGTTTCGACTACGGATAATAAAAATTAGAAACGAAGCCAAATACATCATAATATACTAATATCGAGACATAATTCGAGTCCGGTGCTTCCATGTTGTTGTTGATTATCGGTGCGTTATTGTTTCCGCGTTTTTCGTTCGCGTTTGCGTTTTGATTCGTTCGAACGCATGATATCTTCGTAAAACCACATTCATGTGTATAGGTTATACGTACAATTTCGTATTCGTCGGCGCTGTCAGTATTTCGTACGATGTCAGTTCGTTACCGCGTATCGTTCAGTCGTCTTCTCGCTAATCCACATTTGCGTACTGTAAAGTCGAATAGGCGCTCCTAGGCATTCCAATAGCCTAATTAAGTTAACACGTGTCTTAAACACTACTTATTATCGCCTAAAACATTGGTTAATCACGTAATTAGAGGCGTTAATTACCGGTTGTCACATTTAAATGATCTTTTTTTTAATTTTTCACATTTTTGCGTAAAAAAACCGGACAAAAAACTTGCAACCGAAAAAGTTGGTCGCAAATTTTGTGACTGATTTGCGATCGTATTATATATTTATTGTTATCTTTTGTTAGTATTTATATATTTTTGCGACCGAAAAGCCGGTCGTAAAATTTACGATCGATTTTGCAACCGAATTATATTTCTGACTTTTGGTTTTTATTATTCATTTATTTTTTTGCGACCGAAAAAAACGGTTGCAAATTTTGCGACCGAATTTGCGACCGTGATTTGCACTTTAGTATTAAATAATAAAATTTGTGACTTGTTTGCGACCGAAAAAGGCGGTTGCAAAATTTGCAACCGTTTTGCAACCGAATCTTTGGTGGTCGCTAATTTTGAGACAAATTTTATTTCGGTCGCAATTTGGTCGCTAATTTTACGACCGTTCCTGGCCTGTCGCAAATTTTGGTTGCAATTGCCTAGTATTCTAGTAGTGGATTACGAGTAGAAATTAGGATTAGTGTAAATAAGAGGAAATCATGAAAGTATTTCAACTAAAAAAAAGAACAAACCTTTTGATGAAGTAATCGATGAACAAAAGAAGATTTTATGGTGGCGTCTGAAGAAGATTAAGGTTTGGATGGAAAGAATTATCTCAATAATTTGCAGGGTTTGTGAAATTTGAATTTGAATCGCCTGAATATAGAGAGAGAAAGAACCCAAGGTTTGTAAACAAAGATTAGAAGTGAGAAGAGAGATTATATAAGGAAAAGGGGATGGCACTGTTGGGCGGGAAAAGAGAAATGAGGATGCCCTAATCAAGTGACACGTGGCCCAAATAACTTTCATTTATTATATATAATAGATATAAAAATATAAAATAAGATATAAGATAAGATGTTTTGGTCACTTTTCCAATTCCTAGATAGATAGCATGTTATTCTTATAAAAAAACTGATTTTAGATTGCCAATTTAATTTAATTTAATTATTGGTGTGGGTTGGGGGTAGTTTGATCCCTTGAACAATAAGTGTGGGTAGTGACCAACTTCCTACTTCAAGTCCTAAAGCATTTGAATCTTGCATAATATATACACGTAATTTAAAATTTAGAGGGTCTCATGATAACTAAAATTGTTTTTGATTGGTTAATGAGGTTGGTGACGACTTCATTGTATATTGGAGGTTAGCTTCGGTCTTAAGCCTTTGCTGGCTAGAAAACGGTGTGTATATGTGTGTGAATTTTACAATTTTCTAGATATGTATCTAGGCCTGTAAACGAACCAAACGTTCATGAACTTGTTCGGTGAGAAGTTCGTTTATGTTCGTTTATTAATAAACGAACGAACACGAATTTGTTCGTTTAACTAAATGAACAAACATTAACACACCTTGTGTTCGTTCATTTATGTTCGTAAACGTTCGTGTAAACAATATTAAATACATAAATAGTTATATTTATATAAATATTAGGTTTTCTAACTACTTACATAAACATAACTAATTAGTAATTGAGTTGTCTAGTAATAGAAATGAAATTTTAATTTTTTTCTTAGATCGTAATTGATTACTTACTTAATATTTATATAAAAAAAACTACTAAATTTTAGTATCTATAAGCCCTAATTTAGATATGTTTTCGGATGAACTGTAATATATTAGACTTGTTTGTTTGTATTCACTGATGTTAAATTGTGTTTGTTTATATATGTACAATTATGTTCATTTGTGTTCGTTTATGTTTGTTTAATAAATGTTAATTTATGTTTGTTTATGTTTATTCAAATATGTTTAGTTAATTTTTTTATGTTCATTTGTGTTCATTTATGTTCGTGAACTGTTCGTTTAGGCTTTAAACGAACGAACATAAACGAACACAAACATGTCTGATTTTTTAATGAACGAACACGAACAAAAAAAATGTGTTCGATTACATGTTCGTGTTCTTGCGGTTCGTTTACAGGCCTATACGTATCTATAGGGTCTTTGGAGTTCTAATGCCTGAGAGTAGAAAATATAGCCCTTAAATATAAACTTAATTATATATAAATAAAAGTAAACGTTAGTTTACAATCATGTGGTTTAACACTTCTGTCACTTTAGATGCCCCTAAGAAACATTTGGACATTTACATACTTGACGTTTCCAACTCGCTACACTTTACAACTTTCTATCAATTGACCGTTAGGTTGACTGATAACAGTCAACTGATACAAAAACCATTTTACCCTTTATTCATAACAATACACATCCCTATAGTTTAAAATAATTCTCATATTACAACTCGGTGATTTATCACTCACAAAGACACTCAGATATAAATATATACACTTCAAAATCATTTTATATACTACATATTTACCTAATTATTATTTTAAGCCAACTATCTAACTTAAAACAATATTTATAAAAAAGTTTAAACTACATTAACATAATAATATATCTTATTTTATCATTGTAAACAAGCAACTAGGTAAAATAAATGAATAGAAGCTTATGAAACGTAATCAAGATAATAGGTACCTAGTCGCCAGAAATCCAAAAATGTAACCAGAATTTGAATAACTATTTTTCTTCAAATCCAAAGATAGTTCGGTTTGCTAACCTAAATAAGAAGTCGGGATAACTGTGTTGGTTACTTGGTTGTGACGAATGGGAAACGAGTTAGCAGGCACTAAAATGAACTGGTCTCTGACTGTAGACACGGTGGATAATTTAGTTCTCTTCTCTTAAGTATTATTAAAAGTACACAAGCCCTTTATATGGTTTACTTTTTTTTTTATAAACAATATACTTTATAAATTTACTTAAATATGTTGTTATTATTACTACTACTATTGTTATTAAATCAAACCCGCTTGAATAATGTTTTTTTTTTTAATTTTCCGATTTAGTTTTTACATTTCGGTCCAAGTTTTGTGACTTAACACCTCACAACGAGTGTGCGTCGTTCAACGTTTCTATGTCTATTTCTATTCGGTTAAACGGTCCCGCCGTAATGTGTGAATCCTAAATACCAATTGTACTTGATTAACATGTTACTAATTAAAAGTGTTATACCTTGGGCCCTGAACATATGTTTCAGTATTATTTAGAGTTTAGACCGAGCAAAAGACTGAACGGTTTTAGTTGAGTTTCGAAAGGCCCATTGAAAAAAGGAGCAATAGCAAAGGAAATAAGCTATTTACTACAAGAGGCCCAAACTGAACCAATAAGGAAAGTAACATGGAGGTAACTCGGAAAGTAGAAATCAAAAGGGGACTTGTTGAATCAGTTCTGTTTAAACATAATGGAAAACATAAAAACATACCTGTTACAGCAGACAGGGCAGAGGAGAATCCAGTGAGGGATGATGCCATCGAGTTCGACATATTTGTCAGTGTGATCTGGTTCCTCCTTAGGGTGCTGACTGGTGATGGTGATGATGAAACCGAATAAGGGAGCTCGGATATGGAGAAGAGGTCGATTATGATGTTATTAGAATTAGGTTATCTGTCTAAGTGTGTAACCTTTTAATCTCTACATAAATCTCCTTATATAAGCACCCAAGAGGAAACCTAATTAGTTAATATGGTCCATCAACAATTACCAACTAATTATTTAATAGGTTGTTATATATTTTGATCTATATAATGTAAATGATTATAATGGCTACTAGATTAAATATTAAGACATAATATATTTAATCTTACATTCTCCCACTTAGCCGAGTAATCATTTACTATGAGTATTAGATAAGTCTGATCAGGAGTTAACACTCATTTTAGCCTTAAACAAGTACTATAGCAGAGAAATACAGCCGTTGAATCATTATGCGACTCATGACCCCTATTAGTCATACTATAACCTTAATTTAAAACCTAATCATTATGATCAAAATACGCATAAGCCCTTTGTTTGATTTGTAACTTTATTTGTCTATTTGCCATTATACCGGTTGAACATATTCTAAGAGACATACAAAATCAAACTGCGAAAATTTTATTAATCATAAAACATAAGCTAGTACAATATGCTTAAATAAGGTCTTTACTAAATCCCATATTCCGAACATGTTCTTCGTAAACCTTAGGAGGGAGACCTTTAGTCATCGGATCCGCAAGCATATCTTTAGTACTAATATACTCAATACAAAGATTATTTTCCTCAACTCATTCACGTACGAACAGATATTTTGTATCGAGATATAAACCAGCTCCAGTCGAACTGTTACTGTTCGAGAAACTAACGGCAACTGAATTATCACAGTATAGCTTCAATGGTCTAGAAATAGAATTAACGATTTTGAGTCCAGTGATCAGATTTCTAGGCAACATTCCATGACATGTTGCGTTATAAACAGCAATGTACTCTGCCATCATTGTGGAAGTTGTGGTCAACTGTTGTTTATGACTCTTCCATGAGATAGGTCCGCCTGCTAACATAAAAATATAGCCCGAAGTGGATTTCTTGTCATCTTTGCATTTGGCAAAGTCAGAATCAGAATAACCTACCACTTCTAAATGACCACTTCTTCTATAAGTCAGTTTATAGTCTTTCGTCCCTTGCAGATATCGAAGTACCTTCTTAGCTGCTTTCCAGTGATCTAGGCCAGAATTAGTCTGATAACGGCCTAGCAATATAAGCGATATCTGGGCGAGTACAGACTTGAGCATACATCAGGCTCCCGACTACTGACGCGTAAGGTATCTGGCTCATTTGCTCCTTCTCAACCTCTGTTGTCGGACACTAGAATAAACCGAAAACATCTCCCTTAACTACTGGAGCGACGGAGGGTTTGCACTGTTGCATGTTATAACGTGTAAGGACACGATCTATGTAAGCCTTTTGAGACAATCCTAAGATCCCTTTGTATCTAGCTCGGTGAATTTCGATGCCTATGACGCAAGATGCATCTCCGAGATCCTTCATGTCGAAGTTATGCGAGAGTAACCGCTTCGACTAATGCAACATGTCTAAACTATTACTTGCCAATAGAATATCATCTACGTAAAGGATAAGTATTGTAAAGTTGCTCCCACTCATCTTGAGGTAGGTGCATTGATCCACTTGATTCTTCATAAAACCTTGTTTCTTCATGACTTCATCAAACTTGAGGTACCATTGACGTGATGCTTGTTTTAACCCGTAAATGGATTTCTTCAACTTACAGACTAGATGCTCCAGACCTTCAGGTTTAAAGCCCTCGGGTTGTTTCATGTAAACATCTTCGTCTAAGTCTCCGTTAAGGAAAGCGGTTTTAACGTCCATCTGATGCAACTCTAAATCAAAATGAGCTACTAGGACCATGACGATCCTTAATGAATCTTTACGAGAGACAGGTGAAAATGTCTCTTGATAATCAATTCCCTCTTTCTGAGTGTAGCCCTTTGCAACCAATCTCGCTTTGTAGCGTTCAACGTTCCCATTCGGATCGAGTTTTGTTTTGAACACCCATTTACATCCTACGGGTTTGACTCTGTTGGGTAATTCTACCAAATCCCAAACATCATTTTTCTTCATGGATTCAAGCTCATCAATCATTGCTTTATTCCATTCAGAAGACTGATCACTGCTAATGGCTTCATTGTAAGAGATAGGATCATTGAGCTTTCCGGGATCCATTTCAGTCAGGTAGGTAACATAATCATCCCAATTAGTAGGCCGTCTTTGCCTAGATGACCTCCTGATTGGATTATCGGGTTCAGCGTTGTTTTGGTTTTGAGCGTTTGATGTGCCTTCGTCATGAGGTATAAAGGGTTCTGATTGTGGAGTTAAATTTGGAGTTGGTGCACTAGCTTCAGGTACAATAGTTGCATTGGGTACAAGAGGAGTAATCGGAGTAATGGTAAGCGATGAGTCTCCCCCCCCCCCCCCCGCGTCTTGTACTTCTTGCAATTCTTCGTAAGGGTTGGTACTGCTCCCACTGACCTTGAAATCTTCCAGGAACGCAGCACGTTTGGTTTCAACAATACGGGTGACGTGGGAAGGACAATAGAAACGATAACCCTTTGAATTATCAGGATACCCGATAAAGAAACAGGTAACTGTTTTAGGGTCAAGTTTCCTTAGGAAAGGATTGTTGTAACAAAAGATCCTCTAAAGGGGATACACCCAAGTCGAACCGTCATCTCTCTGCTGAACGGAAGTTCTGACCCGAGCTCTCACGGTTTCGTACTTTTACTTAATTTATTCCCTTACAGATATCATCTGTGGTATACTCACCTGTAAGACTGAATATTGGGATCTGGATACGGGAGTATATTCAAGAAGTGGGACACACGTATAAGTTTAAGTCTCTAAAACACTAAATCCGTATCCTGGACAGATTGAAATGTGTGTAAGAATTTAAGTGGATCAGTATATCGACAATCTAAGCGAATTGTTTAATTCTGAGTATGTAATTAAAGCTTAATGGTACTTGTGACTTGTCGAATAGCTGATATGATTTCCTAACACGCTCACCAAAAATATGTTTGTAAATAGTTTACTTTAACTGCATTTTATTTCTGTATTTCATTTATAGTTTAGAAGCTTTATTAAAAAAAATTCAAAAAGATTTTACATTTCTGCTTTATTTTTGACAAACCAAAGTGGAAAGCTGATCTTCAGATTCAAATTGAAGCAGATGCAGGAAGTTTCTGGGCTGGATGATGAGTTTGGAGCTAAAACATGATAAGTTTGTGAAATTTGAAAAGTCAAAAGCAAGTTCATTAATTTGAAACTTGTAATTTTAAGAAAAAATTGAACTAAATTTCAATGTGAATTATCTCTGATCAACCAAGGTCATTAAGTTGGACTTGGTAGATTAATTGAGTAATCAGGGTCATTAATTTGGACTTGAATACTTAAGTGGATTTCTAACACTGAAAGTTGAATGGTAAGTTTTGGATTGAAACTTTTATTGTCATATATCTTATATTTGGGTAGAGATTATGCAGGGATCTAGTTCCCCATGGCAACGAAATGTCAAAGTTTGAACCAGAATTCAAGTCCTAGCTTATCAAGAGGGGGAGTCTGTGAAAGGGGGAGTCAGAATTCTGGATTAACATTCAAATGGGATATTGAAGATTAAAGTTTGAAGATAAAGATTGAAGGGAGCTTTACAATGTCAAGACAAAATTTGGAAAAAGACAAAGACTAAAGACTCGACGCCGAAGAATTCGTCAACATCCAAGGGGGAGTCTGTTGGTGCATCTAGTGTCTGTTAACTACGTCTTAATTGAGACTTATGTCTAGATTAGATAAACGAGTGCACAACAGAGATTGAATTAGGGTTTGTTTGTTGTTTAGTGAGTAATTTCGTTTGAATAGGACATGTACATATTCAAACGAAATCACCCAAGTAATTTCGTTTGAACAGGTCATGCCATACTCAAACGAAATAGCAACAAGTATATATAGGGGTTGTGCTAGGTCATTTGTAACGGATCTAAGTGTGTGTGAGCTGAGGTGCTGTTAGATTTTTGTCAAGATTAGATTGTAAAAGCTCTACAAATCAGTAATAAAGAAAGATTAGAAAGGAAACAAGCTGTGTGAAGTTGTTTACTTTGATTCCGCCTTAGTAAATGATGATGAACTGCCTTTACTGACTGTTTAGGGTCACGGAACCGATCCAACAAGTGGTATCAGAGCTCAGGACGAGGAGTTCATACCATTGCAGCTTGATTTCATCGGATTTTCTCACTTCTACCTTTCTTTTCTGATTTGAACAAGTTTTCACGGTTGAAATGGCCTAAAACTCTCACATAACAAGCGAAACATAGTGTTAATTAATCCTTTAAAGTTTTGGACTAAAATTCGGCCTAAAACTGATACAAAACTGTAATTCCGTTTGAAAATTGTTCGAACATGGTGATGTCATAAGATAATCTCGTTTGAAAAGGCCATCTCGTTTGAAAATACTTGGTTATCTCGTTTGAAAACACACTTAAAACTTGGTTTCGTTTGAAAGTTATGGGTTATTCCGTTTGAATATGGGTTATCTCGTTTGAATGATGTATCTCGTTTGAAAGTGGTTAGGTGATCTCGTTTGAGAGTGGATCATTATTGTATTTCCGTTTGAAAGTGTCTAAGTAGTTCACGTTTGAGAGTGGATCGTTTGAAACTTGATTAGTGTTGTCTCAAATGAACTAACAGATTTCGTTTGAGAATAGCCATTTTGTTTGAAAAAACATAATATTGTTTGAACAACAATTTCGTTTGAACAGATTCCGTTTGAATCTGTCATTTTTCAAAACCAAGAACTTTCTAAGTGTTTGTTAATCATTTCAGGTACGTGAAGATGGATGATTTCAATCCATTCTGTGATATCTTTACTTTTGCTGGAAACGGTGGAAATGATAATTCGAACGACACGACAAACAACACCAATGAGAACATGCCGAATACAAAGAAAAGCTTATCGGATGCTTTGGGAGTTGAAAGTACTTTTGGAACATATAACAAACCCCCAAAATTGATGGCTATCGAAGAGTACAGTAGGTGGGCAAAGAAGTTTGAAGAATGGTTGAAAGCCTTTGCTTATCCCAGCTGGAAGAGTCTAAAGAATGGATACATTGATGGAGGCAAAACTGGTGAAAGCTTGACATCATTTGATGAAATAGAATCGTTTGTTGCTGAGCAAAAATGCATCGCACTGCTATTTCAATCTGTCCGAGAAGATATAATATCTTTGATCGAATACACTAATGCTAAAGATCTCTGGCAAAAGTTGAAAGTTAAATGTTTAGGAAGTGCAGAAATAGTGAAAAACAAAAAGAAACTACTAAGAAAAGAGTTTGATTTGTTTGGGTGTTTAAAGAATGAATCAGTTTGTAAAATGATTGAGAGGTTTGGGCACCTGAAGCTGGAGCTGGCGAGACATGAAATTTTCTATTCTCAAGAAGAGCTAATCGACAAATTGTTTGATTCATTGCCATATGAGATGGATTGGCAATATTATGCTTTGATGTTGAAGAATACGATTAAGCCTGAAGTTCTTACGGTGGATCTATTGATTGAAAGTCTAGAGAGTCACGAGCTGGAGATAAAGAAAACGCACAAAGTCAATCACTCGTCATATCAACAGAACTTGGATTTGTATTATCCAAAAAGCATGATGCCATAGAATACATCTCCCAAGACTGCATTTTCTGCTGAAAATTCCTACACATCAAGCAAAGAAAGTCAAAGCAGTGGATTTCACAGTGGTTCTTCATCACATTCAAGCCAGTCTGATACAAAGAACCTATTTCAATGCATATCGCTGTAGACTTAAAGAATGCTCAAAACTTCAGCGAGGAGTCGGCAAAGCAATAGATGGTTTTTCTCGCTTCTGTGCTAGAATCATATGAAAGTCTAGTAGCAGGGAAGATTGGCAACACCAACCTGACGAAAGAAGATTACGATCAGATAGATCCTGAGGAGATGGAATTGATCGACATAAGGTGGTGCATGGCCAGTGCAGTTCGTCGGGCACGGCGTTTCATGGAGATAACTGGGAGAAAGTCGATTGGTGGACCATCTACCAAGTTGGGCTTTGACAAGTCTAAAGTGACATGCTTCAAGTGTAAACAGAAAGGCCACTTTAAGCGTGAATGCCGAAATGCTTATGCTGATGAGTCTGAAAACCCGTTCAGAGAAGATTACTACAAGAAAGCGATTTATCATCAGAATAAATCAGAACCGCCAAGAATGAAGCGGCTTGAGGATAACAAAGAGAAATCTAGAGCTCTTGCTGTGATTCACGACGATGAAGGATTCGACTGGAGCGAGTTGTTACCTGAGGAGGATGTGGTTGGATATGCTTTCATGGCAAAATCTGCTGAACCTGTTCCTTGGAAAGACAACAGAACTGAAGAACAGAAATATGGTTACAGAAAGATGATAGCTCAGCAAAGAATGATCAGAATATCTGGTATCTATTCTGAAGCAAAAAGAGCGAGGAGATGGGATCCAGACAAAGAATGTTATCTTGACCCCATGGGAAGCATTGCCATTAACCATAACACTCTTGATCTTGAAACCATAATTAAAGAAATGGCTGAAGAAGATGAGTATTGGCAAAGAAAATGGTGGGGAAACGGTGAAGAGAAAGATGAGAAAGAAGAGAAGCCAAAGAAAGTTGATAATGGGATCATTGACACGACTCAAGAGTTGAATGCTGAAAACATGGGAAAGATGGCTGACAAGGTGCTGGCTGTTATGGGTGAAATTCTGAGCCCATATCCTGGGAAATATCTTGAGTTATATCTTAATTATGTGATATCTGCTTATATCCGGGATGCTCATTCAGGATATTGGTAACATCCTGAATGGTATCCTCAGGATTACTAACGGATTGTGTGCAGGAGTACGCGTCCAAGTTGTTCAAATGAAGACGTTGAGGCCGTATTACTCTGTCTACAACGTTCACAATGGAATATTCGGAGCATCCCATATTTGTAGGAATTTTTGTTTGTATTTCGTTACTATAAATAGGTGGGTATATCAGATCGAATAGGACATCACAGCTACAATCACTACACTCTCATACTTGTTCTCTCGCAATTTATACTTTCACACAAAGCATTGTAACACTTAGCGATCTGGTCAATATCCTGCACTGTATCCTGACGTTTGAAGTAATAAGAAGAACTAGGCAGCTGCGATTGTCAGCTCCCAAGGTTTTATGCCGGCGATCTAGATTGATCAAGGGCTTTCCGTACATCTCGTGTCATTTTCTTTACTTTTTGCTCATAGTTTGATCGCAGATACAGCTCAATATCCTGAGCCGTATCCTGAAACCTGTTTTTACAAACAACAAAACCAGCATATTTTCAACACGCTTTTTAGCACACCACCTCACTTAACTAATTTGATTACTTAATTGCTTCGGTAATTTTTGACCAAAACAATTTGGCGCCCACCGTGGGGCAAGTGGTGCTATCTTTACTAAAAATCTTTGTAAAATCGTTAATCGGTTTTCTGTTTTCAAAACTTTTTGCCACATTGTCCACAATGGCCTCAAGATCAAACATGAGCTCCTCCACTGTGTCTGCTACAACTTCTGCTGCTACTAGTTCGGTGCTTCCACCACCTCCTCCAAGGATGCCAGCCCCTTCACAAGCTCAGCATATTATCCCTACTCGGAGTGTTCAGGGATCTGCTCCCGTTTTAGCCTCTAATGATGAAATTTTAACCTAATTTGGAAGTGTGCAGGAACAAATGAGGCAGCAACAGGAAACTAACCAAATGCTATTAAGAGAAATACAACTCTTAAAAGCTAGCTCAAGCAGATCGGCTGAGGATATTGTTACTCCTTTACAACCTAGAACTTTGAACTTCAGTTCGGCTGTGTATACTGAGGATAATAAGGGGAATATTATGCCTAGTCATTCCCAGAATCATACTCCTGAAATACCCTCCTCGATCAGGATGTCAACTGTGAGGAGCTCAGGATATGCTTCAGGATATGGCCAGAATCCTCAGACTGGTAACGTGTCAAATAATACTAATCTTGTTACTAATAATAGTGGATCTTTGCAGGATGCAGGTATGACGTCAACATTTACTAGGGAGCTTTAGAAATTGAAGGACATGATATCCAGTGTACCTGGAGTGGTCCAGCCAATTCCGGAAGTGTCCCAAGACAGCCACAGGATATCTCGTTTCGCGTATCCTATCTGTGATGCTGAGATTCTGAAAAGATTTCAAACCCCCAACATGAAACTCTACGATGGGACTACGGATCCTGAAGAGCATATTGCCCAGTATAGGGAAAGAATGGAGATTAATCCTATCCCTCCGGAGCTCAAGGAAGCATGTTTGTGCAAAGGCTTTGGTTCTACTTTAACAGGATCAGCCTTGAAGTGGCTCTTAAATGTTCCTCCACATTCGATTACATCTTTTGCTCACCTAGTGAATTTATTTAATAGTCAATTTTCTTGCAGCCGGAGTTTTGAAAAACTAACAAGTGATCTCTACAGGATAACTCAAGGACCTCAGGAATCCCTAAGGGATTATGTGAACAAATTCAGTAGGGTATCCTTGGATATCCCGCACCTTGATGTTGCCACAGCGGTCCAAGCATTCAAGATGGGGCTACAAAAGGATTCCCAATTTTATCAGGATCTTGTGATGAATCCTTGCAGGAATTTGGACGAGGCTCGAAACAGGGCCTTGAGATATATCAGGCTGGAGGATGATAAGAAGATGCAAGAAAGGATGAACTCATCCACTACCTACGAGTCAACTAATAGGAAGTTAGAATCCTCATTTAAACCATATCGCTCTAAGCCATATGGTAGAAATGACAACAAGAAAGTGAATGCTGTTGAAGAGGAGGATCCTGAAGAATATCCTGAATTATCTGAATATTGCTTTTCTGTTAACATTCCTGAATTAATGTATGCTATGCAGGGTTTATGAGAAAAAGCTAGGTGGCCTCGAAAGAATCAACAAAAGGCTGATTGGAAGGATAAATCCAAATGGTGTGCCTTCCACGAAGATTTTGGTCATGTGACTGAGGATTGCATCGCTCTAAGAAAAGAGATAAGTTATCTTCTAAGCAAAGGATATTTGAAGGATCTCCTAGGAAGAAAGAAGAATAAGGGTCAGGATACTGAGAAGGATCCTGAACGAGTAGCATCACCTCCCGGGGATGCCAAGATAATTAACTTTATTTCAGGGGGATCCGACGTTTGCGGAACTTCGTATTCTGCGGCCAAGAGGCATGCAAAGGAGGCTAAGACTGAAAGGGGAGATAAACCAGCCAGGATGACCACCCTTACAACTGATAAAGTGATCACTTTTGACAGTGATGACCGGGATACTGTGCAGGATCCTCACCATGATGCTCTCGTAATTACATTGTATGTTGCTAACCATTTTGTACGCAGGATATTGGTGGACAACGGTAGCTCTGTCAATATAATTCAGCTGGAAACATTGAAGAGGATGAATGTATCTCTGATGGACATTACTTCGAAGTCCACTGTGCTCGTTGGCTTCAGCGGAGAAGCTAGGAACACAGTGGGAGAAATAAAGCTACCAGTATATGTTGAAGGGGTCAACTCGATACAACGTTTCTGTGTGATGGACTCCCTATCCTGCTATAACATCATACTGGGCAGGCCATGGATCCATGATATGAAGGCTGTTCCATCAACTTATCATCAATGCATCAAGATTCCTACCCCTTGGGGGGTCGTCAAGGTTGATAGTGATCAGCATGAGGCGAAAGAATGTTACTCATCCTCGATGAAATCCTCAACCAAACCTAGTGCAGCATAGAAATTAAAGATAAGGGCCCCGGATATCGTGGAGGCTTCGGAGCAGGATATGAAGAAAATTATCCTGGACCAGGATAATCCAGATACCTCGGTGCTCGTAGGAACCAATATCCCTCAGGATATTGAAGATCAATTAACTGACTTTTTAAAGTGCAGGATGTCAACGTTTGCATGGAAGCATGAGGATATGATAGGTATATTCAAAGACATTATCACTCACAAGATTGGAATTGACAGGTCGTTCAAGCCTGTACAGCAAAAGAGAAGGAAGTTTGCTCCTGAACGAAATGCAATTATCCAAGAAGAAATTGAGAGATTATTGAAGTCCAAGATGATCAGAGAAGTCAAATTCCCCAAGTGGCTAGCAAATGTGGTCGTGGTTCAAAAAAAAGAATGGGAAATGGAGAGTTTGTGTAGATTACACAGACTTGAACAAGGCTTGTCCCAAAGACCCATTTCCCCTTCCTCATATCGATGCAATGGTAGATGCTACCGCCAGGCACGAGATGTTAACCTTCATGGATGCATCCTCAGGATTTCAGCAGATTCAAATGGAGCCTTCGGACCAGGAGGATACTGCCTTCATGACACCAATAGGTATTTATTGTTATACTGCTATGCCTTTCAGTTTGAAAAATGCAGGTGCAACATACCAGAGATTGGTGAATATGATGTTCAAAGATAAATTGGGGGACACAATGGAGGTATACATCGACGATATGGTGGTAAAATCTAAAAAGGCTGAGGATCACCTCCAGGATATTAAGGGAGCATTTGATATCCTGGATCAATATAACATGAAGCTAAATCCTGCCAAGTGTCATTTCGGAGTGGGGGCAGGAAAGTTTCTAGGATATATGGTGACCAAAAGAGGAATAGAGGCGAGACCGGAGCAGATTAAAGCTATCTTGGATATCAAATCACCCTCGAACATGAAGGATGTTCAACGGTTAACAGGACGAGTTGCAACATTGAACAGATTTATCTCGAGATCCTCGGAGAAATGCAAAGAGTTTTATGATATCCTGAAGAAGAACAAGAAGTTCGAATGGGGTGAGAAGCATGAAGCAGCTCTGCAGGATTTGAAGCAATACCTTTCAACTGCACCCCTGTTAATGAAGCCTGAGAATGGTAAACCACTGTCCCTATACCTCGCAGTATCAGGGAATGCTGTAAGTGCCGTCCTTATAAAGGATCATGAAAGTCAGCAATATCCTGTTTATTATGTTAGTAAAAGTTTGTTAGATGCAGAAACTAGATATTCTCATTTAGAAAAATTGATACTAGCACTAGTTATGGCATCAACAAAGCTTAGACATTACTTTGAAACACACAGAATTCATGTAAAGACAAATTATCCTGTTAAGAATGTGCTTAGGAAACCTGAGATGTCAGGCAGGATGGCCAAGTGGTCGGTAAAGTTGAGTGCTTACGACTTAGTATACGAACCTAGAAATGCCATAAAGTCGCAAGCTCTAGCTGACTTTGTGGCTGATTTCAGTAGTGACATTCAGGATGAGGTAGACCTAGAAGTACAACAATCCTCAGGATCCTGGACATTGTACACTGATGGAGCATCTAACGTTAGAGGAGTAGGATTGGGAATACTACTAAAATCGCCACAAGGGGACATATTACCCCAGGCTATTAGATGTGAATTTCCTGCTACCAATAATGAAGCAGAATATGAGGCTTTGATTGCAGGATTAGAACTAGCTAAGAGTATGAATATTAAGAATTTGCAAGTATATGTTGACTCCTTGTTAATTACTAATCATTTCAATGGATCCTATGCAGTTAAAGGTGAGAAGTTAATCGAATACCTCGATATTCTCAAAAAATTAGCAGGATATTTCGATGTTTTTACACTTGAACAGGTACCAAGGGAAGATAATGTTGAAGCAGATGCCCTAGCAAACCTGGGATCATCGGTCAGGATACCAGAAGGAACCCAAATACCAATATTGCATATCTTATATCCTGCAACGAATCCTCATGATAAAGAAGTAGTGAATATTCAGGATCCTGTTGCTGAATATCCTGAGGAGGATCCTAAATCCTGGACGGCTCCAATCGTAAGATATCTCAAAGAAGGACACATCCCTAGAGACGAAAATCCTAAGGCATTTAGGATGAAGGTATCACGATTCACCATTATAAATAATATCTTGTATAAGAAATCTCTTGCAGGACCATACCTAAGGTGCTTGTAGGATCCCGAAACTAAAGAAGTACTTCAGGATATACATGATGGGGATTGTGGTAACCATACTGGGGGCAGGTCATTATTCTCAAAGGTGTTGAGAACAGGATACTATTGGCCAACAATGAGGAAAGATGCTACAGAATATGCTCGAAGATGTGATGCATGTCAAAGGCACAGTAACATACTGCACCAACCAGCTGAACCACTATATCCTATAGTATCCCCTTGGCCATTCATGAAATGGGGGATGGACATAGTAGGGAAATTACCAAAAGCTCCAGGAGGAAAAGTTTTTATGCTGGCAATGACTGATTATTTCTCTAAGTGGGTGGAGGCTGAAGCATTTGTTCAAGTCAGAGACCAAGAAGTAGTATCCTTGATAAAGAGGAATATCCTGACCCGATTCGGAGTACCAGCCGAAATAATCTGTGACAATGTTTCTCAGTTTATAAGTAAGAGAACTACCTACTTTTGCAAGAGTTGGGGAATCAAGATGATCACGTCCACCCCGGTACATCCTCAAGCAAATGGACAAGCTGAATCCTCAAATAAGATAATTGTTAACAACTTGAAGAAGAGATTAGGAGCCAAGAAAGGTAGATTGGCAGAAGAACTACCCTTTGTTTTGTGGGCTGACAGAACAACGGTAAAGAATGCAACTGGCCAGACACCATTCTCCTTGGTATTCAGAGCAGAAGCAGTGATCCCAACGGAGATGGTGATACCTACTGCGAGATCTATCCTGCAGGATCCTAAGCAGAATCCTGAAGCTTTGTGCCAGGATTTGGACACCATAGACGAGACAAGAGATGCAGCAAGACTAAGGATGGCATCATATCAACAAAGAATATCCAGAGCATACAACAAGAATATAAGGACTAGAAGGTTCAAAGTTGGAGATTGGGTGTTAAGAAAGGCTTTTCAAAATACAACTAATCATGCCGATGGAAAGCTGGCTCCAAAGTGGGAAGGACCATATGAGGTTGAATCAGAATCAGGAAAAGGAGCGTACCGGCTCAGGAGTATGGAAAGGGATATGCTACCAAGATCCTGGAATGCCATACACCTAAAGCTCTATTTCAAGTAAGAATAAAATTTAATTTCTATCCCAGAATGGTATGTGTTCTATCTCTTTTAAATATGTTTGAATTCGTTTATTATCTTGAACCCAATACTGACTTAGGCATCGGAGGGGTGTTAGCCAAGCTAACACCCACCTTAGTTTAAGGTTGTTTTGCAGAATATGTGTCAGGATATAGCTCCAGGATATACGATCAGGATATTTCGGAAGATTAGAGGATTGGCCCCCTCTCTCACGTTTAAGGGATCCTGATCCCTTCAAAGGTTTAAAGGTATTCACCTTTCTTTCGAGTTGGGTTTGAACACCCCGCCTGGAGCGCAAGTCATCTGGGGATAGTTCAAGGTAACGGGACTAGTTCATGTAAAAGTGGCTGATAATTTCGTTACTATTGGCTATATCCTGGATTCTAAAGGTATATGAGGATTGATCACTGTTTTGGTCAAAAATTACCGAGGCAATTTAGTGATCAAATTAGTAATGTGAGGTAGTGTGCTAAAAAGTTTATGGAAAATATGCTTGTTGAGTTATTTAGAAAATCAGTATTCAGGATACGGCTCAGGATATTGAGCTGTATCTGCGATCAAACAGTGAGCAAATAATAAGCAAAAAGTAAAGGAAATGACACGAGATGTACGAGGAAAGCCCTTGATCAATCTAGATCGCCGGCATAAAACCTCGGGAGCTGACAATCGCAGCTGCCTTGTTCTTCTTATTGCTTTAAACTTCAGGATACAGTGCAGGATATCAACCAGATCGCTAAGTGTTACAATGAATTCGTGTGAGAGTACAAATTGCGAAAGAACAAGTGTTAGTGTGTAGTGAGTGTGATTGCAGTGAAATTGTTGTGTCCTATTCGATCTGGTGTTCCTCCTATTTATAGTAACGAAATACAAACAAATATCCCTATAAATATGGGATGCTCCGAATATTCCATCACGAACGTTGTAGACCGAGTAATAAGGCTTCAACGTCTTTCTTTGAACGGTTTGGACCGAGTCTTCCGCAGAATAAGTCTTTGTGAACGTTGCTAGCTTCCAGCCCACGTACCTGCACATAATCCGTTAGTGATCCTGAGGATACCATTCAGGATGTTACCAATACCCTGAATCTGCACCCCGGATATGAACAGATATTATTTAATCAGGATATAAGCCAAGATATTTCTCAGGATATGAGCTCAGAAATTAGCCCACAACAATTGTCCCCAAAAATGTTACCGTTTAGTATCCTCATTACTAACGGTTACATTTTTTACGCAAACCGAGGCAATTAAGAGATAAGACCTGTGATGTGACCGTTTGCAACTACCCAGCCTATATCTACTCATCATACCCTATATCTTCTCATCCTCATCTTCTTTTTTAATCATAATCGACAAGGAAAAGGTACATTTTCTCTCTATCTTTCATACTTATCTTCATCTTTTCTCTCCGGCGAAAAATTCAGTCGATCAAATGCCGCGCCAAACAAGATCCAGTTCAGGTGACTCGGCCCCTTCGTTCTACCAACAAAACCTTCTCCAAGAACCGGAGAAGGAAGCATGTACCTTTGATAGTGCCCACCTGTCAGCCTTAAAATCCTCCGGTATCTTCCCGGAAGGAACCGTATTCAGACCGTTTGACCGTGAAATCCGGTCAGATACGGTCTCCAACGAGTGGATATGCTTTAGTGCTTTCCCTTTTACCCTAGGGCTACGATTCCCCTTTCCGGACTTCATTACCGAATTCTTTAAGATCACAAAAATCTCTTTTAGCCAAACAATGCCAATGCTCTGGCGTGTTTTATCTGTTCTTGACCAGATCAAGAGAAACAACATTCCTGATCTTTCCATCCATGATCTCCCCCTGGCTTACAAGCTTAGATGCCACGGATCATGTAGATTTCTGTTTTATTCTACTTCCGGTGACCCATTGATACTTCGTGCCACCAGGAACGAGGATGGTTGGCAATCCAAGTTTTTCTTTGTAAAAAGGGACTCAATCCCTGGTGGGACGGAATATCCGGTACAATGGTTGAGAAAGGGTAGGATTTAGGGTTTAAGAATGATCCTGTCGCTTATCCTGTTCCATATCCTGAACTAATTTATCTTCTTTATTGTGCAGCTGATTTCAGGAAGATTGCTCCTCCTCTTGCTAATTCCCAAGAAAGAATAGACGCCATTAGACTTCTCCCAGAGGCAGAAAGAAGTTTCAATCCTTCTCCACCAACTCCAAGTCCTCTTTCAAGTGCCAACATGTCTGGTAAGGATCCTGCAAGATATCCTGCACACATATGCTTCTTACCTGTTATTTATAGGAGGGATTTAGAATTTACTCCCTGTGTGCAGATTCCAGCAAAGTCCCAGTTTATCTAGACCTGGATGAACTTGACAGTTACCCAACTCCAGCCATAGTCAAGAAGGAGACTCCTGCTACCACCAGCTCCAAGCCACTCCCGGCTCCTAAGACCAATCCGAGAACCCGTGCTTCCGCAGCGAAAAAGAGAAAGGGCCTTGAGGTCAGTGCTCCAGGCTCTGAAGGGTTCTCCTATGATGAGCTCAGCTTCTCCGACTCCTTAGAGCCAATGACATCCTTCCTCAACAAGGTAATATCCTGCCGCATATCCTTCATGTATATCCTGCACATATATCCTGCACGTATATCCTAACAGGATACCCTGGTAGGACGTCTTAGTCAGCATATATTCTAACCCCATACCTGTGATCAATGTACAGGGCCTCCAGCATTTGCTCCACTTGTACAATGACGCTTGTGGTACTGTGGCACTTCATGAAGCCAGGATCAAGCAGCTTGAGAGCACCGTTGCCGACCAAGGTGCTATCGCCGAAGCAAAGAGCCGGCACTATGAGAGCTTGCTAAAGAAGGTCACCCAAGATGCTGAGGTCAAACTTGCCAGTGTTCAAATGGACCATGATCAGGCCTTAATCAGCTTTCGAGAGGGAGTCAAGGCTTCTGCTATCGTCTCCCTGCTACAAGCACGCATCAAGATGGCCTACGAGGCCAAGGAGACAGGCCTTGTTTGTCCATCTTGGCCAGTTGAATCCTGGGTGGCCAAGTTGAAGGAACTCGGAGGCAATGCTGTGCCACTTCCTGCTGAAGCCGGTGAGTCTTCCAAGTCAACGGAGGTAGTGGTCCAAGCTGGAGAGAAGAAGGATGCTGGAGGTGATGCTGAGATGGACATTGGTCAGGATGCTGCGCAGGATGCTGGTAAAAATGCTGGAGCAGAGAAGTCTGAGAAGGTTGGAGGCGATGCCGCTGTGTGAGGGCATTTAGGTGGGCGATGACGGATATACGTGCCAAGGCCAGAGCCCACCTTTTTGAATTTGAATGTTGGTTTGTAGTCCCAAAAACAATTTACTTTTCCGCACTTTACTTTCCTGCATCTGAACAATTTACATTTCCTGCATGCTTTTTGAACAATACAACAGTTGAAGGTGGATGGGTCTCGGTTTGAGATGAATCCTTCAACTGTTGGGTAAATATGGTAATGAACTTTAGTGCTCTTAGTGGATGGGCCCTGTTTTGAGGTGAAACTAAGAGCACACCTTTTGGCATGTTAATTATATGACTACCCTTTTGACTTTATTATTGTTGTCATTAACATACAAATTTTACTTGTGAAAATTGTTTGGTTTGAACATATATCATAAATGTATCCTGGGGGATATCCTGAAAGATATCTTGAAAAGGATATTGAAACATAACCCATAAATTGTCCAAATAAAAAGGAGAGATCATACCAGAGATTCTTAGAGAATCAGTTCCAATCCTTTATCATAAATTTGTCCCCAGTGCATACTTATAAACTTGGAACCATCCTTTGAATTAGAATAATGTGTGTCCCCTGCGTTTGACAAAGACACAAATGTATTTACCTTTTGACTCGAATGAATTCCGAATGCCCAAGGGCAGAACCCCTGATATCCTGAAAAGAATCCTTAGCATATTGGGGATAAACCCTCATATCTGGGGATAAACCCTGAATTTCATGCGCTACAGGCGAGAGTGTATAAACTCCTAGACTTAGAAAGGTGAAAACCTTTAAACCTTTGAGAGTATGAAAATACTCTTTCGTGAGAGAGGGTGATCAATCCTCATATACCTTTTGGATCCAGGATATAGCCAACAGTAACGAAATTGTCAGCCACTTTTACATGAACTGGTCCCGCTACCTTGAACTACACCTAGATAACTTGCGCTCCAGGCGAGGTGTTTAAACCCAATTCGAAAGAAAGGTGAATACCTTTAAACCTTTGAAGGGATCAAGATCCCTTGATCGTGAGAGAGGGGGCCAATCCTCTAATCTTTCGACTTATCCTGAGTATATATCCTGATTGATGATCCCAGATTTGCTAAGGCATCCGCTTCAGCATTATCCTCTCTTGGTACCTGTTCAGGTGTAAAAACATCGAAATATCCTGCTAATTTTTTGAGAATATCAAGATATTCAGTCAATTTCTCACCCTTAACTGCATATGATCCATTAAAATGGTTAGTAATTAACAAAGAGTCAACATATGCTTGTAAACTTTTTATACTCATATTCTTAGCCAACTCTAATCCTGCAATTAAAGCTTCATATTCTGCCTCATTATTGGTAGCAAGAAATTCACACCTAATAGCCTGGGGTAATATGTCCCCCTGTGGCGATTTTAGTAGTATTCCCAATCCTACTCCTCTTATATTAGATGCACCATCAGTATATAATGTCCAGGATCCTGAGGATTCTCCTAATTGTTGAACTTCTAGGTCTGCCTCATCCTGAATGTCACTACTAAAATCAGCCACAACGTCAGCTAAAGCCTGAGACTTTATGGCATTCCTAGGTTCATATACTAAATCATAGGCACTTAGCTTTACCGACCACTTAGCCATCCTACCTGACATCTCTGGTTTTCTAAGCACATTCTTGACAGGATAATGAATCCTATGAGTCTCAAAATAATGTCTAAGGTTTGTTGATGCCATGACTAATGCTAGTATTAATTTTTCTAAGTGAGAATACCTAGTTTCAGCATCTAACAAACTTTTGCTAACATAATAAACAGGATATTGCTGACCTTCATGGTCCTTTACAAGGACGGCACTTACAGCGTTCCCCGATACCGCGAGGTATAGGGATAATGGTTCACCATTCTCAGGCTTCATTAGTAGAGGTGCGGTTGAAAGATATTGCTTTAACTCCCGTAGGGCCGCTTCGTGCTTCTCACCCCACTCGAATTTTTTGTTCTTCTTCAGGATATCATAAAAATCTTTGCATTTCTCTGAGGATCTTGAGATAAATCTGTTTAATGCTGCCACTCGCCCCGTTAATCGTTGAACATCTTTCATATTTGAGGGTGATTTAATATCCAAGATGGCTTTAATCTGCTCCGGGCTTGCTTCTATTCCTCTTTTGGTCACCATATATCCTAGAAATTTTCCTGCCCCCACTCCAAAATGGCACTTAGCAGGATTCAGCTTCATATTATACTGATCCAGGATATCAAACGCTCCTTTAATATCCTGGAGGTGATCCTGAGCTTTCTTTGACTTTACTACCATATCGTCAATGTACACTTCCATGGTGTCCCCCAGTTTGTCTTTGAACATCATGTTTACCAATCTTTGGTATGTTGCACCTGCATTTTTCAAACCAAAAGGCATAGCTGTGTAACAATAAATACCTGTTGGTGTCATGAAGGCAGTATCCTCCTGGTCAGAAGGCTCCATTTGGATCTGTTGAAATCCTGAGGATGCATCCATGAAAGTCAGCATTTCATGCCCAGCAGTGGCATCTACCATCGCATCAATATGGGGAAGAGGAAATGGGTCTTTAGGACAAGCTTTATTCAAGTCTGTGTAATCCACACAGACTCTCCATTTTCCGTTCTTCTTCTGTACCACTACCACGTTTGCTAGCCACCTTGGGAATTTGACTTCTCTAATCATTTTGGACTTCAACAATCTTTCAACTTCTTCTTGAATAATTGTATTGCGTTCAGGAGCAAACTTTCTTCTTTTTTGTTGCACGGGCTTGAATGATTTATCAATTCCAAGCTTGTGAGTAATAATATCTTTGGATATGCCTGTCATATCCTCATGCTTCCATGCAAACGTCGACATCCTGCATTTTAAAAAGTTAATTAATTGTTCTTCAATATCCTGAGGGATATTGGTTCCCACGAGCACCGAAATATCGGGATTATCCTGGTTCAGGACAATTTTCTTCACATCCTGCTCCGGATCCTCCACAATATCCTGGGCCCGCGTCTTTAATTGCTATGCTGCACTAGGTTTAGTTGAGGATTTCATTGAGGATGAGTAGCATTCTTTCGCCTCCTGCTGATCGCTATCAACTTTAACAACTCCCCAGGGGGTAGGTATTTTGATGCATTGGTGATATGTTGATGGCACGGCTTTCATATCGTGAATCCACGGTCTTCCCAATATAATGTTATAGCAGGATAGAGAGTCCATTACACAGAAACGTTGTATCGAGTTGACTCCTTCAATGTACACCGGCAACTTTATTTCTCCTACTGTGTTTCTGGCCTCTCCACTGAACCCAACAAGCACGGTGGACTTCGAAGTGATATCCATTGGAGATACATTCATTCTTTTAAGCGTCTCTAGTTGGATTATGTTGACGGAGCTGCCATTATCAACCAATATCCTGCGTACAAAATGGTTAGCCACATATAACGTTATTACCAGAGCATCATGGTGAGGATCCTGGACAGTATCCCTGTCATCGGCATCAAATGTGATCACTTTGTCAGTTGTGAGTGTAGTCATCCTGACAGGTTTGTCTCCCCTTTCGGCCTTAGCTTCTTTTGCATGTCTCTTTGCTGCCGAATACGAAGTCCCACAAATGTCGGATCCTCCCGAAATGAAGTTGATTATCTTGGCATCCGCGGGAGGTGAGGCTGCTCGCTCAGGATCCTTCTCAGTATCCTGGCCCTTATTCTTCTTTCTTCCCAAGAGATCTTTCAAATATCCCTTGCTTAGAAGATAGCTTATCTCTTTCCTCAAAGCAATGCAATCCTCAGTCATATGTCCGAAATCTTCGTGGAAAGCACACCATTTTGATTTGTCTTTCCAATCCGCTTTTTGTTGATTCTTCCGAGGCCATCTTGCCTTGTCCCCCAGACCCTGCATGGCATACATCAATTCAGGAATGTTAACAGAAAAGCAATATTCAGATAATTTAGGATATTCTTCAGGATCCTCATCATCAACAGCATTCACTCTCTTGTTCTCATTCCTGCCATATGGCTTGGACCGATACGACTTGAATGAGGATTCCGACTTCCTGTTAGTTGACTCATAAGTGTTGGATGAGTTCATCCTTTCTTGCATCTTTCTGTCATCTTCCAATCGAATGTATCTTAGGGCCCTGTTCCGAGCTTCATCCAGGTTCCTGCATGGGTTCATTACAAGGTCTTGGTAGAATTGAGAATCCTTTTGCAACCCCATCTTGAAAGCTTGCACAGCTGTTGCAACATCAAGATGAGGAATGTCTAGTGATTCTCGGCTAAACTTGTTCACATAATCCCTAAGGGATTCCTGAGGCCCCTGCGTTATCCTGTAGAGATCACTTGTTAATTTTTCAAAGCTCCTACTACAAGAAAACTGACTATTGAATAAATTTACTAAATGAGCAAAAGATGTAATTGAATGTGGGGGAACATTCAAGAGCCACTTCAAAGCTGATCCTGTCAAGGTTGAACCAAAACCCTTGCACAGGCATGCTTCCTTGAGATCCGGAGGGATAGGGTTGATCTCCATCCTCTCCCTATACTGAGCAATATGCTCCTCAGGATCCGTCGTTCCGTCGTAAAGCTTCATGTTGGGGGTTTGGAACCTCTTTGGAATCTCAGCATCACAGATAGGATATGCAAAGCGAGATATCTTATGGCTATCTTGAGACACTTCCGGGATTGGCTGGACCACCCCGGGTACACTTGATATCATGTCCTTCAACTTTTGAAGTTCCCTGGTAAGTGCTGACGTCACACCTGTATCCTGCAAGGATCCACTATTGTTAGTAGCATGAGTATTATTATTATTTAATATGTTACTCGCTGGAGGATTCTGCCCATATCCTGAAGCATATCCTGAGCTCCTTATGGTCGATATCCTGACCGAGGAGGGTATTTCAGGAGTATGATTCTGAGGAAGGCTGGGCACAATATTCCCCCTGTTATCCTCTGTATACACGGCTGAACTGAAGTTCAAAGCTCTGGGTTGTAATGGAGTGACAATATCCTCAGCGGATCTGCTCGAGCCAGACTTCAGGAGTTGTATTTCCCTTAAAAGCATTTGGTTTGTTTCCTGCTGCTGCCTCATTTGTTCCTGCACACTTCCAAACAAGGTTAAAATTTCGTCGTTAGATGCTAAAATAGGGGCAGATTCTTGAACAGTGCGAGTAGGGATAATATCCTGAGGTCGTGTAGAGGCTGGCATTCTTGGAGGAGGTGGTGGAAGCACCGAACCTGTAGTAGCAGAAGTCGTAGCAGACATAGTAGAGGAACTCATGTTTGATCGTGAGGCCATTGTGGACAATGTAGCAAAAAGTTTTGAAAATAAAAAACCGATTAGCGATTTAACAAAAATTTTTAGTAAAGAGAGCACCACTTGCCCCACGGTGGGCGCCAAATTGTTTTGGTCAAAAATTACCGAGGCAATTTAGTGATCAAATTAGTAATGTGAGGTAGTGTGCTAAAAAGTTTATGGAAAATATGCTTGTTGAGTTATTTAGAAAATCAGTATTCAGGATACGGCTCAGGATATTGAGCTGTATCTGCGATCAAACAGTGAGCAAATAATAAGCAAAAAGTAAAGGAAATGACACGAGATGTACGAGGAAAGCCCTTGATCAATCTAGATCGCCGGCATAAAACCTCGGGAGCTGACAATCGCAGCTGCCTTGTTCTTCTTATTGCTTTAAACTTCAGGATACAGTGCAGGATATCAACCAGATCGCTAAGTGTTACAATGAATTCGTGTGAGAGTACAAATTGCGAAAGAACAAGTGTTAGTGTGTAGTGAGTGTGATTGCAGTGAAATTGTTGTGTCCTATTCGATCTGGTGTTCCTCCTATTTATAGTAACGAAATACAAACAAATATCCCTATAAATATGGGATGCTCCGAATATTCCATCACGAACGTTGTAGACCGAGTAATAAGGCTTCAACGTCTTTCTTTGAACGGTTTGGACCGAGTCTTCCGCAGAATAAGTCTTTGTGAACGTTGCTAGCTTCCAGCCCACGTACCTGCACATAATCCGTTAGTGATCCTGAGGATACCATTCAGGATGTTACCAATACCCTGAATCTGCACCCCGGATATGAACAGATATTATTTAATCAGGATATAAGCCAAGATATTTCTCAGGATATGAGCTCAGAAATTAGCCCACAACAATCACCCTCTCTCACGGAAGGGTATTTTCATACCCTCTAAGGTTTAAAGGTTCTCACCTTTCTAAGACTTGGAGTTTATACACTCTTTCCTGTAGCGCATGAAATCAGGGTTTATCCCCAGCATATTAAGGGTCTATCCCCAGCATATTAAGGGTCTATCCCCAGCATATTAAGGGTTAATGCCCAGGATGTCGAGGGTTTACCCCTGGATATTCAGGATCTATTTAGTAAAGCTAAAGTATGAATGTATCTAAATTCCTATGTTAAACACAGGGGACACATATCATACAAGTTAAAGGATGGGTCCAAGTTTGTAAGTGTGCACTGGGGACATTCCTATGGTGGAAAATTGGAAGTGATTCCTTAGGGAATTCCTGGTATGATCTCTCCTTTTTTATTTGAATAATTTACAGATTGTATGTCAGTATCCTGATCAGGATATCTCTCAGGACACGTTTACAATGTGTTCCGAAGAATGTTCAAACAAAAGTATTTTTACAAGTAAAATTCACGTAGTAAAAATATAACAACAAAAATAAAGCCAATAAAGGGTTATGTTATTAACATACCAAAAGTTGTGCTCTTGGTTTCACCTCAAACCAAGGACCATCCACCAAGAGCACAATTAGTTCCTTACCATATTTACCTAACAGTTGAAGGTTTTGTCCCAAACTGAGACCCATCCGCCTCCAACTGTTATATTGTTTAAAAAGCAAAACATACTAACGCTGATGACCAAGGGTTTCGACCTGAAACTCAGGATCCCCCCACCTTTGGCCATCATATTGTCTAGATGCAGGAAAGTAAAGTGCAGAAAAAGTAAATTGTTTTAGGGTTCAGACCAACGATCAAATTTAAAAAAGGTGGGCTCCGGCCTTGGCACGTATATCCATCATTGCCCACCTGAATGCCCTCACACAGCGGCATCTTCTCCAACCTTCTCTGCTTTCTCAGCTTCAGCATCCTGAGCAGCATCCTCACCAGCATCCATTCCAGCATCCGCTCCAGCATCCTTCTTGTCTCCAGCCTTGTCTGCCACCTCTGCCGACTTTGAGGATTCACCAGCTTCAGCAGGAAAGGGCACAACCTTGCCTCCAAGCTCCTTCAGCTTTTCCACCCAGGATTCAACCGGCCAGGATGGGCACTCAAGGCCTGTTCCCTTAGCCTCATAGGCCATCTTTATACGAGCTTGTAGCAGGGAAACGATGGCAGAAGCTTTGATTCCTTCCCGGAAAGAAACCATGGCCTTTTCATGTTCCATTGGGACAGTGGCCAACTTGATCTCAGCATCCTGGGTCACTTTCTTCAGCTTGTCCTCATAATGCCGAGTCTTCACTTCAGCTATGGCACCTTGGTCGGCGACAGTGGTTTCAAGCTGTTTAATCCTGGCTTCATAGAGTGCAGCAGTACCACATGCATCGTTGTACAGGTGGAGCAGGTGCTGGAGGCCCTGTAGGTAAGCAAGTCAGGTATAAATCAATATTTGCTAACATGGATATCCTGTCAGGATATTCTATCAGGATATATGTGTAGGATGTAGGGTCAGGATATTACCTTATTAAGGAAGGATGTCATCGGTTCCAAGGAATCAGTGAAGCTGAGCTCATCATAAGAAAATCCTTCAGAGCCTAGAGCACTAACTTCAGAGTTCTTCCTCTTCTTTGAGGTAGAAGCACGAGTCTTTGGATTAGCTTTGGGAGCTGGGAGTGGCTTGGAGCTGGTGGCAGCAGGGGTCTCTTTCTTGACCATGACTGGAGTAGGATAACTGTCAAGCTCATCAAGATCGAGGAGGATTGGGACCTTGCTGGAGTCTGCATACAGGGAGTTGAATTTCTTCCTAAATATGCCAAATAAAAACATGTATGCAGGATAATGTGCAGGATCCTTACCAGACATGTTTGCACTGGAAAGAGGGCTTGGAGATGGGTTAAAACTTCTTTCAGCCTCTAGAAGGAGTCTGATAGCGTCAATCCTTTTTTGTGAATCAGCAAGGGGAGGTGCAAGCTTCCTAAAATCAGCTGTATACAAAACAATAAACAGAAAATTGGTCAGTTCAGGATATGGAATAGGATAAGAGGCAGGATCATCCTTAAACCCTAAGTCCTACCCTTTTTCAACCATTTCACCGGATATTCCGTTCCACCAGGGATTGAGTCTCTTTTTACAAAGAAAAACTTGGATTGCCATTTCTCCTCGTTCCTGGTGGCACGAAGTATCAACGGCTCGCCGGAGGAGGAGTAAAACAGAAATCTACAGGATCCGTGGCATCTAAGCCGGTAAGCTAGGGGGAGGTCATGAACAGAAAGCTCGGGAATATGATTTTTCTTGATCTGATCAAGAACGGACAAAACGCGCCAAAGCGTTGGCATTGTTTGGCTAAAAGAGATTTTTGTGATGTTGAAAAATTCAGTGATAAACTCTGGAAAGGGGAACCGTAACCCTAAGGTGAAGGGAAAGGCACTAAAGCACAACCATTCGTCGGAAACCATGTTCGACCGGATTTCCCGGTCAAACGGCCGGAATACTGTCCCTTCCGGGAAGATACCGGAGGATTTCAGGGCCGACAAATGGGCGCTGTCAAAGGTACATATTTCTTTTTCCGGATCCTGGAGAAGATTCTGTTGTATGAATGTGGGGGCGGAGTCTCCGGAACTCGATCTTGTTTGCCTTGTCATATTATCGCCGGAATGCTGAACCGAAGGAAAAAAGAAGATGGAAAAGAGAGAAGAAGAAGGAAAAGAGAGAGAAAGCTTTTTACCTTTTTTCACTTCAGTCAAGGATAAATGGGATAAGAATGAGAAGTTATAGGGTGGTGATGAGTAAATATAGGCTGAGTAGTTGCAAACAGTCACATCATGAGTCTAATCTCTTAAATTGCCTCGGTCACCGGAAAAAATATAACCGTTGGTGCCAGGATACTAAACGGTAACATTTTTTGGGGACAATTGTTATGGGTGAAATTCAGAGCCCATATCCTGGAAAATATCTTGAGTTATATCTTAATTGTGTGATATCTGCTTATGTCCGGGATGCTCATTCAGGATATTGGTAACATCCTGAATGGTATCCTCAGGATTACTAACGGAATGTGTGCAGGAGTACGCGTCCAGATGAAGCAATGTTCACGAAGACCCTTTCTCCGGGAGACTCGGTCCAAGTTGTTCAAATGAAGACGTTGAGGTCGTATTACTCGGTCTACAACGTTCACAATGGAATATTCGGAGCATCCCATATTTGTAGGAGTTTTTGTTTGTATTTCGTTACTATAAATAGGTGGGTATATCAGATCGAATAGGACATCACAGCTACACTCACTACACTCTCATACTTGTCTCTCGCAATTTATACTTTCACACAAAGCATTGTAACACTTAGCGATCTGGTCAATATCCTGCATTGTATCCTGACGTTTGAAGTAATAAGAAGAACTAGGCAGCTGCGATTGTCAGCTCCCGAGGTTTTATGCCGGCGATCTAGATTGATCAAGGGTTTCCTCGTACATCTCGTGTCATTTTCTTTACTTTTCGCTCATAGTTTGATCGCAGATACAGCTCAATATCCTGAGCCGTATCCTGAAACCTGTTTTTACAAACAACAAAACCAGCATATTTTCAACACGCTTTTTAGCACACTACCTCGCTTAACTAATTTGATCACTTAATTGCTTCGGTAATTTTTGACCAAAACACTGGCTGCTAAGGCACTTGAGGTAGACTCTAAGTCTGTATCTGAGTCTAAAAGCCAGGTCAGTACAAATGGGTCAACGACCGAGTCAGGTAAGAAAGTCAATGGTGATGTTGACTGCAAAAATTGCATCAAAGAATGCAAAGTTTGTAGTACAATCACTTATCTCAATGGTAAGAAAGTTGATGATCTGACTGCTAAAGTCAGAAGTGTTGAGGATCAGATCCTTAACCGTGATAAAATGTTGAAAGCTTCAACTGACAGATTAAAAGAATTAACTAACAAAATTGAAAATGATAAAATTGATCAAGAAAAGGTTAGGAAAGAAAATGAAAGGTTAGTTCTTGAAAATTGTCAGATTACTGAAAAATTTGAGAAGCTTAAAAGCACGGTTAAAGATAATGATGATAGAAACGGTAAAACATACAAAGAAAATTGTCAATTGCAAAGTGTTTTGAGGGTTAAAGAAGAATTAATCAATCAACAATTAAGTGAGATTGCTAAATTGAAGCTTCAGTTTGAAGAAGCTAAGATTAAGAATGAGCGTATCAATTTGAAATTGAACAGTTACAGCTCTGCAAGCTTTGTTTTGCAACACATTGTTCCCAAACCCATCGGGAAAAACAAAGCAGGCGGAGATGTATACTGTGATGGAACAGGGGTGGGTTTTCATCAAGTTCCACCACCAGTTCTAGACAATTATTCGAAAAAGCAATCTGGGTTGTTTAATCTTGAAGATGAAAATGAAGTGAAACTTCCTGATTCAATTGATGTTACATTTTCTTCTTCATCATCTGATGATAGTATTCAGACAGAGATTGTTAAAAGCACAGCTGAAAGTGTTTTGATGTCTGAAAGTGATTTAGCTGAAGATGATGGATGTTTCTTGGACAAATACATTCCGAAACAAAAGTCCAAAAACAACTTAAATGATGAACCTAATCTTGTCATGTACAAGATGTCGGGATCGGATAAGTTGTATTCGGATTCTGAGTTTCCACTGGAGAATGTAAATGTTTCAAAATTGACAAATGTATTCAAAATGGTTGAAATCGATTTGTCTGAAGTAAAAAGTTTAAAACAAACAAAAAGGCAAATGAATTTTGAAAAAAGATAAAGCTTACTACAAGAAACCTGTTGTTCCACCGTGTTTTTGTAACAACAATCGAAACAGATGGTCGGGTGGTTATCAGGGTGGTAAAATTTATCAAAGAAAGAATTTTCAGAACAAAAAGTTTGCTGAGAAGAAAATGTTTGTGAACAGCTCAAGTTCACTTTCTGATGAAGAGTCTAAAATCTTTTCAAAATCAAATGAAGAGTTCTTTGAGGAAAAGGCATCACAACCTCAGTCTGAAGGCACAATTCGGGTAGTTGATACTCGTACATGCTTTAGATGCAACAAAGTTGGTCACATTGCAAGAAATTGCACCAACTTCAAGCCTAAGACTGAAGTTGTTGAAAATCAAAAGAAGAAGGTTGATGCAAAAGGCAAAGCTCAAATGGTTGTTGAGAAAATTTTGAAAAATGAGAAAACAAAAGTCAAAATTGAACCTGTTAAGAAATTGGTAACTAAAAATGACAAATTCTATAAACGGGTTTCTTCATCTCAACAAACATGGAAGCCAAAAGTTGTTGAAAAACCAAAGGTTTCAGAGTTGGAAAAACAATCATCTTCTACCACACCGGTAAAGATGGATGTTCCTTTGGATTATTATGAAAAGTTGAAGAAACAATCTTCTACTCAATCAGAGAAGAAGAATGTTCAAAAGAAAGATCAACCAACCGGTCAACTTAAGATAGATGAGTTTTTCTTATACAAAAAGGTTGAGGTTGGATCAGAAGAAAGCTTAAAGATGAATGATAAAAAATTTCCGCCACTTTACACTACAAAATCTCACATTAAAGTCCAGTTACCTGAGTCGAAAGAGGCTTGGGTAGCATCAAAATCTCACTAAAAATTTTGGACTTGCCGGAGCTTCCTAGTTGGTAATTGTGAAGCATGAATCGGCATCTTTATTGAAATGTGTTTATAAAATCAATTTGTGATATGTGCAGGAACTTCTGAGACCTGTTTCACGATGGATTATGGATAGTGGATCGTCTCGACATATGACAGGGAAGACTGCATTGTTGTACGATGTTAGAAATTTCAATGGTGGTTATGTGGGATTCGCAGGAAATCAAGGTGGTAGAATTGTTGGTGAAGGAACGTTATCCAATGGGATTGTTACGTTTGAAAGAGTTAACTACATTGCTGAGCTGGAGAATAATCTGCTGAGTATCTCGCAGATTTTTGACAGGATGTATACTACTCACTTCACAGACAAATAATGTTTAATCTTGAAGCCAGGATTTGTTATCCCTGAAGAATGGATTATCATGAGGGCACCTAGAGTGAATGATCTGTACGTGTTGGACATGAGTGTAGCTACTACAACCACGGGTCAAGCTCACTGTTTTGTGTCTAAAGCAACGGAGAAAGAATCACAGTTGTGGCACCGCAAGATGGGGCATATTCATCTTAGAAAAATGAATCACTTGGTACACAATGATTTAGTTCTGGGTGTTCACATTAAAGGTTTTCATCTGGAAGGGGAGTGCATTAGTTGCGTCAAAGGCAAGCAAAAGAAGAAATCACATCCTCAAAAGAAAGTCAATTCAGTTTCCAGACCGTTAGAGAGACTACATATGGATCTGTTTGGTCCAGTAAATGTCAAAAGTATTACAGGGGATCTCTATTGTCTTGTGGTAACTGATGATTATTCCAGATTTTCATGGGTTTCATTTCTGAAGACGAAAGATGAGACGTTTGATAGTTTGATGGCGTTGTTTAGAAAAATTAAAAATTTGTACCAAAGGCGTATAAAAAGAATCAGAAGTGATAATGGTACTGAGTTCAAGAACAACAAGATGGAAGAATATTGTGATGAAAGAGGTATATTGCATGAATTTATCGCGCCTTACACTTCGCAGCAGAATGGAGTAGCTGAAAGAAAGAACATGACGCTAATTGAAACGGCTAGGACGATGCTTGCTGATTCAAAGCTACCAGTGAATTTTTGGGCAGAAGCAGTATCCGCCGCATGCTATACACTCAATCGGGTGTTAACAGTGAAGAAATTCAACAAGACATGCTTTGAGTTGATCAATAACCGCAAACCAAACCTGAAGTATTTAGAACCGTTTGGGTCTCCTTGTCAGTTCTAGAGCCTTTTGGAAAATTTGGTGCAAAGAGCATTGAAGGAATTTTCGTGGGTTATCAAAGTCCATTGAAAAGAGTCTTTGTTCCAAGCTTGAAGCGGATTATTGAAGCACACAATGTTGAGTGTCAAGGTTACACAATGCCACCACAGAATCCTGGAGATTCATGGCGTTTTCATTATGATACTTTGTGGGATTCGTTTGACATGGAAGAAGAAAAGGAAGAAGAAGAAGAAGATTTCTTTGATGAGTTAGATATTCTAAGAGAGTATGAAGAATCGCATGAAAGATTCCCAGCTGAGTATTCAAGAAGATCAAGACAAACTTCGAATGATGATGCAGCAGGTCCAAGCAATGCTGGAGAACTTGATGATATTCAACAAAATGAAGTTGCTCATGATAATCAGACGGTACAGAATGATAATCAAGAATCTGAGAACATGCCAGTATTTGATCATGGTGGTTCAGATTCTGAGGGGGAGCAAATTCAGATTTCAAGTCAATCAAACCCAGTCAGTGAAGAAGGTGCAAATCAAAATGTTACTAATCTGGAAGGTGAGATAGATGTTTCAGGTGAGGTGATGCGATGCCGAGAACTCTTTCATACCATCCAGAGGAATTGATCATTGGAGAATTGCAGACAGGCGTCCGCACTAGAAGACAGCTTGATCAAGGGCTTACATGTTTTTATTCAAAGTTGTTTCTTTACAAACTGACTTTTCACTAAGTTGTTTTATTTCGCAGATTGAGCCAAGGACTTATAAAGAGGCGCTTACTAAAGATTCTTGGGTCAATACGATGCAGGAGGAACTGAGCCAATTCGAGAAGTTAGGTGTGTGGAAGTTAGTAGATTTGCCTGATGGTCAGAGGAAGATAAACACCAAGTGGGTGTTCAAATGTAAGAGAGACGATAGAGGAGTTGTGCTTCGTAACAAAGCTCGACTCGTAGTCCAGGGTTTCAGTCAGCAGGAGGGTATAGATTTCACTGAAGTATATGCTCCGGTTGCTAGACTAGAAGCAATCAGAATCTTCCTAGCATTTGCATCTTGGAAAAACTTCAAAGTATATCAGTTAGATGTGAAATCGGCGTTTCTCTATGGGAAGGTAAAAGTGGATGTATATGTCGGACAGCCACCAGGCTTCACCGATCCAATCCACAAAGAGAAGGTCTATTTGCTAGATAAAGCGCTGTATGGTTTACACCAGGCCCCGAGAGCTTGCTATGAGACATTGTCTCAACACCTGTTAGCCAACAGTTTTATTCGTTGAAAAGTGGATGCCACTCTCTTCACCAAAGAGGTCGACGGACATCTTCTGATTGTTCAGATATACGTGGACGACATCATATTTGGGTCAACAAATGAAAATTTGTGCAAAGATTTTGAAAGAGTTATGAAGCAGAAATTCGAAATGTCATCAATGGGTGAGATGAAATTCTTTTTGGGACTGCAGGTTAATCAACTACCCAAAGGAATTTTCATACATCAAACGAAGTACGTTCATGATATCTTGGAGAAATTCGGGATGTCAAGTTCTACTCCAGCCTCCACCCCATTAGCGACGAATCATGGGATAAATCTTGATCTCACCGGAGAGAAGGTAGATGAAACGATGTATCGTTCTATGATCGGTTCGTTGATGTATTTGACAGCTTCAAGACCCGATATTATGTATCCAACCTGCCTCGCAGCAAGATTTCAATCTAATCCGAGAGCTTCGCACATGGTTATTGTTAAAAGGATATTACGCTACCTGAAAGGAACTCCATCGTTGGGGTTGTGGTATCCAAGAGGATAAGGGTACTAGCGTGTGCTTTAGACGTCCCATACTTGGTTGTCACCAGCTTGAGGATAAGGGTACTAGCGTGTGCTTTAGACGTCCCCTTGAACTGCGCCCCCATAGAAGCCAAGTAGGTTTTAGCATCTTCAGAATCAGGAATGGCTCCTCTGATTGCATTGCTTATGGACTACTTCATGAACATGAGAGACATGCGGTTACACCTAGTCCATTTTTCATGAGTCAAGTGCTCAGCAGCAGTACTTTGAGGAGCAAGGTCCGCTGGCTTATTCTCTCTTAGAGCATAGTCAAAGTCCAGCAATCCAAGTGTAAGCATGAGAGCATCCTTCCATGCAGCAAAGTTATCCCAGTCAAAGGTGGAATCCCGCAATTGGGTGCTGATAGTGGAAATAAGATGAGCAAGTTATGATACTAGGGAAGAAGTCCTAATGTGATCTAAGGGCATGTTATACTAAGGCAGGCATAAATAATGACCATTTTAATTATGAAGTTGTGATATTGTCTATTACTAACATCAAAATAATAGACTTAGTTAAAATTCTACTTAAACGAAAACAAATCAGCTTTGGCCAGAAGTGTAATCATTTAAGCATGTGTGCAAAGTGTTTGTGACAAATCAGCTTTGGCCCGAAATTGAAACAATCACTTTAGTTATGCACTTGTTAAGCATGCTATACATGAAAGAATTAAATAAGCTTTGGCCAGATATTAAGACTTTCACGTTTGTTATGCATACTTAACATAGCTTTCGTAATACTTGAACGATAAGTAGATGTATCAAATCAGCTTTGGCCAGAAATGATACATCAGAAGCTCATTCAAGTTAAGCTATTTTGGTTTTGTAAAACATTATCTTATTCTGATTAATTAACTAAGTATTTACAAAACCAATTATTTAATAGCAAACCACCTGTTAGCGCGGTGAGTTCGCTGGGGGTGCAGGGAGACAGCGTGCCCCCGCACTGGGTTTGGGGCGGAGCCCCGAGCTAAATCTTAGTTCACATCAAGCAGCCTAAAATAATGAGGTTTCGAGTGAGAACTCGACTCAATTATGAGGTCTCGAGTGAGATCTCGAGTCAAGGTCTCGACTCATCTTGTAACATTATGAGGTCTCGACTCATTAAGGTATCGAGTCGCAACCTCAGTGTCTCGAGTCGTAATCATGGTCTCGACTACTGTGTTTTATGAGATCTCGACTTCTTGATGAGGTCTCGAGTCCCAACCACGGTCTCGAGTTGTAAAGATTGAAACCTTTAGTCAAAACCTGAGTGGTCTCGAGTCGAGACCTTATGGTCTCGAGTTGTAAAGATTTGAGAACACTTATGATTTCGAGTCGAGATCTTGTGGTCTCGAGTCGAGATCTTGGTCTCGGGTCGTTAAAAGTGATCTCGAGACTCCTGTTTTATTACTGAAATTCTTAGGGATTTTGAGATATGGTTTCCTGTTTTATTGATCATATAATTTTATCACGTATTTTGAAAATTATAATCTGTTTATCTTTTAACATTTTCGAAAATATTTAGAGGACAAAATCAGATCAAAACAGGAAAAAAACACTCAATAATCCGAATCATATTCCAAAACATAAAGAAATATCGAATTTTCTAAGAACATATGATGAACCCTAAAAAATAAAACATAAATTCTGGAACCCGAAACCTGAAACTTTTAATGTTTCTAAATAGATTTCGGTCATAAAAACATAACCCATTTGATTTCGAGTGAACATATAATTAATCTTTTTCCGAAAACAGGGATTTCGGGTGGTTATATTCGACTCGAAACCGGCTGTGAATTATATGAGGCTTTCAAAATTCCGTTTTCCAGATTTCTATCCCAGAATTGATGGATACGAAAACAGAACTGACTAATCAACATATGCTCCGATACCACATGTTGAATCAGTTATGTTTAAGCATAATGGAAAACTTGAAAACATACATGTTACAGCAGACAGGGCAGAGGAGAATCCAGTGAGGGATGATGCCATCAAGTTCGACATATTTTTCAGTGTGATCTGGTTCCTCCTTAGGGTACTGACTGATGATGGTGATGATGAAACCGAATAAGGGAGTTCGGTTATGGAGAAGAGGTCGATTATAATGTTATTAGAATTAGGTTATCTGTCTAAGTGTGTAACCTTTTAACCTCTACATAAGTCTCCTTATATAAGCACCCAAGAGGAAACCTAATTAGTTAATAAGGGTAATATAGTCCATCAACAATTACCAACTAATTATTTAATAGGTTGTTATTTATTTTGATCTATATAATGTAAATGATTATAGTGACTACTAGATTAAATATTAAGACATAATATATTTAATCTTACAGGACTCTCTTGGGAGAGAACCAAGAACTCCTATTTTCATAAACCAGGGGTTTAACCGTAGCGCCACACACTCATTTTGGGCCCCTTCTAGATAAGGGGTCTTGTGCGATCGCACCACACATGCTTTGGGCCGGCCTTTGTGTGTTTATATCGTGCATATGTGTACCTAGATCTTAAATGGGATTTGATTACGCATTAGCAAGGTGCGGTTATTTCATGTACATCTGCCATCACCTCCTTGCTTTGTGCGTTTAGACAAAATTTGCTTTGTAGTGAAACAACCTATATGTGTGTGGTTGATGTCTTTTCTGCATTTTGACTTATATGGAAGGTCAAAAAAGTCTTACTTTTCGGGTTTTATGATTTTTATGCATATTCTTCTTGTTTTGTTTAATAAAACCTGATATTTACCCCGTATAACAAGACGTTGGTGAGCCTTCTTACGCACAAGAGTCATTGGTTGTCGAGCAACACACAAAACAAGACGTTGGTGAGCCTTCTTACGTGTTAGGTCTAAAACGTGTAGTCTAATGTTATCAACGAATTGAGTCAACAAAGTCAACGCAAACAAGTCAAAGTCAACACGCAAGTTGACACGAGAAATCGAAGAAAGATATGGCGTGTGGATATTTGAGATTCGATAGTATATTGCTTTGGATAATTAAATATATTTTGTTTAGACAAAATATATTTATTATCTTAGTTAATTAGTTTTCATGTTTAGTGCCCCTTTTAGTAAGTTATTATCTCTAGGTACTTAATTGTATTTAGCCTAAAGTGGTATAGCCTATAAATAGAAAGAGATGTTTGGGGTTTTAGACAACACACTTAGAGAGAGATTTGATGGGCTAAATTATATTCATCTCATGCAAATCATTTCAAGGGTTTTAATTGCTATATTTTGAGTGTGTTCATCTTGATTTCTTACACAAAATTAGATTTTGGCTCAATTTGATCCCACAATTTGGTATCAGAGCCTCGGTGGCTCGTTTTAGTTTCGGTTTTGGTCGGGTCTTTATCGAAAAATCCGCCGGAGACGTAAAACGGATTGAAATCTGTGTATTTTGATGTTATTTCAGATATGGTGATTTATGGGTATGTTTATGTTCATCCAGCGACTTTATTTATCCACCGATCTGAAAGTTTTGGTTAAAATACATGGGTGGCAGATTTCAGTCTCAGTTCGGTTTAAAACATGAGACGGGTGATTTGTGAACCATGAACAAACAAAATATATATAAAATAAGATTTGAACAATAGAAATGTTTCATTGATTGGATAAGAACAAATACAAAATACTCATCCACCCCGGGTGAGCTCCCCCGGGGTGGTGGCTCCCACATGCACACCTCACAAGTGAGGTTTAGTATTCTATTTATAGCCCCTTGAGCCTTTTCCTCCAAGCAAGCCACCTCTTGCTTGGAAAACCTACCAAACCCACTAAAATATCCGTCTATCACAAATAAAAACGCCATCCAATACAAACAATAAAGTCGCTAAATAAACTTGGCGTAATTGATAACATCATTCTCCATTTTGACCCAACATTACGCCCAAGAGTTATTGGGTGACGAGCAACCCACCTACCCAGAAGTTCCATACAAAACTGATAAGGTATGAATGCTATATATTTTGTTAAAGATATTACTATTAATGTTATATATTTTTATAATGTATTATAAATGTCATATATTTTTGAAAAAAATATTGTAAATGTTGTATATATTTTCCATTTATGATGTTTAGGATTTTATGTCCCGCGATGAGTTGGAAGTTTAGGTAAAACAAAGGGGTTTAGATAACAGATACGTTATTGTTACTAGACGGTTAAAGAAACATTGGATATGGCTCCAATGCTGCTGCAGCGGTAAGCATGAGAGTAAGGCCATGGTTTGAATAACCGGCAACAAAAATTGTGGATGCCCTTTTATGGTGATAAGGCGTCACAACCAAAGTCGCGGCGCTTGGCGGATAGATTATCTACACAAGAGTTATATCATAGAACATAAACATGACCCTGCTGAATATCTGGAGGGTTACTCGAATGCCCGGAGACTCACTCGTAATGAGTTTAGATTGGTGCAAGAGCTGACAGATCAAGACATAGAGTCCCGTAAAATTTGGAAAGCCTTAACTGAAAAGAACCCTGAAAACAAGTCTGTTCCGAAGGACATATACAACGCTCGCTAAAAGGTTAGGGCCCTCCAGTTCGATTAAAAAACGTCTCCCATGTAGAGACTGGAACAAATCCTCTAAGAGAAACAGATGATCTATCACATATAGTCGGATCCATCCACCAACGTCGTTGAGAATATATTTTCTTAGTCATAAAAAGTCTTTTGAAATGTGGTTGGCCTTCCCGCATGTGCTTATGATTGACACAACCCACAAAACTAACATGTACAATCTTACATTTTTGCAAGTTGTGGGTATGACGTCGACAAACCAAACCTTTTGTGTTGCGCATGCATTTCTTTCAAACGAGCAGGAAATAACGTACGTCTGGGTCCTAGAGAAGATCAGGTCTATGTTGCA